>OY728140.1:1886469643-1887056968 GCA_963277665.1 Viscum album
GGAGGTCACTGCGAGGGGCGCAACTCAAACCAGGGGGCGCGACCAGTTCATTTCAGCTAGCAACACCACGAGTGAGTCCGCAAGAAGTCTTGGGAGTCCTGGAACCGGGGTGCGGCCTGGGTAGGTCGGCGGGTGGCCGGGTAGGCAGGGTGGTTGCCTGGGCAGGCCAGCGGGGCGGCCGGGCAGGCCGGGCGGCGGCCTGGTCCAGCCGGGTAGGGTAGTTGGGAGGGCTCCAGGCGGGCCGGTAAGTGGTCGGGGAGGGTGCCGGGTCGGCTGGAAGGTGGCCGGAAGAGTTCCAAGAAAGGCACAGCCAGGCAGGCCGGCAGCTGGGAGGCCATGCGGCCGAGTGCGTGGGAGTCGTGGCGGCCGGCGCGGTCGGGGCCTGTTCGGTCAGAGCTCCATAAGGACAGCATGGGTGGCAGAGGTCGTGGGAAGCACGACCTTTGTCGTCACTGCCTTTCTCATCTTGTTGCTTAATCTCTATTACTAGGATCATTTCAGAAAAGAAACGCAGAGGGGTCGGACCATGTTGGTTTTTCCCTCACCCTCCGCATTTTGGGTGGTATCAATTTGATCATCAAGAAAATAATATGAACAACAAGTCACCCGCAAACAATTCCTTTCCAACCATTGATGAAGATAGAAAAATAATTACATCAACATTTAATAAACCCCCTACCTTTGTTCGTTGACAGAGTCGCGGGAAAGAAGACGGTGTTGTCATCATTTGTCGCGTCAACCACAAACTTTCAATCCAAGCTTGTTCATCGGTTTGTTGATGACGATGAAGTGGGAAGATCAGTTGAAGAAATATCACATCGAAATGGGTTCTGAGGATAAATTTTGTGACGTTCCTCATCGACGTTCTTCATGGTGGAAACATTCTTCGTTGGAGAGGGTAATCCTCCAAGTGTTGGGTGTCACGTCACTTTACCAGTGCTTCGTCGCTTAGTGAAGCCATCCCAAATCCTCCTCCCAAGCTCCAAATATATACTATTGGGTAGAGGTAGGTAAAGATCGTTGGAATCTATGATGGTTAATTTATTAGGAACCTTCCTAAATTCCAACATCGTTGTTACATAATTTAAAAAAAAGGTCAAGATATTTAATTTATGCTGGCACAACAATGCTGTGCATTGGAAATATTAATGGTAGAGGAGGTCAAGAGGCTCTCCCTCATTAATTGTGGGAGTTGGGGGTTTCTCCCAATTAAAGGGGAGTTTCATTCCTGATGGTCCCCACCACCATAACCTCTCATGGGAGGTTATGGTTCGGGTGTACCCCACCACCTTAACCTATCATGGGAGGTTAAGGTCTGGTGGTCCCCACTTCCAACTTTCACCTAGAGGTTTAGTTCCGGTGGACCCCATCTGAAATATCCACATGGAAGCTCAAAATAAAATAAAATGAAGTTTATTTCTTTTATTAATTCCATGAAAAACCCAAAAACTAAATTTCACCCTTGACAAACTTTCATCGAGATGAAAGTCTCCTTAAGTGAATACTGGCACTGCAAGTTCAACGGTGCCCTTATATTTCAATTTCTATCAGCAGTTCAAATGTTACAAAATGCCGCTTGCGCATTAACTGAGCGTAACAAAAAAAAGTTTGGAAAATTATTATCAGTCACCCTTGAACCGTTTCGGTCATGGTTAGGCTCTTCCTAGGTGAAAAACACCCCATCGAAGACAACAGAACTCTCATATTTTCAATCCGAGTTACAGTTTAAAAGTTATTAATTTTACAATAAAATAATTGTCACTTAATTATTTTATTTGCATCCAAAAACTAACTTTCTCTGGTGGCCCATGCTGGCCAAATTTATTATTTTCATAAGAAATCATCTCCTCATGAGGTACGAGGTGGTATCAAATTTTTAATCTAAGTTACCATTTGTGAGTTATAAGCATTTGAAAAATAGAATAATTTATTTAAATATTTTATTTACGATTGTGTCATTTCTGGGTTTTCTCACAGGAGGCTCATGCCGACTAATCTTCAGTCACGCTTAGGGTAAAACTGCCATCCTGAGCGTAACAGTTCCCTCATATTTCTGATCTGAGTAACCATTAAATATTTATTCCACTTTTTTAGGAAAACTGCTTACGTGTGTAAACTTAAGCTTAACAAAACTTCGGCGGATCATTCCGGGCACTCCGAGCCTCGGATCGCGCGTCGTTAGATTTCGCATACTAGTAAAATTCCCATTTAGTTTAAAAAAAGAAAAAAAAATTACCTTGAAATTTCAGGTCTTTACATTGTGGGTTTTTTTGTTTTTTAGATATTTTAGAGTTCTTTGGGTTTTAAGATTTTTATGGGTTTAGGTTTTTCATGATTTTTGGGTTTTAAACAATTTTTTTTGGGTTTTGAGAATTTTTATCAGTTTTATGGGTTTTTATTTTTGTATTTTTAGGGGTTTTATGGTTTTAGGGTATCTTAGAGATTTTCATGGGTTTTTAGGGATTTTAGCATTTATAGAGTCTTTCAGGGGTTTTAGGGGGGGTTTAGTGTTTACAGATTTTTTACAATTTTTAGTATTTTCAATAGTTTTTTGATTTTAATGGCTCTTTGTGGTTTTGGGGTCTTTTATGGCTTTTTGAGTTTTTTGGGTCTGTTAGGGTTCTTTTGGGTTTTTGGGTTTTTTGGGTTTTTTAGGATTTTTAGGAGTTTATGGGTTTTAGGTTTTTCTGTGATTTTTAGGGGGTTTAAAGTTCTTTTTTTTACTATTTTAGTGTTTTGGGTTTTTTTGTGTTTTTTAGTGACTTTTAGGTTTTTTTTCTATTTTAAGGTTTTTGAAGGGTTTTAGGGCTCTTCTATAGTTTTCAGGGATTTATGGTTCTTTTAGGTTTTTTGAGTTATTTTTTGGTTTTTAGGGTTTAAAGGGGATTTTAGGGGTTCTAAAGGTTTTGTTAAGGTTCTATAGGGTCTGAGGGTTTTGAAGTATATTTTTTCATTTTAGGTGTTTTTTAGGGTTTTACTGATTTTCTATCGTTTTTATCTTTTTTTTAATTTTTAGGGTCTTTAGGGTTTTAGGATGATTTTTTAGGGTTTTTAGGATTTTTGGGAGTTTAGGGTCATTTAGGGTTTCTTATTATTTTATAGTATTTTACGATTTTTATGGTTTTTAGGGTTTTATAAGGGGTTTTAAGGTATTTATAGATTTTAGGATTTTAGGTGTATTTATGGATTTTATATTGTTTTAGTGTTTTTTAATATTTTTTGTGTTTGTTGGGGTTTTAGGATTTGAAGGGTTTATATTGGGTTTTAAGGGTTTGGGGTGTTTTTTTGCTTTATAGGATTTTTGAGGATTTTAAGGGGGATTAAAATTTTTAAGGGTTTTTGTGTTTTATAGTTTTTAGGTTCTTTGGGTTTTCATGGTTTTTAAGGGTTTTAGGGTTTTTAAAGATTTTATGAATTTAGGGTTTTTATAGTTTTGGGGGTTTTAAGTGTTTTTAGGGTTTTTTGGTATTTTGAGGTTTTTCGAGATATTTTTGGATCTTTTAGGGGTTTTTGGTTTTTTAGGACTTTTATGGGTTTATTTTTTTTTTATAGTTTTCAAGGATTGTTTTTGTGTTTTTAGGGTTTTTTAGGGTTTTTGGGGATTTATGGGGGTTTAGGGGTATTCAGCATTTTCTTAGGCTTTTTGGGGACTTTTTTTTTGTTTTTTGTATTTTTTGGGGGTATTAGGGTTTTAATGTCATGGGGTTTTTTTGTTTTTTTGTTTTTAGTGGTTTTTAATGGTTTTTTAGGATTATTTTAAGGGGTTTGGGTTTTTTTTGTTAAGTAATTTTTGTTGGGGTTTTAGTTGTTAGGGGGTTTTAGGGTTTTTTTTGGTTTTTTTGCTTTTTAGATTTTTTAATGTTTTTAGGGTTTTTCTGAGAATTTAAGGTGTTTATGGATTTTTATAATCATTTAGGGATTTTATATAGTTAGTTAAGGTTATTTATTTTTTTATTGTTTTTATGTTTTTAGGGTTCGTAGAGGTTCATGTGTTTTTTGGGTTTTTTGGGGTTTTAGAAGTTTATTTTGGATTTTTAGGGTTTTATGGATTTTTTGGGGGGTGGGTTTATGTGTTTTATGGGGTTTTTAGATTTTTAGGGCGTGGTTGGGGTTTTATACAAGTTTTTAACATTTTAATGGCTTTTATGGGTTTTTGGGATTTTTTAGGGGTTTTAGAATTTTGTGATGTTTTTTTTGTTTTTAAAGTTTTTTTGTGTTTTTAGTGTTTTAAGGTTATTTTTGGTTTTTTAGGTATTCTTAGGGTGTTATGTATTTTTAGGTTTTAATTTCTTTTTTATAGTTTTTATAGGTTTTGAAACTTTTATTGTTTTTAGGGTTATTAGGGTTTGTAGGGGTTTCATCATTTTTAGGGTGTGTATAGTTTTTAGGGTTTTTTTGGGTTTTTATGTTTTTTGGGGGTTTTAAATTTTTTGGGGTTTTTATGTTTTTAGGGGTTTTAAGTGGTTTATTTGTTTTTAGGTTTTCATATGGTTTTAGGGTCATTTATTGTTTCTTATGTTTTTTGGTGATTTTATGTTTTTAGGGTTTTGATGGATTTTTAACATTTTAGGGTATTTTATTGGTTTTATGGGATTTATTTTCCTTTAGTATTTTTTTTAGATATTTAAGGTCGATTAATAATTTTAGGGTAATTATGGCCTTTAAGTATTGTTTAGAGGTTTTGGGGTCCATTTTTTGTTTTAGAGACTTTTTCAGTTTTTAGTGTATTTTACTATGATTTATGGGGTTTTATGGTTTTTAGTGTCTTTTAGGAGATTTAAGAATTTTATGGTTCTTTAGGGTTTAGGGTCTCTTTGTTTTTTAATTGGTTTTAGGGTTTTGTTGGACATTTAAGGTCTATTTGGATCTTTTATGGGGTTTTAATGTTTTTAGGGTTTTCTGGGTTTTTTTTAAGGTTTTTAGGGTTTTAGGAGCTTTAGTGTTTTTTAGTGCCTTTTAGTATTTTTAGTAGATTGAGGAATTTAATTTTTTTTGATCACTTTTTGGATATTTATGGTCGTTTAGGGTTATTTTTGGCATCAATAGGGGTGTTTTATTTTTTTTGGTTTTCTAGGGTTTTTAGGGTTTTAATGACTTGTTATGTTTTTGAAGGGTTTTATGGTTTTTAGTGTTTTTTGAGTTTTAAGGGGTATTTTAGTATTTTATAGATTTTTATGGTACTTATATTTTTAAAAGATAATTTTGGGGTCTTTATACCCTTTTAATGTTTTTAGGGTTTTTTATGGTTGTTATGGTTATTAGAGGGTTTTAAGGGTTTTTATATGTTTTATGGGTTTTGGGGTGTTTTATGTATTTGTAGTGGTGTTAATTGTTTTTAGTGGTTGTATAGGCTTTTAGTGTTTCATGGGATTTTTAGAGATTTAGTTTTTTTAGTGATTCATAGAGCTTTTAGCGCTTTTAGGGTTGAATATTTTTTGGTGTTTTATGCATTTTAGGGTAGTTTTTGGTTTTTGGGGTTTTTAATGTTTTTAGGGTTTTATAGTTTTATGGTTTTTCAGGGGTTTAGAGTTTTTGGTATTTGGAGGGGTTTTTTTTGGTTTTAGTGGTTCTGGGTATTTTAGGGTCTTAGGTAATTTTTATATTTTTAATTATATTTTATGTTTTTTTGGGGTTTTAGGGTTTTAGAATGTTTATGGGTTTTTAGGATATTTAAGGACTTTTATGATTTTTTAGGATTTTTTGGTATTTCATGTTTTTTGTGTATTTATTGTCTTCTTTTTTTTTATGATTTGTAGTGTCTTTTTAGGTATTTTTATGTTTTTAGGGGGTTTAGGGCTATTAGTTTTTAGGGGGTTTTACAATTTTTAGGGGGATTTTAGTTTTTTTTGGGGGGGGGGGGGGGGTAGATGTTTTAGGGTTTTTAGGGTTTTCATTGTTTTTAGGGTTGAAGTATTTTTAGTATTTTTTAGTGTTTTTAGGGGTTTTGAGTTTTCTAAGGGGTTTTAGGGGTCTTTATATTTTTGGGGTTTTTATGTTTTTTGGTATCTCTAGATTTCAAGGGGATCAAAGTGTTTTTAGCGTTTAAAGGGGTTTTGGGGTCTTTTAGGGAAATTTTAGGGTTATCTGTGGGTTTTAGGGACTTTTAGGTTTTTCTAGGGGTTTTTTTTTTGTTTTTTAAAAAAATTTATCATTTTGGTGGATTTTAGGGGTTTTAGAGGCTTTTAGTATTTTTTTGAATTTTTAGAAATTTGGATTTTTTTAAGTGTTTCGGGACTTTTAGGGATTTTTTTCAGGGTTTTGGGTCTCTTATGGGTCTTTTAGGGGTGTTAGGTTTTACGGATTTTTGACCATTTATGGTTTTTTTGGGTTTTAGGGATTTTTAGGGATTCGATTCTTTTAGATCATATTTTGGGTTTTAGTTTTTAAGGGTTTTTATGAGGATTTATGGTATTTATTATTTTTGTTTCTTTAAAAGTTTTAGGGGTTTTAATAGTTTTAGTGGTTTTAAGAGTTTTAGGGGTTTTATAAGTTTTAGGGGTTTTATTGGTTTTTTATGATTATCATTGTATTAGGTTTCTTTTTGGGGTTTTAGGGGGTTTAGGGTTTATTTAGGGGTTTTAGGGTTCTTTTATGGGATTTAGGGTTTTTTGGGGTTTTAGGGTTTCGTAGGGTCTTTAGGGTCTTTTGGGTATTTGTAGGGTTTTATGGTTTTTTAGAAATGTTTTAGGGTTTTTTGGTTTTGTAAGGGTTTTAAGAGTTTTTATATTTTTAGTGTTTGTAGGTTTTTGTATGATTTTTTGGATTTTTTGGGGTTTTATGGGTTTTAAAGATTTTTCGTGTTTTCATAGGGTTTTGGTGGTATTTTGAATTTTATTAAGGGTTTTGAAGGGTTATAGGGTTTTTAGGGTTCTTTATGGGTTTTATATTTTTAGTGTTTTTTAGGATTTTTAATAGATTTTAGGGGGTTTTAAGGGTTTTAGGGGTTTTAGTGTTTTTAATTGTTGGGGGGGGGGGGGTTATGGTTTTTTGGTGTTTTGGATACTTTAAAGGAATTTTAGGGGTTTTTATTGAATTTTTATGGTTTTTAGGGTTTTAAAGATGTTTTAAGGATTTTAGGGTAAAGGGTTTAATGTATAGGGTATATGGATTAGGGTGTAGAGTTTTATGTTTTGGGTGTAGGGTATAGGGTTTATGGATAAGGAATTAGGGTTTATGGTGTAGTGTATAGGGTTTAGGTTGTAGGGTTTAATGTTTATGTTGTAGGGTCTTTATGGGGTTTTAATTTCTTTTTCTTTTAAGGTATTTTATAGTTTTTATGTTGTTTTAAGGTTTTTAGGGTTCTTAGAGTTTTAGTTTTTTTAGGCGTTTTGTGATTTGGTTGGGTTTTTAGTGTATTTCTAGCGGTTTTACGGGTTGTTATGTTTCTATGAATCTTATAGTTTTTAGGGTTTTTTTGAATTCATAGGGTTTTTAAGGGGTTTAAGGTATTTGTTGGGTTGTTAGGATTTTTAGGGGAATTTACGGTTTTTAAGGGTTTTGGGTTTTTGGGTGATTTGGGTATTTAATATTTTTTGGGTGTTTAGGGAATTTTATGATTTTATGGGTTTCTAGTTTTTTTATGTTTTCTATGGTGTTTTTGGAGTTTTCGTGTTTTTTAGGATTTATAAACTTTATGTATTTTTTTGGGTTTTGGTGGTTTTTTAAGGATTAGGTTATTATGTTATTTTAGTATTTTTTTGGATTATTTTATAATTTTTTGGGGTTTCACTATTCTTAAGATTTTATATGAATTTTTTGTGTTTTTTAGTGTTTTTAGTGTTTTTAGTGTTTTAGGGTTTTATGGTTTTAAGTGTTTTTGGGTGATTTAGGATTTTCTTTGGGGTTTTAAGGGATATTTTTGGTATTTTTAGGTTTTTAGGGTATTTTAGTGTTTTTATGAGTTTGTATTGGTTTTTAGGGGTTTTTTGGTTTTCAGAATTTCTATGGTTTTTAGGTTTTTTTGTTGTTTTTATATTTTCTAGGGGTTTTTGGGGTATTTTAGTTTTTATGGTTTTTTATGTTTTTGGGTTTAGGATTGTTTTAGGGATTTTTGAATTCTAATGGATTTTTATGGGTTCTTATGGATTCTTGGGATTTTTAGGGTTTCTATTGTGTTTTTCACTTTAGGTTTTTTAGGTTTTTATGGTTTTTAAGGGGTTTTTTCAATATTTTATAAATTTTATAGGGCTTTCTGGAAACTTATATGGGTGTAATGTTTTTAGGGTCTTATAGGATTTTTTGGTTATTTTAGGATCTTTTATGGGTTTTTATGGATTTTTAGGATGTTTAGATATTTTTATGGTTTTAATAATTTTTATGGTTTTCAGGGATTTTAGGTATTATATGGGTTTTTTATTTTTTGGGGTTCTTTGGTGTTGGGGGGGGGGGTTAGCATTTTTAGGTTATTTAGGTTTTTTGAAGTCTCTTATGATTTTGGAGGATTTAAGGGTTGTTTTGAGATTTTAAAGGTTTATAGGGATTTAGATTTTTTATAGCCTTCTGGGGATTTATCGGTTTTTAGTTTATTTAGATATTTTAGGAGTCTTGTTTTTTTAGTGTTTTTAATATTTTAGGGTTATTTTAATTTTTAATGGTTTGACAAGTCTTAAACGTTTTGTGTTTCTTAAGATTTTTTCAAGGTTTTTTAGGTTTCATATTTTTTCAGTTTCATGTAGTTTTTAGGGGTTTTTATAATGTTTTTTAAGGTTCCTAGTGTTTTTAGGTTTTCTAGGATTTTTATGGTACCTTAAGGTTTGTAGTTTCTTATAGTGCTTTATGGGTTTGAGGGTATTTATGGTCTTTAATATTTTTTGGGGATTTTAGTATCTTTTTGAGTTTTTGGGTTTTTCGGGATTTTAGGTTTTTTGACTAGTTTTAGGCTCTTTTAGGTGTTTTAGGGTTATTTTGGGTTTCTAGTGTTTTCAGACTTTTTTTTGTGTTTTTAGGGTTGTTATGGGATTGAATGTATTTTTGGGTATTTAGGGTTTTTATGTTTCATTAGAATATTTATGTTCTTAGGGTTTCTCTTCAGGTTTATGGAAGATTAGGGTTTGTTGAGGTTTTTCTGGTATTTTTTCGGGGTTTGAAGGTTTTTAGGGTTTTCTAGGGTTTTAGAAATTTTAGGGGTTTTAGAGCTGCCTTTGGTTTTTATGGTTTTTAATGGTTCTTATAATTTTTTAGTATTGTAAGAGTTTGTGAATTTTTATTGTTTTTTTAGGTTTTTTAGTTTTTTTCGATTCTAGGGTTTTATGGTTTCAGCGGTTTTAGAGGTTTTTAGGGTTTTTAGGGAAATTTTCAATTCTATAGTTCATTTTTCAATTTTAATGTTATTTTAAAGTGTTTAGGGTGTTTTAATGTGTATTAGGGTTTTATTGGGTTTGGTGGGTTTGTTAGGGTTTTAGGATCTTTTATGGTTTTTAGGGTTTTTAGGGGTTTAGGGGTTTTTAGGGTATTCTATCGTCTTTTAGAGTTTTTAGGGGGTTATAGGGTTTTATGGTTTTATAGGTTTTATGGGGTTTTAGGGTTATTTTGGGGTTTTAGGTTATTTTACATGTTTGAAGGTTTTTTAGGATGGTTTAGGTTTCTTTTATGGTTTTAAGGGTTCTTTAGTGTATCATTTGTAATTTTAGAGTCTTTAAGCACTTTCAAGGTTCTTGAGGTGATTTAGAATTTTTTTGGGTTTTAGGGTTTTTATAGACATTTAGGGTATTTAGGTATTTTATTTTATTTTAGGGTTTTTTGGTTTTTCAAAAGTTTTAAAGTATTTTTTGTGTTTTTAAGTGTTTTACATCAATTTAGGGTTTTAGGGTCTTTAGAAGTTTTAGTCTGTTTCAGTGTTTTTTTATTTTTGGGTATTTTTATATTTTTTTGGGTATTTTAATAACTTTTGGTGCATTATTATTTTAGAGGAATTTTTTTTGTAGGTGGTTTATAGGGATTAAGTATTTTTATGGGTTTTTTGGGTTCTTAGGGTTCTTAGGGTTTTTATGGATTTTAGGGATTTTAGGGTTTCTTATGGTCCTTTTGTGTTTTTAGGGTATTTAGGGTATTTAGGGGTTTTAGGGTTTTATACGCTTTTATTATTTTTAGGGTTATTTGGGTGTTTGTTTCGGGTTGGTCTCGAAACACCCAACGGTTCCGTGTCTAATGACACATGGACCTGCTTTCTAAAGGCAGGCGTTCGCCAGGTGGTTTGACCAGTGGCGCTTAAGAACTCGCATTGGTCGAGAGGATGGGAATTCAGGATCATCACACCTTTTTGGGGGGAAATTATTTCTTGTTCTGGGACTCTCTTATATATTTAAGACGTATTCATATGTTCACGAATCTTTTATTTATAGAAAAACATAGTATCCACATATTACTCCTGGTTGGAAATGGTTAGCTGGACGTAGGGGTTCAGAATCATTTATGCTCGAGGTTTACCATCCCTCGTTGGATTAATGACTTCATGGAATCTAGACCTATTGAGGTGGCACTAGGAGTGGCGTGTTGAACTGATGTGAAGATAGTCGGATCGACCGGTCGTTGGGATTGAACCTTAAGGAGGCTACCTACGTACCCTGCCTGGGAGACAGGGATCAAAGTCCATGTAGTTCGAATGGATTATCAGAGATCCAACGTGAATGTGGACTTGGGGGGTCCGATGGTGATCGGGCTTGAACCTCGGGGAGGCTTCCTACGTACCATGCCTTAACATGGATCAAATTATTCATAGTTTGCAATGGATTGGGGTTTACACTCTAAGGAGGCCCAGGGCGATGGATTGGGGCTAACACTCTGAGGAGGCCCAGGGTAATGGATTGGGGCTTACACACTAAGGAGGCCCATAAGAGGATGTCATGATCGATGCTTACTCTAAGCCCACATGTGTCATGATTGGTGTGAGAAACAAGAGGCAGTAGGGACTGGATGATCACATCGCGAAAGGTGCGTTCGTGGGAAGTGGAGTGGGGATTATGCATAGGGCATCCCATAAGATTGGGGCTCACTTTGAGATAGATGCCCATGGTGAAAAAGTGCAGAGGGAGAGGGAAAGAGGTGCTCCTATTCCTGCCACCTCTCTTGTTCAAAGGGGAAGTACGGAAGTGCATGGGGGCTTCCTTTTAATGGGTATTTTACTAACCCCAAAGAAGGGAGAAGCGCCCTGGCCCCAACAAGTGGAGGGGAAGAAAAGGGACTCCTGAGCTCAGATTCCATATTACTGTGGGAATTTGAACCCAAGAATGCTTCGGGAATCCGATCAAGGGTCGGAGCAACCCCTTCACCCCTGCTTATTGTGGGTATGTGAACTCAAAACGACGTGCTGATGCACCCGAAGGATACATCACACGGGTCTGGTGGCTCTAGTGGTGGCGTCGGCTCGGGGCCGATGAGTAGGTCAATGAGGGAGTCGTGGAGGATCAGGATAGATTGGAAGGATTTTATCTGGCTTGGAGAATGGGAACCCTGAAGGATTTGGCGGGCCACGTGGGTATATGAGGAGTGGAACCCTTCGCATAGGGAGGTGTTACGTGGCTAGAGAGGCCATCCGCAAACCAGGGTGGTTTGCAGACTGATGGGCATCCTACAAACCAGGGTGGTTTGCAGAACGGTGAGCATCCCACAAACCAAGGTGGTTCACGGCTTCAAGTTCGATCCACGTACTAGAGTTCTTCGTAGAGGGTTCCATGTGAGCAGCGGTGGCCAAGGGAGGTGTCGCTCGAGGGTTCGTCGGTCGGGGCTTCACCCGCGTAAGAGGATGCTACGCGGTGTGATGGATTGGAAAAGGGGCATAAACTCCCTGGTCCGTGGGGAGTACATCCGCGGAGGGGCCATGGTTCACAGTTTTCTTTTCATTGTTATTTTATGTTCGTGGTGCACCAAGTTATTATGCATTTTCGGTTCCTTATTAATTCGCTTCCAGGATCATACCTGTTCTGGTTCGTGAACTGTAACTTCACTGTTTTCGAAATCCTAAGCTCCTTCCTTCAAAATCCTTCCACCAGAATCTGATCGATCTCCTTCCCCTCCTATTCTCTTCCCCTCGATCTACTTTTATAGAGTGGGGAAAAGGTTGTATCAATGGTCATGCGATTTCTTTTATGGAGTCCCATGACCGAAAACCCAATTAACGAATGACCCGGTCAATCCGCTACTCGTAGGGGGAATCGAGCGCATCTCCCTCGTGAACTAGAAGAGCATGGGGAGTGCATTGCAGTCGCGGAGGGTTCCACCTCCATTCCACGAACGACAGCAGATGCGGACCGGGTCGGTCAAGGCAGTCCGTGGATGGGGGGTTTGTAACGGTGGACCAGTTCGGCATCTGTCCTACTTCACACTCGTGGAGGATCTCCGCCTCCATTTCGCGAATGAAAATAGTCCACGGAGGGGGTGCATTGTAGAACAGGTCGTGCGATGTCATCATTTGGTCCGGTTTGCGTACCAGTTCGGATTTGTGCATCCTTTGAGTTTTCTTCATTATTCCCCCCAATTATTTGGGGGGAATTGGGTATAATCTCCTTTGTAGATTTTTTAGGACCCTACAAATTCCCCCCATCGGAATGGGGTCCGATTAGAAAGAAGAGGAGGCCATTCTGATGCAGAGTGGTCCTGAAACTTGGATGGTTTGTGATAGAGGGGTGGACCCAGTAGGGTACCATGCCTATACATATGTAGAGCCCTTCCGTTGTCTTTTTTGGAGATCTTCGCGAAACCAAAGTCCTCGCTCTTTTTTGTCTCTGCGTGCTCATTCCTTCGCGAAACACCTCGTCCGCGAACCAGCTGCCACTTTCAGTTAATCATTCCTCCTTCGAGGTCGCATTCACATGGAGACCAATTTCCCAATGGCGAATCAATACTTTTAATTAATTAAAAAGTAAGTCACAATAGGCCATAGAGTAATTTCCTTCGTGGTTTCAATGCTTCGCGGACTGAGGTCTTGCTGAATTTTAAAAATTTTCTAAGTCCTCCGAACATAATTATTTAAATCTAGGATTAGGATCCCACAGAGCAATATGGTTCGCGGTATTTTGGCCAACACCTCACCGACCAGCATACCACAAACCTCTTCCGCATAGGGTTGGTTTGCGGGATGCCGTCATCACGAACCACTTTATGAGGCCTACTCACGAAGGCTTCACAATTCCTTTTCCATACAGCTCATATTTTTGTCCATATTTTATTACTATGGACTAACCATTTTCCTGGTTTCCTCATAATGTAGGGAGAAAACATGGTTCCCCTTCGCCTTGTACACAGGCCCGCAATTGGTTCAAGAAGACGTCTAGCTATGATTCACAGAGCGAAAAAAATCAAATAGGACCCTAGTCAGTCAAAAATTCTTGTCGATGGTGTCTTGAAGGACTTACTCCCTCTTGAGTTCCTAGGTTATCCACTATCAAATCGCCTTCTGATTTACAGCTTCGGTCGTCAAGACAATGTCCCTATCCCCCCTACTTTCTCAGGTCTTCTGTCTCCTTTCTTGGAAGTGTTACCAAAGTGCGTTCATGTGAACCTTACCCCATTGGGGTAGATAACCTCTGATTCTGATTCGAAAGATGTTTTCATTTTGCGAGGCTCTGTTTGGAACCAAAGCGATCAGTACGTTCAAGACATCTCTCAAAAAGCTATCTTCAAGAGCTACCCCTCCATAATCAACCTGCTCGAGTGGATCCTGATGCGTGGGGGATTCCCAAGTGGGATCTTTGGTCTGGTGGGTTTTTTCTCAAATGACTGGCCCTGGGATTTTTGGGGCCATCATCATTGCCGGGAATCTCCCGAGTCACTAGAATCAGTCAATTTGTATTCCGCAGTATAGGCCTCCCAGTTTTCTATCTACCCACCATCTTTGATCCTGCCTAACTTGCTCAGTCAATGTTGTTCAAGCACTAATACTTTTCACCTTTCCCATGGAAAAGTTGTCATTAGTCTGTGGGACATCTATCAATTGGGAGGGATCCCAATTATCGGTGAGATGTACATCGAGTTTCTGCCCACTCCTGGTGCGTGGGATGACATCAAACAAGTGCCTTCGTTGGTGAGGGATCTGCTGGTTATGGTAGAGAAATCACTGGGTTAGGCCTTGCGTGCCTTCTCTCTTATTCCCTATAGCTCCTGGATAGGGTTATTTCTGAACATCACTATTATTGTGATGAAGATCAAGCACCCCAGGACTCATCATTCTCAACAATACGAATCATCCCAGGTTCCTACTGGGCGGTTCTAGAGGTGGGTGACTACCTTCCATGGGGTTATGAGATGCACCCCGATGTGCCACCTATGCTCAGGATAGTAGGTCTGTATTCTATGTTTCTGAGCGGGTGGATATTCCCTTCTCGAGATATCAACCCAGGAATCAGAACTTGCACCTTAATGATGGTAGTTGAGTTGGCAGAGGGCCACTTGGTGAACTTAGTCATGTCTACATTGGCTTGTATTTACGAACTGTTGAGTCACTTCAGGAGGGTGGGTAACCCTACCATATGAGTGGTCCATTCCAATTCTTATATGGATGGATAGAGAATCATTTCCGTTGTTATGAGTATTGTCATAACACAGTCATCCCGCTTCCTACCATTCAGCCTACCTTGCTGGATATAGCTGAGGTTCATCTGAATTATCTCAGTTTCGATGAAACCATTGAGCTCCTGAGTGATTTCTCCCAGTTTTCTTTTTCTCCCTACCCCACCCCTTCTGGTGTCGTGGTTGAAAAACATAGGGGGATCCTATAGGAGCGTTCTTATGTGATTTCACTATGGGACGGTTTTCTATCTACATGGATTGATGGTGTTTCTCTATGAAATTTGTATGTACCACATCATTTTTTCTACCAGTTTGGGTGTATGCAACTCCAAGTTTCCATTCCACCTCATCACGCTCAAGGATTGCACCAAGCCACTCTTTGTCAATGGTGGTTGATGCTGATGTGGGAGGGATCTGATACAAGCATTCTCTTACCTTGTAGGGGAGCGGCTACCATCCTTTCCTTGGAGTACAAAAAGATTTGGGTAAAACATTACTCTAATGGGATCCTAGGGAAGGCTTTCCAGCATATTCCCAAATCGATAGTCACTGCGGCTGTTGTGCCTACCGCACCTTCCTCATCGACTCTGAGGGAGGACCACCTGATGGCTCGTCGGTCAAAGTGACTTAGGGGATTCTCCTCTCCCATCAACTCCGTGGATGATTTTCAGATGGACCCAACCTTCCTGGATGTGGATGAGGATGAACTTGTGGCTTCGTTTCCTAACGAGACAATTCCGGAAGTTTTGCCAGCTGATACTGGACTCAGCACCATGATTCCCAAGCCTGAACAGGGGTCAGAAGCTTCAGGCCTTCTAGCCTCAGAACCATCATCTAGCACACACGTACATGTGTTGTTCGCGATTCCAGACTTCATTCTCGTGCCGTCTAGCGAGGATACCAAAGATCCTCGGGTCATGGTAGACCACCGAGTAGTGTGCAGGTGGTCTAGGATCTAGATTTGTGAGATTATCACCAAAACTCCTCTAGCTAAAATGGAAACTAAAACTGAAGCTCTCCGACGACTCTTCCTGGGTTTGGGGTTGGTGGATTTGACTATCGCCAGTTTCATTTTCTCGCTTTCCAGGTTGTCATTGCCCGTGAGGAATTTTCTACTGGTGAGTGCAAGGATACTCACGTCGTGGCCTCTCATTCCAGGACCCAAGCCCTAGAGGGAGCCATGATAAAGCTCCATCAGCTGATATCATAGGAGGCGAGCTCTCATGATCAGGCGGTCGTCCTATCTTCTGAGTTACATGATTGTGAAGAACGGGCAGCGATACTGAGGGATCAATTATAAACTATGACTGGTCTTCTTGAATCCATCAGGAAAGGGATCAACGATCTCCAAACAACAGTGGAGAAAACTCGTTCGGTGGCCGAGGTTGAGGCCAGGGGGAAGGCTGTGCTAGAGCAGACCTGCAACAACCTCCGCCACACAGTCGCTGATCTTGTGGAGAGGGCGAGCCAGGACCCTTTGTGACTGTTAGAGCCATTCTTGTGCATTCCCCCTCTTTTCTTGTTTTGAGGGAGAGGCCCTAGCTTGTGTATGCCCTCCCTTTTGTCTGAACGGAATGCAATCTATGTCAATCTTCTTTTACCAAAAATTTTGAACAATTATTTCTTAAATATAAATTCACTCAATCAGAATTGCTCATAATTTAGGAAAGTGATAAAAGATGAAAACAGGCTCTGACGTTTTCACGGATCATGGGATCCAGTGAGCGTAGTTTGACTATTGCTTGGGTTTTATAGAAAATCCCCACAAAATTTCTGTCATTTCTTTTAATGCCCTAATTTTTCTGGGGCCTATTTAGTGTGGACCCTGTAGGTATGGCCCAACTTTTTCTTGGGTCTCCCTTTTTAGGTTTTCATCCTAACAGGCTTTGTGCCTCTTTTTGTGAGCGGTTTAAATTCCCACCATCAAGACTATCATTACTGATGTTTTAGGTAGAACAGCTATGACCATGTATGGCGGGGTGAGGGCCCCAATGAGGTTTTGTTTATTAAAAGATGTCTCAATGTCCTTCAGATGCATGTGGAGGGAGCATGTTTAGATTTGAACAACATGCAGGGCATGTCTCAAGGCAAGGGAGTTGTATCGATGTACAGAGGAAGGAATAAAATCTCTTAAGGAAATCTTGACTTTGGTAGAAGAGACAGGGGCGATAAATATGCAGATTTGCTAAGGTCATGGTATGCATAGTTGGGAAAAGGTGTCCTCAAGTCAATGCCACTCCATTTCTGATGTCCATAGGACTTCCTGGAAGTCTAGCTTATGGAAACCACCATGGGTGGCTTGGAGAATTTTGAAAACCAATGGGGGTGGATTGAAAAGGGTATGTGATGTCTGAAATGTTTTGAGAACATCCATATAAATCAGGAGTGTGGAAGAAAGGTTCCTGTCCTACACATTTATCTTGCGTAAGGGACGATTGGAGCTTGGTGCAGTTTAACTTCATGCAGCTGGGACATTATCTAGAATGGAACTGATTCTCCTGGTCCTCAGTAATCTCATCAGAGACGTTCCACCATATTCAGGCAGTGTTGTGGAAGAGGATAGTAAACTATATCTCAAAGGGTTTCCAAATACCAGGATGACTATAGGGGCTCAAGGGCCAAGAGGTGTATGGAGAGAAGCATTGCCTGAGGAAATCTTGACTTTGGTATACGGGCCAAGGGATATCAATATGGAGAGCCGCTGAGGGCATGGTATGCATAGTTATAAAAATGTATCCTTGGGAAAATGATTGTATTCTCCCGATAGCCGAGAAACTTCAGGGAAGTTGAGATTCGGGACCACCAGGGGTGGCTTATGAGAGTTCAGCTTTTTTTGAGTATAGAGTATGGTTTATGAGGAGAGGGTGCATAGATACAGGAGAAGGGTCTAGGATAAATATCCCGAGAATTGGTGAAGGCATTCCTTCTCACTCTGGTGTGAGATGGTGGTTCGTTCAGGTCTCACCCATGCACTGAGGGAAAGGTAAAAACCTTCATTCTTTACTGAACCCATGACAGGTTGGACCGTGAAGTTTAATTTCATGCGATAAGGACGAATTCCATGCAGTTTAATGTCATGAGGTAGGGACGAGGATAATTTTTAAAGGGTGTTTTGTAGTTTTACATCATGCAGCAAGGATGGGAGCATTTTTAAACCAGTGAAAATTCTTGTAGTTAGTGGCATTTCCCTGGATGTTTAGTGCTCGGTCTTTGCAGTTTTATGCCAAGTAGCCAATATGTTTCATGCGGTTTAACGTCATGCGGTAAGGACATAGTTGCAAAGTCCACTCTTCATTAGAATGTAATTGGGCTTGAAAATATTGTAATTACCAAGACATGGAGAGAGGTTGATGGTGTAAATCATGGCTCTAGGGCTTCTTGGATCAGGAGAAATGATATGAGGGATCTGAGGCCGGTAAGCGTACGGAGCTAGGAAGAGTTCCACCTGAGGAAATCTTTCCTTTGGAAGATGAGCCAGGGGCTATCAATATGCAGAGCCACTGAGGGAATGGTATGCATAGTCATGCAAAGGTGTCCCCGATTTGATAACTTTCCACTTCTGATGGCCGTGAAAGGTTATGAGGATCCTCAATTGTCCGTGCCACGAAGTCTGTCATTTGGTACGAGAATGTCTAGACATGTCGGGCATACTCGGCCCTGGTTGCTGCTAAAGCTTAGAGAGATCCCTGCACTGATTTATTTTATGCACAGGGGTGTACCTTTACCCCATGCAGTTTAACGTCATGCGGTAAGGACAAATTACTCCTAGTTTAGTGGTCATAGAGTTCTGACTATTGGGTAACTATTGTTGTAGTCACTCGAAGGATAATTGAGTTACCATGCTCTGATATACTCTGAACAGGGTGGTGATGAAGGTTGTAAACTGTAACTCTGAGGTTTCCTAGACCAGGAGGTGTGGTGTGGGGGCTCTGAAGCCAGTAAGTGTACGGAGCTAGGAAGAGTGTCGCCCAAGGAAATCTTGCCTTTGGTAGACGGGCTAGGGGTTACCAATATGAAGAGCCACTGAGGGTATGGTATGAATAGTCATGCAAAGGTGTTCCTAGGTCAATAACTTTCCACTTATGATGGCCATGAATGATTATGAAAAATCGAGATTTCTTATAGTACAGAGTTCGACATGTGGGGATAATGGTGTCCGAGCATACAAGAAACATCTTCACTGAAATTGTCTGTTGAGACAAAGTAGCCTGGTCCTGGCTTGATGTTCGTAGATACAAGTCTTCATGTAAACCATAGGCAGATACATAGGTTAACTGGGTAGGGATACCCTGGTGACATTTCGATGTGAAAAGGGGATGAACTTGTAAACCACTACGCCATAAATTTCTGGATCATGAGTTCTGTTATGGGGGCTCTGAGGAAGGTAAGCGTACAGAGCTAGGAAGAGTGTCTCCTATGGAAATATTGCCTTTGGTAGATAGGAAAAGGTCTATCAATATACAGAGCTACTGAGGGCATGGTATGCGTAGTCATGCAAAGGTGTCCACAGGTTGATATCTTTCCACTTCAATGACCATGAATGGTTATGAAGATCCATAATTGTCCGGTCCGTGGAGTCTGATGTATGGGGAGGATGCATCCAAATGCACAAGGAGTATTTATGTCTCGTTTCTCCATATATTTTAGGTGGTTTGCGATGAAATACAAGTAGTTTAACGTTGTGTGGTGAGGAACCGGTCCGTGCAGTTTAACGTCGTGCGGTGAGGATGAAAAAAATAAACCTCGTGCAGGTATGGTTCATATACAGGGGAAAGGGTAATTTTTAACTTTCATTATCCATGCAGTTTAACGTCGTATATCAAGGAAACAAAAAAATACACCCTGTGAAGTCTAGTCCATACACGGGGGAAAGGGAGCATTTTTAAATCTCATTATTCATGCAGTTTAACGTCATGCAGCAAGGATGCAAAAATACACCCCGTGTAGGTCTGGTGCATACACAGGGGAAAGGGAATTTTTAACTTTTATTCATGGGTGTATAGGCTAGGATGGGGAACCCTGATGTCGCTACGTATCTTGCGATGGCAGGAATCAAGCCATATGTAGTTCTCTGAAAGAGGTACACCCTGCGTAGGAATGGTCCGTACATGGGGGAATGGGGCATTTATTTTATTTAACTCTTATTTGAGGGGTGGATGGGCCAATACAGGGAATCTTGACATCTTTACGTATCATGATAGGGTAGGAATCAAGCCGTACATAGTTCTCTAAAATTCGTGCAGTTTAACATCTTGCGATAAGGATGAAAAATACACCCCGTGTAGGTCTCGTCCGTACAAGGGGGGAGGGTCATTTTTATTTTTCTTTCTCACTTTTTTTTCTTATCTATGCAGTTTATTGTCGTGCGGTAAGGATGAGGGGTACACCTCGTGCAGGTCTGGTCTGTACACAGGGGAGAGAGGAAATTTTTAACTTTAACTCGGTGATGGTTGTGCCAGGATTGGGGACTCTAGCATCGCTACGTATCCTGCGAGGGAAGGAATCAAGTCGTACATAGTTCTCTGAAATACATGCAGTTTAACGTCATGTGGTAAGGATTTAGGATACACTCCATGCAGGTATAGTCTGTACACGGGAGAAAAGGACATTTTTAAACCTTCTTGGGGAGGGTTGGGCCAAGATTGGGGACCCTAGCGTCGCTACGTATCCTACGAGTGCAGGAATCAAGCCATACGTAGTTCTCTGAAATACGTGTAGTTTAATATCATGCGGTAAGGATGAAAAATATACACCCCGTGCAGGTCTGGTCCATACATTAGGGAAAGGGAGCATTATTAACTCTTATTATCCATGAAGTTTAACGTCGTGTGGTAAGGATGAAAAAATAAACCCCATGCAGGTCTGGTCCATACATGAGGGAAAGGGTTCATTCTTAACTATTATTATCCATGCAGTTTAACGTCTTGCGGTAAGGATGAAAAAACGCACCCCGTGTAGGTCTGGTCCATACACGAGGGAAAGGGTTCATTCTTAACTCTTATTATCCGTGTAGTTTAACATCATGCAGTAAGGATGAAAAAATACACCCCGTGCAGGTCTTGTCCATACATGAGGGAAAGGGTTCATTCTTAACTCTTATTATCCATGGAATTTAACATTGTGCGGTAAGGATGAAAAAATACACCCAGTGCAGGTCTAATCCATACATGAGGGAAAGATAGCACTCTTAACTCTTATTATCCGTGAAGTTTAACATCGTGATGTAAGGACGAAAAAATACACCCCGTGCAGTTCTGGTCCATACATGAGGGAAAGGGTTCATTCTTAACTATAATTATCTGTGCGGTTTAATGTCATGTGGTAAGGACAAAAAATACTTTTGGTTTCTATGTGAAATACTTCTTCAGGAACCTCGCATTGGTAGGAGCCATGGTGAATTTCTTGTCCATTGAGATCAGGGAATATGCTCCGTTGGAGGAGACCTTGTGTATAATATATGGTCCCTCCAACTTGGTCTCCAGCTTCGGAGGTTTCCTCCTAGGTATCATTGGGGTCCAGAGGACCATGACCAATTCTCCTTCCTAGAAAGACCGAAGACGGACCTTTTTATTGAAGGCTCGTGCAATCCGGTTCTAGTACACTTCCAGATGGTGCAAAGTGTGAAACCGCTTCTCATCTAGCTGTTCCAATTAACCTAGTCTCTTTTTGGATTTCTCATTGTGGGATAATTGATCATAGATGGCAACACCGAGTGAGGGAAGTTGGAGTTCAATAGGCAGGACTGCCTCTGTGTCGTATACTAGTGAGTATGGGGTAGCCCGAGTAGCGGTGCAGATTATGGTTCGATAAGCCCATAATGCATGGAGGATCTTTTCCAGACATGAATTCTTATCTTTGTCTACCATTTTCTAGAGAATGTTTTATAGGGTCTTTTTTAAAGCCTTTATCTGTCTGTTGGCCACCGCATGGTAGCGGGATGAGTTGTTAGCCTTGATACCATATTTTTGGTACAGTTTCTCAAATTCAGCAGAGCAGAAGTTGGTGAGGTTATCCATCAGTATAGTATGAGGGACCCTAAATCTGGTGAGGATATTGGTTTTCACAGGGTGACAATATTTTTCACCCCGACCTTCTTGAGGGGTACAGCTTTTTCCCATTTATAAAAGAAGTCGGTTACAGTGAGGATATACATCAGCTGTTTGGCTATGGCGGGGGGATATGGTCCCACGACGTCCATTCCCCAGACGACAAGTGGCCATGAGTACTTGGTCTGATGATGTAACTCCGGGGGTTGGTGTATGAAGTTGGAAAGAATTTGGCACAAGTTTCATTTTGCAGTAAAGCACTCGCAATCTCGTGCCACTGTGGTCCAATAGTACCCAATCCTCCAAACCTGATGGGAAAGCTTGGTCCTTGGCTGATGTGCTCCACATACGTTGGCATGTACTTCAATCATGATGGAAGCAGTTTCTTCTCCATCATTTAATCTGATGAGGACTCTGTCGAGACCTCATTTTTAGAGGACCTCTTATTGACCTTTGTCACCACATAGGACAAAGATGATTTCCCTTCTCCGTATTTTCTCTCATTCAGCACTATCATATGGAAGTTCTCCCCTTTGAAGATAATTTACAATGGGGTTCATCCAGCCAGTGGTGGGATCATACGGCTCAGATACAGGACTGAATTCATTGATTTCATACATCTTAGTCTGGACAGATGTCAAGACCATTAGACTGTGAGCGATACTGATGAATGTTTCATCCCGGTCTGGGTCGGCTAGGGAAGTGGCCGCATTGGCTAATGCATCGGCCTAGAAATTCTGATACTGGGGAATTTAGGTTAATGCAGGTTCTATAGATAATTCAGACATTAGCTCTCGGACATGGTCAAATAGGGGAATCAACTCCTCTTTTTTGATAGCATAGTCACCGTTGACTTTCTTGATGACCAGTTCTGAGTCACCATTGAAGTTAAGGTGTTGTACTTGTTCTTGGAGTGCGAGATCCAGTCCTGCAATGAGGGCTTGATATTCCTATTCATTGTTCGTACATCCTTCTGATAGGAGGAAGGAATATGGAAAGACTACGTTTTTTTGGGGACATGAGGATTATCCCCAGACCCACCTTTTTAAATTTGGGGTCTTCCGTCCACTTCCCGATTGGGCTTAGGGATGCGCTGTCGAAGTACATTTCCCATGTTGGGAGCTCCTCTTGAACCGTGAAGATGTCTTCATCAGGTATCTCGACATCTGGTATGGCAGTCCCTGTTGAAGGGTGCTCTACCAGAATATATGCTGATTCCTGGCCTTTGATGGCCTTCTGAGGCACAAACTAGAATTCAAAGTGTTGCAGGATGACTGCCCATCGGGATAGGCTCCCGGTCAGTATTGGGAGGCTAAGGATGTATTTGAGTTGGATTTTACACGAGACCACGTGGACTTCATGATGCTGCAGATAATTTCGTAGCTTCTAAAATGTAAAGAGAAAGGCCAAATAACTCTTCTCGATGTTTGAGTACCAAGTCTCAATATCAATCATAGTTCGTCTGAGGTAATAGATACTGTTTTCACTGCCGACATCATTTTTATACACGAGGAAGGATCCCAACAACTGCTCTTGTGCCGTCACTTATAGAATGAGAGGTCTTCCTTCGACCAGGGGCATGAGCACTGGTGGGATTAAGAGGTACATCTTTATGCTGTCAAATGCCTCTTTTCAGTCATATTTCCATTGGTACGTGACTCCTTTCTTCATTAACCTGGTAAAGGGAAAACATTTTCCTTTTAGATTGGCTATGAACTACCTGATATATTCCAAGTGCCCTTGGAATGCTCTCAACTCAGGGAGGTTGCGGGGAGGTGGCAGGCCGAGAATAGCCTTTGTCTTTTCAGGGTCGACTTCGATGTCGCGATGGCGTACAACGAACCAAAGGAATTTCCCTGAGGTAACCCCAAAGGCACACTTCATGGGGTTCATCTTCATACTATGTTGTCAAAGTTTGTTGAAGATGGTCTCAAGATCTGACAGGTGGTCCGAGTGCTGCCTGGACATAACCACCAAGTCATCTACGTAACATTCGATGAATCTCCCTAGGAATGGTTTAAAGATACGATGCATGGCACATTAATATGTGGCACCAGCGTTCTTGAGACCAAAGGGCATGACCCTATAACAAAACACTCTTTTGGGGGCCCTGAAGGTAGTGTCTTCTTCATCTTCTCGAGACATCCTGATTTGATTTTATACAGAATATTCGTCCATGAATGATAGAGCCTTATACCCAGCCGTTGCATCGATTAATAACTCGGTGATCGGGATCAAGAAATAATCTTTCAGACAGTGCCGATTGAGATCTCTAAAGTCAATGCAAACACATATTTTCCCGTTCTTTTTCTTGAGAGGGATGATTTTGGCCAACCAGATGGGGTATTGGACCTCCTGAATGAATCCTGATTTAATAATCTTATCGACTTCAACCACTATTTTGCAAGCATGTGAGGGGTGTGTCCTTTTGGAGGCTTCTTTATAGCCCCAGTCATCTTCTGGAAGACCCATGTGATGCATCGCCACTTCAGGATCGAGTCCCAGCATTTCTATCTAATCTAGGCAATGACATCCCAATGTTGCTTTAGGAAATATGTATATACCTCATGCTCCTTGGGGTACATGGCTGCACTAATGAGAGTAGGCCTCGGATCCTCCTCAATACCCAGGTTTATTTTCCTGAGCTTGTCCACAGCGGTGGAGATACCTTCCTCAAAGGCGGGAGGTGCATCCCTATGATCCTCCTCCTCTTCTTCTCCCAAATCCTCATCTTCTTGATCCGACGGGGGGAGAGTTTCTGGCCCGGTCTCTCAGTGGTTTGAGGGAATGGCACAGTGGGCATCCCCGATCAAGTATTCGACCCCATATTGAGGGTTAGAGGACGTTTCCGCATTTTCACGCTCAGCTGTTACGGATGAATTCATGAAGACAACTGAGTGTGTATCCAAACTTGAATATCTACTCTCAATATAGTTGATGGGCAGTACGTAGTCTCTGCCAAGATACCTGAGGGGGTCGTCAGGAACCACTTCTAGACCATTTGGAGTGGGGATCCAGTCAACACCATTGGTCAAAGGCATCTTCCTCTTTTGATCGTAGAACTCGGTGTTAATGTATTGTGACTTGGAGAGATTGAAAGGGTCATTATCAGCGTGCAATGTCCCAATTTTCCCATTGATTCAGTATTTAATACACTGGTTGTAGGATTAAGAAATGGGCATGTGATTATGGAGCCACGACCTTCCTAACAGGGCATTGAATGACGTGTTATGTCGAACCACCAGGAATTCCGAGTAGGCCATGAGGTCGCCAAAATGGATCTTTAGCTTAATTTTTCTCATCGGCTTCTGCTCGCTCTTGTCATAACCTAGCAGAGTCGTGGATGAGGGTATTAAATCACCCTCACTGTAGCCCAACATATGAAGTCTCTGTAGGGGAAGGAGGTTAACTCCAGAGCCATTTTCAATAAAGACTTTTCGGATCTCAACATCATCTAGTGTGCCAGAAACATATAGTGGTTTGATGTTTCCTTGCATGATGGCATCTTCATCTAAATCGGTGAAGCAAATCACCGCATTGCATTCAACTGGGCCAATCTCCATCCGGTAAATCTCGGTGGTAGCTACCACATCTTGAAACTCCTGGGGGCTGAGCAAGGCTTCTATCAGTGCCTCTCTAAGGTTGGCTGACAATCCCAAGGCATCCAGGATTGATAGTTTGGCTGGTACTGACGCCAACTGCTTAAGGATGTCGTACTTTTGCTCAAACGGCTGACTCTTCTCCTCTGGCAGGAGAGTTCTAGCAGGCGGCTTGGGTGTGGGAATACATGATATGGAAGGACTGGCTGCAGTGTCAGATGCCGATGATGTCCCCAGGTTCTGGGGACTTGGCCCGACCGGTCTGATTTTGTGCACCAAGTGGCTAGACCTTTGTTCCTCCTGTGATGGGTACCGTGGAATGACAGGGGCAGAGTTGCCGCTTGTGGAAGGGGAGGGATGTTCTTTTTCCTGCAGAGTTTGTTTAAGGGCTCTCCCATGGGTTTCCGCGATATTGACGGTTTGGGATGAGGTCCAACCGTAGGGTTGGTTTCGGCCACGACTGTGCCTCCCCTGGTATCCCATGCCTCTACAATTTCTCTTCCCGGCTCCTCGTGTTGGGAACTTGGGATCATAACCACATCCTTAGTCAGGGGATGATTCCATCAGATGGATGATGTTGATGGAACCAAAGGTTGGCTCCTCATCCTCTGACAGGTCAACCTGGTCAGTTGTCCTTGATGGTGTCGTTTGGTGGGTCAGTGCCCGTGGTGCCAAATTCGAGGGCATGAAATCTTACAGCGTTGGGGCTAACTTTGGCCTCGTCACGGACTGCTCCTCTTGCGCTTGTCTGCTCCATTATTGATTACGCCTGGATGACCGGATAATGGATGGTTTTGAGGCCGATACTGTCGGTTGTACGGCATCAGGGGCTCTTGGTGGAAACACTGGATATTGTAGTTGAGCTCAGAGTATGCCCTGGGATTGATTGATAGTCTTTCTAGTAATCCAGTTATCAAATTTATTCCCCTTCTTACTGGTGACTTCCTTCCACCCCTCCCCTTTATCAGAATCAGTGGTAGAAATATATGTCACATGTGCAGGGGGTGGTCCCTTCTCGACCTACCCAGATTCTACCATCCTTTGCAGGAGGTATTTGAAGACAAAGAATTCCCAAATATTGTGTCCCAAAATTCGATGATAGGGATAGTAATCTGGACTATCATCACAGCTGACTTATTTGGGTTCCTCGACTCTGGGAGGTGGATCAAGTTGCAATTCATGGTGGAGATGAAATAGTTGTGGACATGGTCCTCTAGGAATGAATATACATTATTCCTTCGTTCCTCAAACTGGTTCCGCTTCGCTCCTTACTGATCGTCCCACTTGGACGGAGGTGACCGCTGATATATAGGGGGTCCTTGATGATTTGGTGGAGTCCTGAGCAGTGGAGCAGGCACAGGGGCTGGCTTGAGCGTGAAAGAGGATGCTTTAGTTCCGACTTCTCTCTTTGTGGGAGCCTGTGACGATATTCAAGACTTCAAATTGGTCCGCTGTAGGGAGTCTTCAATTCACTGAGTAATGTCCGAGAGATGGCGGAAGCCAGTGGTGAACTCCACTGGTATGAGTGGTGTCTGCAGCTCATCTCGAAGATTATTGATGCATATGTCGAGTCACTAATCTTGAGGCATTGCCTTGTTCAAAGTGTAGGTCAGACCTTTCCATATAGCGGTGAAATCTGAGACCCTCTTGTTCTCCCTCTACTTGCAGTTTAGGAGGTCATTGACCGT
The DNA here is from genome assembly GCA_963277665.1 of Viscum album. NCBI lineage: Eukaryota > Viridiplantae > Streptophyta > Magnoliopsida > Santalales > Viscaceae > Viscum > Viscum album. Next base: position 1,886,496,479 of record OY728140.1, read on the forward strand.
TGTCTTAGGAAATGTTGAGCTGAAGTGGAACATGAACTGCTGCTAAAGGTCATCCCAGCTTTCTATTGACTGGGCTGGTAGAATCGTATACCAGACAAAGGCAGATACTTGAAAGGTTCGTACGAAGCATATGAGTTTCACTGTTTCTTGTTGTTCTGGAGTCCCCATCATAGGGTTGAAATAGGATGCGTAGTGCATCAAATGTTGTTCCAGATCGCCTGATCCATTGAAGACAGGGAATACAGGGCTCCCAAAATTGGTTGGAGGGGGTGTGTTGCTCACCTAATCTAGGTAGGGCTTCCGCTATGGCTGTATCGGAGCACGCCAACCTTCCATTGCTTCCAATAGAGCTATTAGTGCCTCGATGGTGCTGGTGAGTCCCTGGTTTACATCTTGTTGGGCCTGGTCCTTGGCAGGTGTATCCCGAGGCATCACTTGAGGATCCATCTCGGTTGGCACCTGGGGTGCATGTGCCGTTTGTGACACCTTCGGAGGGTTTAAGCGTACTTAATCTGGTTTCTTCATGAGTGGAGGGAAGTCTTGGTATTCATCCGGATCCACATTTAGATAGTTGGATGGGCCAAGCACCTCGTTGGGAAGGATCCCGGACTGTGCTTCGTTTGCTGGGGAAAACCTAGGTCATTGAGGTGCACTTACTGGGAGGGCATGATGTGACTCCTCTTGGGACATGCTTTCAATAAGATGGTTCCTCTGGAGTAGCTCGACGTTAAGACGCCTTAATTATTTCATTTCCTCTTCCTGTCGATCGAATCTCTCTTTGAGCGTAAGTGGCTCATTTTTATCGAGAGAAGGATGTGAGTTAAGGGTAACCGATCCCTTATTCTTATCCTTTTTGGAAGCTCATAGGGTAAGCAGAGGAAGGTTAGCTGGCATGTTTAAAGTATCCCTCTGGTTCTGGGTGTGCACACCTGGTGGTTCGTTGCGGGTTGTAGCCAGACCAGAACCATCGTCTCCTGATCCATCCTGATTTGCATCATCTCTGGTGTCACCCGTGGGGTTAACCTCTATGATATTGATATATGGATATCGTGGGCCGGATAAGATGTCATATTGCAAATAGGAAGAGGATCTCCCACATCTTGGTCTGGTTTTCCCTTTCATATGACGGGATTGCCTTCAGACTTCTTGATGAAGGGTGACACATAGAGTTCTTTGATGAGACCTTATGGTACGCCTCCCTCTTGGAGGGGTTGTTGATTCAAATGACAGGATAAGATGAGAACTTCCTCTTCTGACTGTCTTCCCTAGACAAGATAATACTGAATATCGTGGGGGAGGTTGTTGTTGAGGGTTTAATAATGCCCCCAACCCTGAGGGATGGGGTTGGCTCCGTTCCCTAAACGCTGGGTCTCTTCCTGTTTTTATTAGTCATACAGGGGAATTTGTTGTTAAAAATTCCCCCAGCCCTGTGGGCTAGGGTTGACCCAGGATTGCGACAGTGGATGCGGCTATCGGTACCTGCTTGATCTTGTGTGCCCCCATTTGGGGGTGAACTAGGTTTGGTGCCGAGTTCTTCTGTGAATCAATCCCTTCCAGGGAGTCAGGAAAAGATCGCTAATTGGACTCTCTTAGGTGAGAGGCCTATTGTATGCTCTCGGTGGCCTGATTCAGGAGTTCTTGAATGGCTTGTTCCCATCGGGCCTGATGCTTCTTGGACTTAATCAAGGCCTGACTCTGTAGGGTGTGTTGAATTTCATGAAAAGGTTGACCAATTGATTGTCATCTTGAAGTGATGACGTTGCAAGACACCATACCGAACGGGTTCTTCTGGGTGGGGATACGAGTGAAATGCGAAGCTCCATGTTCCCCCCATCCTCTAATATGGACTCCCATCAAAGCATCACTGATGAGGTAGAAGATCTGGTGCAACACACGGAGGAAAGCTATCTCCATGTTTCATTTATACCTCTCGGGTTTCTATTGCCGCATCGAAGGAAGAGCTTCCAGGTTGATGTGACGTAGGAGGTCTCCTATCATATTGACGTGGTCTACATAACCATCGTAGGGTAGGAATCTTGATTTTATCTTGCATAGGGCTGTTCATATATTGTATCGGATGTCATGCACATATTCTTCTGACAATTATCTTGGTATTTCGAATTGAGAGGTGGCTGTGGATCAAAACATAACTGGTATATCATCCATAGCCAGTCATTTCCTCATGTGCAACATGTCAGCATACTCCTCCGCTAGTGACTCCTCTACCTGGTCGGCCCAACAGAGATGCCTTCCGATAGTGTGGTCGGAGGTAGTGGGACTGGTTGGTGCTGAATCATCATGTGGGTGATTCTGAGGTGGTTCAGAAGATGAACATGGCCCCAGAATGTCTCCCGATTGAAGAAGGATGTTGTTGGTGATTAACTGGGAATCTGACCAGCTTGATCCCATTATTCTGAGTGCCTCAGCATACGAGGGCTTTTCTGTGCTTGATTTAGTAGGGGGACCTTCCTATCGATATGATATGTCATCGAAGGGAGGGCCTTCACAATGAAGACCGTAATGGTGAGGACAACCATTTCTGCTTGACGCCTCACTGCATAGAGGACTTTTGCAGTGCATACCCTGGGGAGGACCTCCAAGGCATGTTGCAGCAAGGGGAGGACCTTCCGACTACATACCGTTGTTATGGGGAGGGCCTTCGCAACAACCTCTATCATGGTGAGGATGACCATAATGGTTTGACGTTCGATGTGCATCGTGGGGAGGACCTTCAAGACACACTACGACAAGGGGAGGACCTTCTTGTTGCATGGTGCCACTACGAGGAGGTCCTTCACAATGGAGGCTGTGGTGGTGAGGACTATCATTATTGTTGCCGTAGGGAGAATATCTACATGGTACACCCTGGGGAGGGCCTTCAGAACGTACCACAACAAGGGGAGGGCCTTCTCGTTGCTTGATGTCTCTATGGGGAGGACCTCCGTTATCAGGGTGGCGAGGACTACCACCTTGATGTGATGCCTAGCTTCACGGAGTGTCATTGCAATGTAACCCTTGGGGAGGAACTTCAGGGCAGGTCACGACAAGGGGTGGTCCTTCTTGTCATGATGAGACATCACTTCAGGGAGGGCCTCCGCAGTTGTGACTATGATAGCGAGGACTACTATCATAATCTGTGGTCCCACTGCATGGAGAGTTTTTACAGCGTATACCTCAGGGAGGACCTTCAGGGTGGACCACAGCAAGTGGATGGCCATCTTACTGCTTGATCTTCTAGTCACGTGGAGGGTTTCCGTGATTGGCATCAAAAGAGGAGCTCTGGTGATCAATCGTTATATGCCCGTGGGGAGGCCCTCGTGGGTGCTACAGGGAGGACCTTCAGATCAACTGGTAGTGACATTGCGGGGAGGATCTTCGCAACTGCTACTACCGCTCCCATAATATAGTAATGGGTTGGAAAGGTTCAAAGCCATTGATATGCGCTTAACAACATCAGGAACCCCAGCTTCCAGCAGAGAAGAGTCATGAACCCGCTCTTTATTTTCTGGCTACCTTCGGCGCGTTCGTGGCACTTTCTTGCATGGAGTGGGGATATTATTCTGTTGAAAATGGCCTTCACCTTTGGGTCCCTATCTAATTGGGTCTCGTGATGCTGCCGGGATATGCCGACAAACATCTTGACTTTTAGCATGGATATATGCCTTCTCTGGAGCATCCACCGTGATGGACGGGTGTCCCCTAGTTGGAATGAGTGAAGCTACCCGATATGGTTTCCCTTGCATCGCGGAATATGTTCAGAGACCCTCCTGGGTGGAAGCAGGCATGCAGATCAGCTCTGAGGCGGCTATCTCATCTCTTAGATGAGTCTCCTAAATTGGGGAGACGGTCTCACGAGCCCGAGTCCTTGCTGTTGCCGCTGATTCAATTACAGTCTGGCTAGTCTGTAAGATATGATCTGAGATTGATACCTGCTCCATCATCATTTCCTGGATATGCAGAGAGACATATTTGTCTAGAATGGGTATGAAGGCCCATTCCGGTATCGGAGTAGGAATATCCTACTCCAGTTCTCCGGTTTTTAGTAGTTACGGAAAATTCTCCTATGTTGGGGCAGGTGAACGAATCTGCCCCTCGGCCGGGATATGCCAGTTTATCTCTCTGTTTTCCGCCACATCGGGATGGAGGACTTTACATGCATCCACAGGGAGATGGACCTGCATATGTTGGTTTCCCACCGTATCGAGTCGGTGGCCTTTATTGGTAGGGATACGTGACCGCCTATTAATTGCCGCCACTTCTAGATAGTGGGATTGGTTAATCGCCACCATATCATGATGGTAAGCATTAGGAGCATCTACTAGGATATGGTCCTGCAGGCACTAGATCGCCACCATGTCTGGTTGGTGGGATTCATGACCTTGGGTAGGGAGAGGTGTCTGCCCATTAAGTGATGTCCTGTGTGAGCGATGGGCTTGACAGAGCTCGGCGGGGATACGCGCATGCTCAAATGATGCCGCCATATCTGGATGGTGGGATTTGGAGGAGCGAACAGGTGTATGTGCCTGTTCATGATGCATCTCCGTGACTGGGTAGTGGAGCTCCTCCTCGGGGACAAGGGTGATGACTGGTCCCTGATTGTAAGTTTTCCTCCCTCGTTGGGCAGTTTGAGGGGCTGGAGCTCAGGGAGCATGGGCCTGGATCCTTGGGGCTACATCCTCCTGAGTGTGAGGATGTTGAGTCACGTCGTAACCACGATGACGTCTACCAGCAGGGTCCTTGGAGAGGAACCCCCGTTCTGTGGGGATGAAGTCCTTAACGTTGACCTCATCTGTCTCCCTAAGAAAAGGGAGGTACGCATTATCCCGTTCTGGGAATAGACTCCTGAAACGGTTGGAGACAGCAACAGGGGTTGTCTGGATCTGCCTTGGCAGCCGCTGCTGGGCAGGTGACTGGCGAGTTTTGGTGGATTGGAGAGTGTGCATGGATGCCTCCACCGTCGGGAGAGTACCTTTCACGTGGTACTCTCAGATTAACGCATCTGAGACCCTGTGTTGATGACGATGGGTAGGTGACGGGGTCCTCCATTGGTGAGGACGTCCGGTCATTGTGTTGTTGGAATCACACTCTTGTGAGTTCCTTCATAACGCCATTGGATCTAAGGGAGTTCTTTGTGGTACCTGTAAAATATTTTAACAAATAAAAACAAAAAACCTGTCAGAGAAACATCTCCTGATCCCATGCATGATTAATGACCTTGCTTGGCCCTCCTTATGAGTATAAAAGGGGTACAGAGTGGGATTAAGTTAAATCCTTCATTCTTGGTTAAAGATTCACGTCAGGTTCACCATTTTTGTTTTTGGTTGATCTCGAAATGCCCAACAGTTCTGTATCTGAGGACATGTGGACCTGCTTTCCAAAGGCTGATGTTTGTTGGGTGGTTCGACCAGCGACTCTTAAGAACTCGCATTGGTCAAGAGGATGGGAAGTCGGGCTCATCACACCCTTTTGGGGGGAAATTATTTCCTGTTTCGGGACTCTCTTATAGATTTAAGGTGTATTAATATGTTCTAAAATCTTTGATTTATTCCCAAGCATAGTATCCACGGATTACTCCTGGTAGGAAATGGTCAGCCGGACACAAGGGTTTGGAATCATTTATGCCTGAGGTTTACCATCCCTCGTTGGATTAATGACCCCAAGGAATATGGACCCATTGAGGTGGCACTAGGAGTGGTGTGGTGAACTGATGTGAAGATAGTCGGATTGACCGGTCGTTGGTTTTGAACCTCAAGGAGTTTTCCTACATACCCTGCCTGGGAGATAGGGATCAAAGTCCACGTAGTTTGAATGGATTGTCGGAGAGCCAATGTGAATGTGGACCTAAGGGTCCGATGGTGATCATGATTGAACCATAGGGATGCTTCCTATGTACCATGCCTTAACATGGATCAAAGTCATCATATTTCGCAATGTATTGGGGCTTAGACTCTGAAGAGGCCCAGGGCAATGGATTGGGGATTACAATCTGAGGAGGCCCAGGGTAATGGATTGGGGCTTATACTCTGAGGAGGCCCATAAGAGGATGTCATGGTCGATTCTTACTCTAAGCCCATGTGAGTCATTCTTGGTGTGAGAAACAAGAGGTAGCAAGGACTAGATGATCACGTCGTGAAAGGTGCATCCGTGGGAAGTGGAGTGGGGATTATGCATAGGGTGGCCCATAAGATCGGGGCTTACTCCGAGATGGATTCCCATGGAGACAAAGCGCAGAGGGAGAAGGAAAGAGGTTATCCTATGACCGTCACCTCTCTTGTTCGTGGGGGAAGTACGGATGTGAAAGGGGTCTTCCTTCTGATGAGTATTTTACTACCCTTGAAGAAGGGAGAAGATCCCCAGCCCCAACAAGTAGAGGGGAGAAACGGGACTCCTGAGCTCAGATTCTGCATTACCATGGGAATGTGAACCCAAGAATGCTTCTGGAATCTGCCCAAGGGTCGGAGAATCCACTTCACCCCTACTTACAGTGGGCATTTGAACTCAAAACAACACACTGATGTGCCCGAAGGTTATATCACACGGCTCCGGTGGCTCTGGTGGATGCCTCAGATCAGGGCCGATGAGTAGGCCAATAAGGGAGTTGCAGAGGATCATGATTGATTTGAAGGATTTTATCTAGCTTAGGGAATGGGAACCCCGAAGTATTTGGCGGGCCACATAGGTATATGAGGAGTGGCGCCTTTCACATAGGGAGGTGAAACGTGGATGGAGAGGCCGTCGGTGAACCAGGGTGGTCCGAAGACTGATGGGCATCCCGCGAACCAGGGTGGTTCACGGAACGGTGAGCATCCCACAAACCATAGTGTTTCATGGATTCGGGTTCAATCCACATACCATGGTGGTTTGCGGAGGGTTCTATGCGAGAATTGGTGGACAAGGCTGATGCTGGTCAGGGGTTCATTGTCCAGGGCATCGCCCGCGTAGGGGGATGCTACGTGGTTCGACGGATTGGAATAGGGGCATAAAATCCCTGGTCTGTGGGGAGTGCATCCGCAAAGGGGCCATGATTCACAATTTTCTTTTCTTAGTTATTTTAAGTTCACATTGCACCAATTTATTATGAATTTTCGGTTCCTTATTAATTTTCTTACTGGTTCATACCTGTTCTGGTTCGAGAACTGGAACTTCGCTGTTTGTGAAATCGTAAACTTCGTCCTTCAAAATCATTCACCCAAATCTGATTGATCCCCTTCCCCTCCTCCTCTTCTCTTCCCCTCTATTTCCTTTTATAGAGTGGGTAAAAGGATGTTTCTATGGTCATGAGGCACCTTTTGTGGATGCCGATGACCGAAAACCCGATTCACAAATGACCCATTCAATCCCCAACTCGCGGGGGGCATCGAGCGCATCTCTTCCGTGATCCAAACAAGCTCGGGGAGTTCTTCGTGGCCACGGAGGGTTCCACCTCCATTCCGCGAATGACATCGGATGCAGACCGGGTCAGTCGAGGCGGTCCGCAGCTAGGGCGGTTCATGACGGTGGACCGGTTCGGCGTCTGTCCTGTTTCGCGCCCACGAAGGATCTCGACCTCCATATTGCGAACAACAATAGTCCACGGAGGGGGTGCTGCGCGGAACCGGCCATGTGGTGTCATCATTTGGGCCGGTTTGCGAACCGGTTCGGCTTTGTGCATCCTTTGAGTTTTCTTCATTCTTCCCCCCAATTCTTTGGGGGGAATTGGGTAGAATCTCCTTTGCTGATTTTTCAGGACCCTACAATGTTTTAGGGTTTTTTAAGTTTTATAATGTTTTATGATATTTTTACAGTCTTTAGGGATTTATGAGGTTTTAGGGTTATAAATAATTTTTATGGATTTTTGGGGTTTTCAAACTTTTTAAAGTTTTTCTTGATTTTTACGGGTTTTAATGGGGTTTCGGGGGGGGGGGGGTAGAGTTTTAAGGGGTTGTAGGATTTTTTGTAGTTTTCTTGTTTTTTATTTTTTTTGGGTTTTCTAAGTTTTCTATGGGTTTTTTGGATTTTAATGGGTTTTTGTGTTTATTATGATTTTTTTAGAGTCTATAGTGATTTTTATGGGTTTCAATACTCTTTAATGATTTTGAGGTGTTTTTTAGTATTTTTGTAGTTTTTATGGTTTTAGGGGTATTTATACTGGCTTGGGGTTTTAGGTTTTAATGTTGTTTAGGGTTTTTATGGGTTTAGGGTGTTTATAAGTCATTATAATGTTTTTTGAGGTTTGATGATTTTTGGGGTTTTATGTTCTTTTATTGTTGTTTAGAGATTTTATGATTTTTGGGGTTTTATAGTTTTTAAATTCATTTATGGGTTTTTATATCTTCTAACATATTTTAGTGATTTTAGGGTTTATAGATATTTTTTTATGGTTTTTAGGTTTTTTTGTTTTTTAGCATTTTATGTGTTTTATATGATTTTAGGGGTTTTAGGCTTTCATAGTTTTTTGGGTTTTATGTTTTTTCATGCTTTTATGAGGTGTTATGGATTTTATTGTTTTCCTAAGATTTTTTAGGTTTTTAGAGGTTTTAAGGGTTTAAGGGTTTTTTTTGGATTTTTTAGTGAATTATTGTTTTTTAGGTGTGTTTAGGGGTTTTACGGTTTCTATGTATTTTGATAGGTTTTTGGGATTTTATGGGTTTTAATATTTTTTGGGGTTTTAAGGGGTTCTTGAGTATTTATGGTGATTTTAGAGTACTTTAGGGGTTTTATATTTTTTAGTTTTTTAGGGGTTTTTAGATTTTTGGACGTGTTTCAAGGGGTTTTCAGGGTCTTTATGTTTTTATTCATTTTAGGTTTTGTAGGTATTTAGGGGTTTTTAGGATTTTAGGGTCTTTTAGGTTTTTTTATATTTTTATGTTTTTTAAAATTTTTAGGGGTTATAGGTATTTTATTTTGGGTTTTTATGGTTTTTTATGGTTTTTAAGTGGTTTAAATTTTCTTACAAAGTTTTAGGGTTTTTAGGGTCTTTTACAAATTTTAGGGGTTTTTATTTTGATTTAGGGGTTTAAGGTGTTATAAGTGTTTTTCTCACCTTTTTAGGGTTTTTGGGATTCTAGTGTTTTTTGTGGTTTTTAAGGTTATTTTATGGTTTTTATTGCTTTTAGGGATTTTAGGGTATCATGGGGTTTTACTATTCTTTTAGTGATTTTAGTGTTTTTTGGGGGTTTCATGTTTTTATTGGGTTTTATAGTGTTTTTAGTGGTTTTTGGGATTTTTTATTTTTTATTGTTTTTAATGATTTTAGGGATCTTTGGGGTTTTATTGGGTTTTTGGTTTTGAGTGTTCTTTAGGGGTTTTATGGGTTTTATGATTTTTAGAGTTGTCTAAGTGATTAGGATTTTTATGTATTTTTTCATATTTTTGGGATTTTAGTGTTTTTAGGTTTTTATAGGATTTTAGGAATTTTAAGTTCTTTTTACTCATTTCTTATATTTTTCGTATTTTTGGTTTATTTTGGGATTCATATGGAATTTCGGATATTTTAGGAATTTTAGGGTGTTTTTGATGGTTTATATGGTTTTAAAGGGTTTTATATGGTTTATGCATCTTTTTGGTGTATTTATATTTTTAAGGGTCTTTTCAAGATTTTAGGGTATTTTATGAGTTTTAGGGTCTATTGGTGTGCTATAGTGTTTTTTTAGTTTTTATGTGTTTTGAGGGTTTTAGGGTTTTTTAGAGATTTTAGGGGTTTGAAGGTTTTTTAGGGTTTTTGGATTTATTAGGGGTTTTAGGTGTTATTTGGATTTTAAGGATACATTAGGGTGTTTTTAGGATTTTTATGGGTTTTAGGGTTATTATTGTTTTTTTGGGTTTTTAGGGGTTTTAGGGTTTGTAGGGGATTTTTAGATTTTCCACTATTTTTTCGTTTTTTGTGTCCTTAGTTGTCTAATAAATTTTTGTGGTTTTTACTATTTTAGGGGGTTTTAGGGAATTTAATTTGTTTGGGGGGGGGGGAATTAGGGCTTTTAGGGGATTCAATTTGTTTTATATTATCAGGATATTTATGGGTTTTGAGTTTTTTTAGTCATTTAAGGTTTTTAGCATTTTTATATTTTTTGGGTTTTTAGGGGTTTTTTGTGTTTTTATAGTTTCCTAGGGTTTTTTCAGGTTTTTGGGTTTTTATGGACTTTTAGTGCTTTTTAGGGTTTATTAGGTTTTTTAGGATTTTTTAGAGTTTATGGTTTTAGAGTAATTTATGGACATTAGGGTTCAAAGGGTTTTTTTGGGTTTTGTGGAATTTTTATGCTTTTCAATATTATTAGGATTTTTAGGGGTTTTAGGGTTTTAGGTATTTTTTAGTGTTTTAGGATATGTATGTGTTATTCGGATTTTTATGTTTATTTGTTTCTTATTGTGTTTAATGATTTTAGGTTTTAGGGTGGTTTGAGGGTTTTTATGGGTTTTTTGTTTTTTATATATTTCTAGGGATTTTAGGGGTTTTTTGGGTTTTTAACGGGGGTTTTGTGGTTTTAGTGTTTTATGGGTTTTATGGGTTTTATGGGTTATATGCTTTTTTGAGTGTTAGGGGTTTTTATGGTTTTTAAATTTTTTATATCTTTTAGTGTTTTTATGGTTTTTAGGTTTTTTAAGGATTTTTGGGTTTCCGAACTTTTGGGTTTTTTATTGTTTTAGGTTTTTTTTCCAGGGTATTTAAAGTGTTTTTATTGATATTTAGGGGTTTTGGAGTGTTTTGTGTTTTACCTTTTTTAAGGTTTTAAGGAATTTTTAGGGTCATTTAGGGTGTTTATGGGGTTTTAGGGTTTTTATAATTTTTGGGGTCTTTTATAGTTTTTAGAGATATTGTGGGTTTAATTGGTTTTTAAGTGTATTATTGCTATTTTAGGGGATTTTAGGTTTTTAAGGTCCTTTAATGGGTTTTATGTTTTTTGGGTCTTTTAGGGGTTTTGGGTTCTTTATGGGTTTTAGGGGTTTTGTGGTCCTTTAGTGGTTTTAAGGGTTTTTTGGACCCTTTTGGGATTTTATGGTTTCTAGGCCCCTATATCATTTTATGATTTATAGGGGTTTATGGCTTTTATGATTTTTGGGTGGGTTTTGTGGGTTTTTATGGTTTTTATTGGTTTTTAGGGTAGTAATGTTTTTAGGAACCTTAACAGATTTATTGGATAATAAGGGTTCTTAGTGGTTTTAGGTTTTTTTGAGTTTTAGTCTTTTTTAGTGTTTTAAATCATTTTTCGGGTTTTAGGGGGTGTTTATGGGTTTTTATGTTTCTAGGGGATTTAGTGAATTTTAAGGTTATTTAGGAATCTTATATGTTTTTTTGGGTTTCTAGGTTTATTTATTGTTTTACTGTTTTTTATGTTTCTTAGGGTTTTAAGGACTGTTTATAGTTTTTAGGATTCTTAGTGTTTTTCGGTATTTTTAAAGGTTATTAGGTTTTTTTGTTTTTTTTGGTTTTTATGGTTCTCTTTTTGGTTTTAAGGTTTATTTGGGTTTTTAATTTTTTAATTGTTTTCTATGGTTGTAGGAGTTGTAAGTGTTTTTATGGATTTTAGTTCATTGAAGGGGTTTTAAGGATTTTTTGTTTTCTTAAGGATTTTAGGGGGGTTTTATGAGGTTTAATGGTTTTATTGTTTCTTATGTTTTTATGGGGTTTATTATTTTTTTTTCTTCTTAGATTTTTAGGGTTTATAGGGGTTTTTAGTGATTTAAATATTTTTATGGATGAGGAGAGGGTGTAATGGTTTTTAGCGGTTTTAATGTTTTTTATGGTTCTAGGGGTTTTGAGTTTTAGGTATTTTAAGTGTGTTTAAGTGTTTTTGGTTATTTTTAATGGTTTTTTTGTTTTCAGTGTTTTCCAGGAATTTGTATTGTTTCTTAGGGTGTTTTTTTGGGTGCTTGGTGTTTTAGGATTTTTTTTGTATTTTTCATGGACTTTTTATAGTTTTCATGGTTTTTACGAGTTTTTATGGTTTTTAGGGTTTATTGGTTTTACCGAGTTTTTGGGTTTTTAGTGGTTTCATATTTCTTATGGTTTTTTTTGATTTTTTGGTGTTTCAGGTTTTATGAATTTTTAGGATTTTTATGTTTTTAGGGGTTTTATGGTTTTTGAGGGATCTTGGGTTTTTTGGGGGCATTTAATGTTTTTAGGTTTTTTGGGTTATAAGGTTCTTATGGGTTTCAACATGTTTAAGGATTTATAGGATCTTTTTAGGTTTTTATGGCGGTTTGAGGGTAATTTAGTGGTTTTTGGTTTTTTCCCTTCTAGTGTTTTTTACTAGTTTTACATATTTTAGGGTTTTTGTGTATTTTTTTAGGTTTTATGGTTTTAGAGGTTTTAAAGGAATTTATTGTTTTCTATCATTTTTTGGATTTTTAGGAATTTAAGCGAATTTATAGTTTTTAAATATTTAGGGGTTTTTGGGATTTTTGGGTTTTTTATGGATTTATATGCTTTAGGGATTTTTTCTATTTAAATATTATTAATTTATTTAGGGGTTTTCTAATGACATGACCCCAGTTACCTAGAGTTAGTGCATTGTTACATAACATTGGCATTATACTTGGAATCTTGTCCCGAAAGACTGATCAGTTTAGTAGCCTTGGAAGTACTAGATACATAGAAAAGTTTTACATTACATCATGAAACAGAAAACAACAACATTTTGTCCCCTTTGAACACTCTTATATCCCTTATCCAATTCTTACAGATTAATCATAATATACAACTTTGTATCCTGGGAAAAAATAAAACATAATAAAGGGGTGAGCTCATAGGCTTAGTAAGGATAACAATATAGCGTAAATTGTCATAAATAAGAATAAAAATTTAAGGCAATGTATAAGACTAGAACACATGCCTTTTAAACATAAACTTCATCATAATATGGAAAAGATAAATCAAATAATTTAATTTACTTACTAACATGGATATTCTACTAGTCTAATAATCACATGTAATATCAATAACCAATTTAATAAGGATGGAATTCATAATTACAGATATCATAACCACATAGTCAAGGCCTCGTGCCAAGACTACAAATAAGATTTTTTCAAAGGCTTGTTCCAAGATAGTTCTTTGTCTCATGAGACCTACCGATGCATCAAGGAGCTATAGCGGGCTCCACCCATCACTTACTAAGTCCAATTAAATCCTCATATGAAAAGGCTTAAACAAAACATAAACACTCATATTAAAACTAGCATATGAAATGTCAATACTTTATCCATAAACCATGAATGGTATAAAAATAACACATCCACAGTCAAAAAAAACACATTCAATACAATATGGATGACTGCATTATAATAAATCAATCTCAATCAAGAATAAAATACACTGAAGTATATTGATATAGATGAAAATAGTCATTAAATCTATTTTAGAGAAATATTCCCATTTTCTTGAAAACATTAAAATATCACACTATTTATCAAAGAAGCCATTTAAAAGAGATTTTTAATCAAAGTGTCCCATACAACTTGGAAAATTTTAAAAGGAATTTCAATTTCAAAACATTCATGTCAATATACATAAATACATAAAATAATTTTTAAAACATGGACATTAATGGGAATGATTTAAAATAATAAATATTTAAAACATTTAAGACAGTATTTTAGTTACAGAATTCCTAACCAAATAAGAGACACTTGAATACAAGTAGTTGAGGTATAAAATTAATCAAAACATTATAATATTAAGAGGATAAAGGGATTGATGATATAATATTTCAAAAGACAGTATATACACCATACAAAATTTAATTGGCGCAAAATGAAAAAGTGGTATCAAAGGAATATAAATTGTGACGAAATAACTTATAAATACCGTATCCTTAGAATAATGATAAATCAATGAAATAATTATGAGCGAAAAATATAAATACACTCAATATAATTGGATATACAGTGTAAATCAATCAGATTACATTTACACATATTCTTGTAAAAACAAATCCAATGACTTGGATGTTTAACTCAATGAATGGAAATTGATTCAAGACTACCCTTAACAAGTTCCAATAAATAGAATGTGAATTTATTAATGGAGTGATTTTCTGTATCAAATTTATATCCATATAAATTGGAGTGTAAATTACTATATAAATAATAAATAGTGTTTCCACACAAAATCTTAGAGTAAAATAATCAATGAAGTATACGTAAAGCGCAATGAGTGGAAATTGAAGTTTGAAATTCCCTTACTGATTCGGTAACATAAGAAACATACACCCCATAAAAAAGGTATCACACAATGAAGATGTAAATACCCATAAATTAATTTATATTACACAAAAAATAAAATCATGGGAATTACATACACCACACAAAAGGAAATAGTAGGAATATAGCATGAATCTCACGGGAATAAGAAGTGGGATGAAAACCCCTTACCTTGTACTTTTCCTTAGTATTGGGTAGGTTAACCTCTTGTATAATGGTTAAATAATTGTTATTAAATTATAAAAGAACCAAATACATAAATATTATATCGTATATGATCTTCTAATATTTCTTTGTTAATGATATTTTAGTACTGTCATTCTTCTAGTTGTTGACTGATTCATTTTCCTTTATATGATTTGTTTCATAAGTCATGTTTGTCATGTATTGTCTGTATTTAATTTATATCCAGAATTAGATTATGTTCTTGAACATTATTTTTAATCATAAAATGAAAATTATTCTTGAATTATTACGATGGGGAATAAATCTAATCGCGTTCATGGAGACGGTAATTTGTACGTACGCAGGAACAAAAATATCCGTATAAGAATGGGGTAATCATATGTGATTGGATGATATATCATATACACATAATAATTAGTATGTTATATTTATTAATTACATCTGTTATACTCATTATTATATCCATCCAAATAATGAAGTGTTTTAATAACAAACTACACCATGACGTGGGGACGGTAAGGTGTACGCATGCACGTATGGGGAATTTTGTCATTTATAGGATGGATAGAATAATGAATAAGGTTCTACCATATTTATAATAACATCACAGTATGTCGAAGGTCCTGGAGTTATTATTTTGGTATGGAAACAACAAAGAAAGAGGAAGTGGAAGAGGAAAATAACATGAAATATTGTGGTGAAATTATTACCTCTTCTTCAGGTGTTTCCTTTTTATTTGATCAAAAGAGCTCATTAGGTTGACTTTCTGATCAAATTGAGGCCTCTAGGTCAAAGTTAGTATATTTAGTAGGATATTTTGGAAGGGTTTTTCTGATCCAAATGGCTTTAGAGGTTTTTTGGAGAGAAGGGGAAGTAACCTTTTATAAGAGTGGTGAGGGTTACTTTAGGAAATCCTATAAATATTATTTTATAATAAACTCATTTTCAGTAACTAATGGCTAAAAAATCATTTACTTCAAGTATAAGGTAGGTATGGGTCTAATAAAATTTAAAAAATATGTTTTAGATAGGTTTAGGTCACCATATTAACCTTATCATTTAGATTTTACTCGTAGTTATATAGTTTAACTTTTACCATGTATTCTTATATTATTATATTAAATGGTCAATAATCTTACAATAAAATTCCAAGAGAACCCAAAGTGGTTCATTAATGATATATCCATTATTATATAAGTCCTCTGGCCGATCCTTATATTTTTTGTACTTTTATATAATTTAATAATATTCTATTTGTTTTAAAAACTCATTTATGTCAATTTTGACACTATTCAGTATTTTGTTTTTGTTGAAGTCATAAAAACATTATTACTTTGAAAAAAACTCATTAAATCAACTCTAACATGTCATATTAACCTATAAAATTAGTTAAATTCATAATAAGTCAAAAATTACATTTAATTGGATATATATAATATCAATTATTTTAATATTTCATTAATAAGGTAATTACTACATCATCATTGTATCATAAATATATTAAATTATATAATTTCTAAAAATTATAAATAAAATACCAATACGTAGGAAATATTTTTATCTTTCTAATGAATATTTATTTATGAATTTATCTTATGTTTAACTATATATTAAAAATGATTTAGTAATTAAAAATTGAATTTAACACTTTTAACTCTTCTTTAAATAAAATTATAATAAATGTCCTAATCTAATATAAGTAGACCAAAATGATCATATTTTAATTACAAGGTTGATTATGGTCAAAATAAACTTATCCAATAGAATTAGGACATGTTTCAGGGTAATAATATTATCATTTTTACCTTTAATTACCCTATTTACTTTTAACTGTGGTAAATAAATGTTAAAAGTTACTATTCACAAAAAAATTATTTTCATCTTATTGATCCACATTTTACTTAATGATATCAACTATGTGTCTTGTATTTTTGAAATTCAATTCACAAAAGAGGTAAAAATATATTTTATGCAAATTTTCAAATGATCCTAGAAGGTGGGTAGAAGATGGTAAAAAATTAAATAAAATTAAATATATAATATTATTATAAAATGACTCCAATGAATTACATCTAACATATATATTATTATGTATCTTTTTTAACCTAAAATAATTTTAAATAAAATTATTAATTATTTAAATAAAAATTTGGTTTTAAACAATAATGCATTGTTTTTTTACTATTCATCAAAAATTGAATGTTTTCAGAAAAATATCAAAAATTCACCCTAAGATAATTTTGATATTCCAAATACAAAAATGAAGTCCATTTTGAAAAATAAAATTTATAAATTTTGAAAAAGTGGGTATTACTATTTATAACTGCTAATTTGATTGGTTGTGGTGTGTTAAACTCCAAGTTGTGTACAACGCATGCTACTACATTATTCAAAGGGAAACATACCATAGTAGCTTGTTGTGTTAAATTCTTCCCTCCTTCAATAAATTATTCCCTCACAGTTTGAAATTTTTCTTCAGAATTAAAAGTTAAAAATAGAAAATTACATCATGGAAAACCCACAGCGGAAATGGGGTTAATAAATTTTATTCTTAATAAGAGGGAAAGGGAAATGAAAAATTCACCACCAAATTAGGATTTCAAATAGGATAACATTGGTGTAAAATATAATTGGAGGAAAAATGTAAATATTTATAATGAGTGATTGAGGTCATCCATCACAAATAAGTGAATTGAAAATTGAGGGTCTCAAAGCCATAAATCATTGATGAATAACGTAAGGTATTAAGATAACACATTTTGGGTTTAAGATCCTTTCCCTAAAGTTTATGAATTAATTTCTTAATTGAATAAGAAAAAAATACATGATATGTAGAGTTCCATCCTTTAACTAATTTCTACCACAAATTCATCTTTCACTCCAAACGATGAGTATTCAAGATGGTGTGGTCACAGCTGAAGTGCTAGAATAAACTTATAATGAGTCACATAATTCACAAAGGATGAACTGTATATTATCCCTATCTTTAGAGATTATCCAAAACCAAAATGGTTAGTACAAGATCAGATGATCCCCAAAAAGGATAATCCTTTAGAGAAATAAACACTAATCATAATTTCTAAAATTAAACCAATAATATCCAAAGTTCAATAAATACCATTCAATAAATAATTATCCTTAAAATCCTTCAATATAATATAATCGAAGATTGAAATGAAATACTTAGAATAATTTTATTATGTAATCTTCCACATTAAATTGTGTCTCCAAATAACATCGACTACTCTTAAAGTCACATATTTAAGAGTAATTAACTTAATCACATATTCTCTATGATAGGTTAATAATTTCCATAAATTACATAAATCACTATATGTACACAATAAAAACATAGATAAAAATACACCATTACTCCTCAAATGAAATCCCATAGTATTCTATTTTACTTTGGCATGTAGTGTTCTGAACAAAGAAAACATCATCCAAAATAACATTTATCACTAAATCACCAAATCATGTCCCTATGCTAAAGATATTCATTTGATAAATATAAGATCCCAAATCAACTTATTATTGATCAAAAAAATCAGTCAACTAAAAAGAATTAGTCACACTAACTAGGGACTTTACATAGTTCTATGGTAGGTGACATATACTAGTCACACTTTTGTTTTGAGTTTTATTCCTGCAGCTTTTTCCGACGCGACGGGTTGTCCCACAGTTTGCATGTTGTCCTTTCTCAAAAAATGAATTTTATAACATTCACAAAATGAGATATATTCCTCAAAATAACCATAAAATAATTTCACCAAACATTTTATCTCATACCCTGTATTTTTATCCCAAAATTTAATAACTTGTAATTTCCTCAAATTCAAGGATAACATAAACCCAAATGGTTATTTATAACTATATCCACAATTGAAAATATAATTTTTCCTAAAATTGCATTTCTACTTAACAAATTTTAGGGTTACACATACAAGATAAAAGTCTTCCAATGCAATCCCATCAACAAAGAGCACTAATACTTTTAAACATTTCACTATCCATTTATTTACACATAGATTCTTCCCTGACCAAGTGGTTATCCTATAAAGTACATCATTCACTCGAGTAATTCCTAGGTCCCATACATTTATAGAAAATGATTGTAAATGGACTATTGGGATCATTTTTATTTTCATCTATAGTACTCTTCATTTTTCCTCGGCAATTCTTTACATTATGTCATTCATTCCCACACATAAATCATTTCTTTCTTCAATTGAGACACTTTAATAGGTGTCTCATTCCACATTTATTGCATGATAGAAATTGATCTTTCTTTTCGCCATGGTCTCCAATGATGGAGCTCTTATCATTCACCACATTTCTCTTCTTTGTTGAGTCGGAGAGTTGGTTAATATATATGTTGTTGATCATAATTTTGGATAACTGATTTGACATGAACACGATATCTTTTACACCTATCAACATTCAACTCCGTGGGTCATTTCCACCACCGTGCCAACCTTTTACATCATGTTCAACATTACTATGACTTCCTTGGAATCCGGCCATTGACAAACAGAAGAAAGCATAGTGTAAATCATAAAATCATTTAGAGAATTTCATAACAACTTATTTTCAATCTAGAATTACTTAGTATTTACCAAGGTTATTTATTCTCATATTATATAAAAATCCTTCAAATAATAATGTAATGAAAATGTGAATTATACTAGGAATATCCCCCAAGAGTGTCATAACCAAAAGTGATATGTGGCCTATTGTCGTGTACAAGGATAACCCAGGTCAAGCCTAAAACTCCTTGTCAGAGTTTTCAATCCTGGGTAATCTATTCCAGAGCAGCCTCTACCTTCTCGTATCCAGACAGAGATGTATTTCTTGGAAACCCACATAATATTTACATTGCAATGTTTTTTGGATGTTCTTTTATACAAATCCTCAATGTCAATATTAGGGTAGTGTTTTATAATCATAGTTTTTCTAAATGTAGCTTCCAAGGTTAGTACTAAACTCCCCATCATTCCAATTGTAATGCCCCGACCCTAGTTACCCAGAAACTGTGAATTATTACATAACATTGGAATGATATAAAAATCATGTCTCGAAATACCAATCCGTTTAGTAAAAACGGAAGTACTAGATACATATATAAGTTTTACATTAAATCATGAAATAAAAAAAACAACATTGTGTCCCCTTTGAACACTCTTATATGCCTTTGCCTATTCCTAAAGGTTAATAATAATATTCTTCTTTTCATCCTGTGGAATATTAAAACATAAGAATGGGGTGATCTCATATGCTCAATAAGGATAACAATACAGAGGAAACATTCATAAATAATAATAAACTTTTAAGGCATTGTATAAGAATAAAAACACCAACTTTTTAAACATAAACTTCAAAATAATATGGAAAATATAAATCAAATAATTCCATTTACTTATTCACATGGATATAATACTAGTCTAATAATCACATGTAGTATCAATAGCCAATTTAATAATGATGGAATGCATAATTTCGAACATACTAACCACATAGTCAAGGCCTCGTGCCAAGACTACAAATATGATTTTTTCAAGGCCTTGTGCCAAGACACTAATTTGTCTCATGAGACCCAACGATGCATCCAAGAGCTATATAGGGCTCCAACAATCACTTACTAAGTCCAATTCATTCCTCATATGAAAATTTTTTAACATAACATAAACATTCATATTAAAACTATCATACGAAATGTCAATACATTATCCATAAACCTTGAATTTAACACATCCACAGGAAAACATAATTAATTCCAGACAATATGGATGATTGTATTATAATAAATCAAAATCAATCAATAATTAAATACAATGAATGATATTGATATCGATGAAAAAATTCAATAAAAATATTTGAGGGAAATATCCCCTTTTTCATGAAAACATTTAAATGTCGCACTATTTATCAAAGAAGTCATTTAAAAGAGATTTTTGAATCAAAGTGTCCCATACCACTTTGAAACTTTTAAAATAAATTTTAATTTCAAACCATTCATTTATATATAAATAAATACTTAAGACCATTTTTAAAACATGGACATTAATGATAATGATTTAGAATAATAAATATTTAAAACATTTAGAACAATATTTTAGTTAATGTGTTCTTAACCAAATAAGAGACACTTGAATACAAGTAATTGGGGAATAAAATTAATCAAAACATTAAAATATAATGAGAATAAATGGATTCATGATATAATATGTCAAAGAATAGTATATACACCATATAAAAGTGAATTGGTGCATAATGACAAAGAGGCCTCAATGGAATGTAAATTTTGATAAAATGCCTTATAATGATTGTATCCTTAGATAAAAAATAAATAAATAAAATAATTATGTGTGAAAAATATGATTACACTAAATATAATTGGATGTTAAATGTAAATAAATCTGATTAAATTCACAAATATTCTTGTAAAAACAAAACCAATGACTTGGATGTTTAACTCAATGAATGGAAATTTAGTCAATATTACCCTTAACAAGTTCATATCAATGGAATGTGAACTTATAAATGAAGTTAATATGTGTATCAAAGGTATATCCTCAGAATGGGGAGTGTAAATAACTACATAAATATTAAATAGTTATTCCACACAAGATCATGGAGTAAAATAATCAATGAAGTATACGTAAATCCCAATGAGTGTAAATTGAAGTTTTAAATTCTCTTACCGATTTGGTAACTTATGAAACATACACCCCATTAAAGAATTATCTTACAATTAATAAGAAAATACCCATAAATTAATTTATATTACACAAATAATAAAATCTTGGGAAGTACATACACTACACAAAAGGAAATAGTGTCAATATAGCATAAATCTCACATGAATAAGAAGTGAGATGAAAAAACCTTACCTTGTACTTTTCCTTAGTATAGAGAAGTTTAACCTCCTGTATATTGGTTAAATAACTGTCATTAAATTATACAAAAACCTAATACATAAATATTATATCATATATGATCTTCTAATATTTCTTTGTTAATGATATTTCAGTAGTACCATTATTTTGGTTGTTAACTGATTCATTTTCCAATATAAGTTTGGTTACATAAGTCATGTTTGTTATGTATAGGATATATTAGATTCATATAAATAATGACATCAATTTCTTAAAAATTATTTTTAATCAAAAAATAAAAATTATTCTTGAATGATTACGATGGGGAATGGATCTCATCGTCTTCATGGAGATGGTAATCCGTACGTACGCACGAGTGATAATATCATTATATTGATGGTGAAATAATATTTAATTGGATGCAATATCATATATAAAGAATAAATATCATCTTATATTTATTATTTAAATCAGTTACACTCATTATTATACCCATCCAATAAATTAAGTGTTTGAATAACAAACTACATCACGACGTGGAGATGGTAAGCCGTACGTACGCACGTATGAGGACATTTCCATTTATAGGATGGATAGAACAATGAATATGATTGTAACATATTTATAATAACATTATAATATGTATAAGGTACTGAATTTATTATTTAGGTATAGAAACAATAAATAAAGAGGAAATGGAAGAGGAAAATAACTTGGAAGAGGGTTGTGAAATTATTACCTCTTCTTCGGGTGTTTCCTTTTGACTTGATCAAAAGAGCTTGTTAGGTTGAATTTATGATAAAATTAAGGCCTCTAGATAGAATTTAGAATAGTTGGGAGGATATTTGGGCAAGTTTTGGCCGAGACAAATGGCATTGGAGTTGTGATTTTTAGAGAAGGGGAAGTACCCTTTTATAAGAGAGGTGAGGGTCACTTTAGGATAACCTTGAAATATTATTTTATAATTAACTAATTTCTATTTTTGAATGGATCCAAAATGATTTATTTCAAGGATAATGTAGTTATAGGTCAAATACCTCTAAAAAATAGGTTTTAGATAGGTTTAATTCACTATATTAACCTTATCATTTAGATTAATATCTTAGTTAAATAGTTTAACTTTAATCATGTATTCTTGTATTATTATATTATATGGCTACTAATCTTAAAATAAAATGACAAGAGATTCCAAATTGGTTAATTAATGATATTAATATTATTATATAAGTCTTTTTGATGATCCTTATATTTTTATGACTATTATATCATTTAATATTATAGTATTTTTTTTATAAACTCATTTATGACAATTTTGAAACAATTTAGTATTTTGTTTTTTATAAAGTTATAAAAGCATGATTAATTCGAAAAGAAATCATTGACTCAACCCTAAAATTTCATATTAAACTATAAAATTATTTTAATTCATCAAAAGTCTCAAATTACATTTATTTGGATATTTATAATATCAATTATTTTAATCTTTTATTAATAAGGTAATTACTACATCAACATTACGTCATAAATAAATTAAATTACATAATTTCAAAAAACGATAAATAAAATAAAAATATGTATTAACTAATTTTATATTTCTAATGAATATTTATAGTCTAATTTATCTTATGTATATCCCTATATTAAAAATTATTTATTTATTAAACATTGAATTTAACACTTTTAACTACTCTTAAAATAATATAATAATAAATGTTCTAATCTAAAACAAGTGGACCAAGAGGATAAAATTTTATTCCTAAGGTTGTTCTTGGTCGAAATAAACTTATCAAATATAATTAGTACATGTGTTAGGGTAATAATAATATCATTTTTACATTTAATTACCCTATTTACTTTTAACCGTGGGAAATAAAAGTTAAAAGTTCCTATTCACCCAAAATTATTTTCATCTTATTGAAATAAAATTTACATACTGATATAAACTAGGTCTATTAGATTTTATAAATTTACTTCACAGAAGCTTTAAAATTATGTTTTATGAAAATTTGCAAACGCTCCTAGAAGGTGGGTAAAAGACGGTAAAAAATTAAATAAAATTTTATATATATAAAATTATTATAAAATGAATTCAATGAATTACATTTAAAATATATAGGTATTATGTATCTAGTTTTACCTAAAATAAATAAAAATAAAATAATTAATTATTTAAATAAAATGCCGGTTTTAAACAACAACGTAGTGTTTTTTACTATTCATAAAAAATTGAATATTTTCAGAAAAATACTAAATATTCACCCCAAGTTAATTTCAATATGATGAATTCAAAAATCAAGTCCACTTTAAAAAATAAAATTTATAAAATTTCAAAAATTGGGTATTAAAATTCATAACGGCTAGTTTGATTGGTCCTGGTGTGTTAAAAATCCAAGTTTCGTACACCACACGCTACTTCATTATTCAATGTCAAACATATGATAGAAGCATTGGGTATTACAGGTTTCTTATGGTTTTAATAATTTTAATGGGTTTTTAGGGGCCAAGGAAGGTGCGAGGCTAGGCTATTCCTGACCCCCCAAATTTATTAAAAGGAAAGAAAGCAGACAAGGGTGGGGTGGGATTTTTGTGAGTTTTTAGGGATTTTTGGATTGTTTATTTTTTGGGGCTTTATAAAGTTTTTTTAGGTGTTTTAGGGGTTATTTTTGTGTTTTCATAGGTTTTATTTAATTTTTATGGTATTTATTTTTGTTTTATGGTCATTATGGTCTTCTAGTGTTTTTATGGGTTTATAGATTTTTTTAGTGTTTTACGGGATTTTATGGATTTTTAGTTATTTTAGGGGTTTTAATGATTTTTTAATTTTACTATTCTAACTGTTTTTATGGTTTTTTCTTGTTTTAGGGATTTTTAAATGTCTTAGTATTTTTTGGCCTTTAGGGTTATTATGGTAGTTTTTGTTTTGGGCCACTTTTAGGGTTTTAGTGTTTCGAGAGTTTTTAGGGTTTTTTTCTTTTAAGGATTTCTTTTTCAATTTTGTGTTTTTAGGGGTTTAAGGGATTTTAGGGTTTTGATCATTTTTATAATTTTTATAATTTTTTTTGTGATTTTTAGGGTTTTATAGGTTGTTTGGTTGTTTTAGGTGTTTTAATTGACTTTTAAGGGTTTTATGGTTTTTATATTATAATAGGGTATTATAGTTTTTTTTATAATTTTATGTTTTCTTAGAGTATTTTATGGTTTTCGGGTTTTTTGGGTATTAGGTTCTTCATGTATTTTTACTATCCTGTTAAGGTTTTTAGTGTTTTTTAGGTTTCAATGTTTTTTGGGTGTTTAGTTTTTTTTGGGTTTCTATAGTTTTTACGGATTTAGCCTTTTTAGGGTTTCTATGGTTCTTTTAAGGTTTTTGGGATTTTATAATTTTTAGTGCGTTGTAGGGTCTTCCTTGGTTTTTTGAGTTTTCTAGGTTTTTTGAAGTTTTTAGGGTTTGTTGGGGGGTAGGGTTTTATATTTTTTTAGGTTATTTAGATTTATTGGTGATTTTTTAGGTGTTTTTTAATTTTATTAATGTTTCTTATGTTTTTGTAAAGTTTTTTAATATTTTTTATTGTTTTTTTAGTTTTTTGAGTTTGTTTAGGTTGTTTAGGGTATTAATTTTTAAATGATTTTTAGGGGTTTTAAGATATATTAGGGTTCTCAGGGTTTTTAAGGGTGTTTAATGTTATATTAAGGGTTTTTTTTGTAATTTTAGGGATTTAAATGGGTTTTCCGGTTTATTATGTATTTAGGGTTTTTAGGGTTTTTTAGGGTTCTTACGGGTTTTAGGGGTTTAGGTTGTTTTTTGGTGTTTAGGATTTTAGGGATTTTAGTGTTTTGGTGTTTTTTAAGGTCTAGGGGTTCTAGAAGGTTTTTAGGTTTTTTTTATGGTTATTCTGGGGATTTTCAGAGTTATTAGGGTGTTTAAGGGGTTTTAGGTCCTTTAGTGTTTTGATTGGGGTTTTAATGTATCTAAGGGGGTTTAGGTCTTTCATACCATTTTGTTGTTTTTGGGGGTTCAAGTCCTTCTCTGAGTTTTATAGATTTTTAACATTTTAAGGGACTTTTAGGGTTGTTTTAGGATTTTATGGTTTTTAGGGTTGTTTGGATTTTTACCTCTTGTAGGGACTTTAGGGTTCTTTTTAGTTTTAAGGGGTTTTATCGATTTTTTGTGTTTTTTGTGTTTTTCAGGTTTTTTGGGAATTTTTTTCATTTTAAGGGTTTTAGGATTTTTTTTGGTTCTATGGTTTTTACTATTTTTTACAATATTTTAGGTGTTTAAGTTTTTTTAGTGTTTTTAGGATTTTTAGAGTTTTTAGGTGTTTTATTCTTTTCAGGGATATTTAGGGGGTTAAATTTATTTTAGGATTCTTAGGTTTGTTAGGAGGATTTAGTGTTTTTAGGGGTTTTAGGGGTTTTAGGGTTAATAATGGTTTTATAGTTTTTGGGTACTTTTAGTGGTTTTAGGGGTTTTACAGTTTTTATGGATTATAGAATTTTTATTGTTTTATAGTTTTTAGGATATGTAGGGGATAGTAAAATTTTTATGGCGTTTAAGTTTTTTAGAATCTTTTAGGGTTTTTATAGGTTTTTTGTGGTACTTTAAGAGTTTTTAACGTTTGTTTAAGGTTTCTTAATGTTGTTTGGGTCATTCCAGGTTTTTAGGGAGTTTAGGTGTTTTGGGTTTTTATGTATTTTGGGTCCTTTTTGGATTTTTAGGGATTTTAGGTTAATTTAGGATTTATTAGAGTTTTAGAAAACTTTTGGGGTTTTTGTGTTTCTAGGGTCCTTTAGGGTTTTATGGGTTTCTAGGGACCTTTGGGGTTTGTTTTAGGGTTTATGTTTTTTAGGGTTTTTAGTGTTTTTATGTGTGTTAGTATTTTTTATTTGTATGTTTTTTTTAATTTTTTAATTTTTAATTTATTTAGGTAATTTGAGTTCTTTAGTGGATTTTATGTTTTTTATGGTTATTTGGGGTTTTTTGGATTTTTAAGGGCGTCATGTTTTTAGGGTTTTTGGGTCTTTTGGGTGTTTTAGTGGTTTAAGGGTTGTTAATATTTTTAGGTTTCTTAGAGTTTTTATGGGTTTTGTGGGTTTAATTGGATTTAATAGATTTTTAGGGTTTTTATGGACTATTATTGATTTAATGGTTTTTATGTTTTTAAGTATTTTTCTCATTTCTTAAGTGTTTCATGTTTTTAGACTTTTAAGGATTTTAGGGTTATTACGGGTTCCAGGGTTTTGAGGTTTTTGAGGGTATTATAATTTTTTGATTATTTTTTAGTTTTTTAGGTGTTTTATGGGTTTTGAGGGATTTCAGTTGTTTATTGGTTTTTATATCTTTTATGTTTTTAAAGGGGTTCTACATTTGCTTTAGGGTTCTTTTTGGATTTTTGGGTTTTTGAGGGGCTATTAGGGTTTAGTATGCTTTTTAGAGTTTTTTTATTTTATGTTTTTAGGGTTTTTTCTATTTTTATCTTTTAGGTTTTCTTAGTTACTTTTAAGAATTTTTAGGGTTTTAGGGATTTCATGGGGTTTTAGGGGTTTTTCAGGGTACTTAGGTATTTTAGGGTTGTTTATGGGTTTTGATGGATTTTGTATGGGTTTTTAGAGTTTTATTGGTTTTAATGTCATTTTATTGATTGAGGCAATTTTTGGATTTTTAGGCTTTTATAGCATTTATGTTTTAGATATTTTAGGGGATTTTAGGGGTTTTTGGTTTTTTTAGTTTTTTGGTTTTTAAAGGATTTTATGTATTTTAAGGTTTTCTAGGGATTTAAGGATTTTGAGGTTTTTTAAAGAATTTAGTGGTTTTAGGGTTTTAGTTCTTTAAGAGAGTCTTAAGTATTTTATGTATTTTGTAAGTTATTTGGGTGGTTATATATTTTTTGGGTTTTTAGGGGTTTTAGGGTCCGTCTTGGATTTTGATGGGTTTTACGGATTTTATAATTTTTAGAGGTTTTACTGGTTTTAGGGTTTTTGTGGGTTTTCCAGTTTTTCTGGGGAAATTAGGTTCTTTAATGTTTTTTTAATTATTTCATGATTAATTTAGTGTTTAATGGATTTTTTATATTTTTTAGGGGTTTTTACTAATTTTCGGTGTTTTAAGAGTTTTTAGGGTTTTTTGATTTTTTGGGGTTTTAGGGGTTTTTTGTGTTTTTAGGTTTTTATGGTTTTAGTTTTCTAGGGTGTTCAATAGATTTATGAGTATTTATAGTTTTTATATATATAAATATATTTATTTAGTGTCTTATAATGTTTTTATATTTTTTAGTGTTTTAGGGGTTTTAGTGTTTTAGGGGTTTTATTGTTTATGAGATTTTAGGGATTTTAGGAGTTTTAAGATCATTTAGGGTATTTTTTGGTTATTAGGGATTTTAGCAGGCTTAAGGGTTTAAAATTATTTTAGGATTTTAAGGTTTTTTATGGTTTTTATGTTTCTTATTGTTTTTTGGGCTTGAGGGTTTTAAAGGTTTTATAGAGTTTTTAGGGTTTTCTATAATTTTAAGGGTTATTTGTATTTTTAGGGGTTTTAGTGGTTTTAATCATTTTTATTGGGTGTTAAAGGTTTTTAAAGTATTCTAACAGTTTTTAGGGTTTTAGGTTTTTTGATTATTTTTATGGTTTTTAGTGAGGTTTAGATCATTTTTATATTGTTTTATGTTTTAAGAATTTTTTATTATTTTTGGGGATTTTTAGAGTTCATCATGTTTTTTATGGGTTTTAGAGTTTTTTGAGTTTTTTGGGTTTTCATGATTCTAAAGAATTTTAGGTGTTTTAACGTGTTTTAGGGATTTTGGTTTTAATGATTTTTGGGTTTTCAGAGTGTTTTTAGGGTTTTTAGGTATTCTGTGCTTTCAGGTGGTTTTGTTGCCTTTTAGGAGTTTTAGGGTTTTTAGGGATCCTTAGGATTTTGTTAAGGGTTTTTTTTATTTTAGATTTTTAGGTGTTTCAAGATTTTTTAGTGGTTGTTAGGGTCTTTAAGTGGGTATTAGGGGTTTCGGGGGATTTTAAGGGTTATTATGGGGTTTTCCTTTTTTTTTATGTTTTTATATTATTAAGTGTTTTATTGTATTTTTAGGGAAAATTAAGGGGTTTTAAAGTTATTAGGGGTTTTTAGTGCCTTTTTTGGGTTTTGAGTTTTTATAAGTGTTTTAGAGTTTTAGTGTTTTAGGGGTTTTAGGGCTTTATGGTTGTTTCAAGGGTTTTATGGTTCTATATAAGTTTTTACGGACATTAGAGGTTTTTTGGGTTTTGTATGATTTTTAAGGATTTATGGGTTTTTTGGTATTTAATGGGTTTTAGTGGTTTATATGATTTTATTCGGGGTTCTAGGATTTTTATGGGTTTTATTGGTTTTAGGGGTTTTGGGGGGTATAGATTTTAGGGTTATTAAAGGTGTTCATGATTTTTTAGGGTATGAAATGGTATTTAGGGGGCTTACGGTTTTCGATTATTTTGGGAGGTTTTAGGAGTTTTTAAGGTTCTTAATGTTTTAGTGGTTTTAGGATTTTTATAGTTTTTAGTCTAATTGGATTATTTTATGGTGTTCTATGGATTTTAGTGTTTTTGGGATATTTTACAATTTTTAAAGGGTTTAGTGTTTTATTATGATTTTTAGGTTCTTTAGGGGGTTTTAGAGTTTTTGGGTGCTTGACGGGTTTTAATATCTTTTTGGGTGTTATAGGGGTTTTAGGTTTTTTATGGGTTTTGGGTTTTTTAGGATCATTTTGGGGGTATTTTGATTATTTGGGGTTTTATGGTGTTGAGGTTCTTTTGGGTTTTCAAGTGTTTTTGGGTCATTTAGTGGTGTTTTAGGGGTTTTATGGTTTTAGGGGGTTTTTGGTTTTTAGTGTTTTAATGGTTTTAATGGTTTTGGTGGTTTTATAACTTTTTTATATTTTTTAGGTTTTTAGTGGTTTTAGGATTTTAAAATGGTTTAGGTGTTTTTCAAGTTTTTTAGGGTTTTAGGGGATTTAGGTTTTTTGTTGTTAATGTTTTAAGATTATATATTTTATAGGATTTTTATTAGTTTTAAGGGTTTTATGGATATTTTGGATTTTGGGGTTTATTTTTATATCTTATGGGGTTTATAGTGTTTTTAGGGGTTTTAAGGTTTAGCGGTTTTATGAAATTTTTTGATGGTTTTTTGGTTTTTTTGGTTTTATGTGTTTTTAGAGTTTCTAGGGATTTTATGGGTTCTTGTGTTTTTAAAGGTTTTAAGGGGTTTATTTTGTGTTTCAGGGCTTTAGGGTTTTAAAGGGTTTAATGGTCTTTTATGGGTTTTGGGTGTTTTTTAGTTTTTTCAGTGTTTTCAAGGGTTTTCGGGGATTTTAATCGTAATTGAGGACCTTTAAGGTTTTTATGGTTTATTAGGGTGTTTTTGTGTTTTTAGGTGTTTTAGAATTTTTTTGATATCTTAGGGTTTTATGCGTTTTAAGGGATTTTTGTGTTTTTAGATCTTTATAGCGGTTTTGATGGTTTTTAAGGGGTATTATGTTTTTAAGGGTTTTTTTTTGTGTTTTTAGGTTATTTAGGGTTTTGTTAGGTGGTCTTTTTGGCATTCTTATGGTTTTTATGATATTTAGGTATTTTAAGATTCACTTATGGGTTTTTGGAGTGTTTATTTTTTTTATACTTTTAGTATTTTTAGTGCATTTAAGGTTTTTTGGGTTTTTTTAGAGACAATGTGGTTTTAAGTGTTTCAGAGTTTCATAGTATTTTAATTTATTTAAATATTTTTCAGGTTTTTATGGATTTTTATCATTTTAGGGGTGGTTTTTACTGTTATTTTAGAGTTTTAGGGCTGTTTTGGGGTTCTAATGTTTTTTAGGGGATTAGGGTTTTATGATTATTAGTGTTTTAAGGTATTTTAGTGAGATTTACGATTTTTATGGGTTTTGGGGGGTTTTATGGGTTTTAGGGTTACTTATAGGTTTCATGTTTTTTGAGGGTTTTTATGGTTTTTTGAGTTGTTAGGGTTTTTAAGAGTTTTTCACATTTTCAATTTTTTTGGGTGTCTAAGGGTTTCATATGGATTTTATACTCTTTTAAGATTTTTGGGGTTTTAGGGTTTTTATAGTCTTTGATGATTTTAATAGTTTTAGGGACTTTTAGGGGGGTTTTAAAGTTTTTATGGTTTCTTGGGATTTTTAGATATTTTTCGGTTACTAAAGGAATATAAGTATGTTTATGGGTTTTCAGGTTTTTAGGGTATTTTTAGGGTGTCCGTTTTTTAGTTTCTTGGGTGTTTAGTGTTTTTTAGGGTTTATATGGGGTTTTAGGGTTTCTTTTATTTTAGTGGGGTTTAGGGTTTTTATGGTTTTTAGGACCATTTAAATAATTTTAACGTGCTTTAAAAAATTTCAGGATTTTTAGGGTTTTCAAGGTCCTCTTAGTTTTTAACGTTTGTTTAGGGTTTTCTACAGTCCATTAATGTGGGGGGATAATTCTTTAGTTTTTGGGGGTTTTATGATAATTTATCTTTTTTGGGTTTTTTGGATGATTAAGGATTTTGGGGTTGTTTGGATCATTAGTTCTTTAGGGTGCTTTAGAGTCTTTTTGGAAACATTTGGGTTGTTTTGAGGTTATTTTCTTTTTAGAGTCGTTAAGTGATTTTAGGGGTTTTTGGGTGCTTTACTGTCGTTCAAGAAATTTTATGTTCATTTAGTATTTAAGTGTATTTTACGTTTTTATTATTATTTTGGTATTTTATATTTTTTAGTTTTTTCAGTATTGTTGGGGACTTAATGGGTTTTTAGTGTTTTGTTGTGTTTATGAGCTTTTTTGTTTTTAAGGTTGCTAGGGTTTATAGGTATTTTAGGTCTCTTTAAAGTTTTTAGGGGATTAAGGAATTTTAGGTGTTTTTAGGATTTTGTAGTGGTCTTTATAATCCTTTATAGTTTTTATGGGTTTTAGGTGTTTTATGGTTGTTTTTTTAGGGAATTGACGTTTTTTGGTTTTTTAAGGATATAAGTGGTATTTTACGATTTTTAGGGTTTTTTATTTGTTTTAGTATTTTTTATCATTTTTAGGCTTCTAGGGTTATTTTAGTTTTTTAATATTTTATATATTGTTAATTGTGTTAAGGTTTTTTAGTTGTCGAATGGGTTTTTATTGTTTTTAGAGTTTTTACGAGTTTTTTTGGATTTTTATGATTTTTAATGCATTTTTTGGTTTTTAAGTTTTTTAGGATTTTAAAGGTTTATTATGGGTTTTATAGTTCTTTTAAGGGTTTTCGGTTATAATATTTATTTTTTTTCATGGTGATTTGTATTTTTGGGGTAGTTTTGGGTTTTAAGTTTTTTTTTGAGTTTTAAGTAATTTTAGGGATGTTAGGGGTTTCTTTGGTTTCTTTTGGTATTGAATGATTTTAAGGGTTTTAGGAATGTTTAAGAATTTTTTGATTTATTTAATGGGTTTTTATTTTTTATTCATGTATTTTTATGTTTTTTAGTTATTTTACATATTTTTAATTTCTTAAGGGATTTATAGGATTGTTAGGATTTTTAGGGTTTTTATAGTTTTTCAAGGCTTTTTAAGGTTTTTGGATCTTTTAAAGATGTCATGTTTTTGGGTATTTTTTTGGTTTTAGGGTTATTCATGTGTTTAAGGGTTATAAGAGTTACAGGGGGTTTAAAGTGGTTTTATGGTATTTTAGGGGTTTTAGTTTTTTAGGTTTTTAGGTTTTTATAGGGTTTTTTGTGTTTTTAAATGTTTTTTTGGGGTTTAGGGGTTTTGTGGGCTTTATGCGTTTTAGTGTTTTTAGGTTATTAAGATATTTATATGCTTGTTATAAATTTTTAGGGGTTTCAGGTGATTTAGATTTTTTTATGTATTTCTTTATTCCTTCATATCTTGGGGGGGGGGGTTATGGTTTTTTAGGTTTTGGGTGTTTTTAATGCTTATAGGGTTTCAAGGGTTTTAGGTTATCATAAGGTTTTTGTTTCTTCAAGGATTGTTTTAGGGGATTTAGTGGTTTTTATATTTCTTAGATTATTTATGGATTTTAGTGTTTTTAGTGTTTTATGGGTTTTAGGGGTTTTTAGTGGTTTTAGGGATTTAGGGTTTTTAGTTTTCAGGGATTTTTAGGATTGTTATGGTTTTAAGCCGTTATTAGTAAGTTTATGGGGGTTTAGGGTTTTGTTCGATTTTTAGGGAACTCCATGGTTTTTAGTAGTTTTTAGTTTTTTTTGTTTTTAGGTATTTAGGGATTTTATTGGCTTTTATGGGTTTTTAAGAATTTTAGAGTATTTAGGGTTTTTAATGGATTTTAGGGGGTTTAGAGTTTTTAGGTGTTTTAGAGTTTGGGGGTTTTTAGGGGTCATTAGCAGTTTTATGGTTATAAACAATTTAGGTTTTTCTTTCGGGTTTTTAAGGGATTTTATTATATTTAGATGTATTTTGTGTTTTTTATATTTTTTAATGGTTTTAGATTTTTTAACAATTTTTATAGTGTTTTAGGGTTATCAGGGTTTTTAGGGGTTTCTATTTTTTGGGGGATTTAGGGATTTTTTAGGGTTTTTAAGGTTTTTGGTTTTTTAGAGGGTTTATGGATTTTAGGGTTTTTAGGGGTTCTTAGACTATTTTAAGATTTTTTTATGATTCATAAAGTGAATTTAATGATTTTTGGGGTTTTAGGGTTTTTAGGGGTTTTAAGATCTTTTATGGTTTCTAGAGTTTTTAATGTTTTTAAGGGATTTAGTGTTTTTTGAGGTTTCTAGGATTTATGGGTTTTTATGTTTTGTTTGGGGTTTTGTGTATTTTAATTATCATTTTTGGGTTTTTAGTTGTTGTAGGGTTTCTACATCTTTTATGGTTTTAGTGTTTTAGGGTTTTTTTTGAAATTTTAGTTTTATTTTTAAATTATTAGGGTCATTCTAACTTTTTTTGGTTTTTTTGTGTGTTTTAGTGGTTTTATAAGTTATTATAGTGTCTTTCATGTTTTTTAGTATTTTAAAGTTATTTTTCGATTTTATGTTATTTTTTTAATGTTTTTTTAGGTTACTGAAATTTTATGTGTTTTTTGTGTTTTTAGTGTTTTAAGGGTTCTTAAAGGGTTTTAAGGGGTTTAAATGTTTTTATGGGTCTTTTGGTATTTTTTTATGTTTTTTGTTTTCTTATGGTTATTCATTTTGTATGTTTTTTAGTATTGTTTTAGGCTTCTTAAGGATTTTACATTTTTTAGGATTTTAGAGTCTTTAGGGGTTTTATGGTTTTCAAGGATTTTTTTTCTGTTTTAGGGTGTTTTGGGGATTTTAGAAGTTTTTGGGGTATTTTTAGTTTTTAGGGTGTTAAATGTTTTTTTGGATTTTAATATGGTTTTTAGGTTATTTTATAGTTTTTTGTGCTTTAAGGGTCGTTATGGTTTTAGGATATTTGAATATTTTTAATGGTTGTGGTGTCTTTTAGTGTTTTTAGTGATTTTTTGGGATATTTAAGGGTGTTTTTGGATTTTGGTGATTTTAGGGTTTTTTAGTGTTTTTATGCTCCCAAGTCTCCCGCATCATTTCGAAAATATTAATTTTCCAGAGATGATAGGGGAATTACATAGAGAGTCTTATTGTGTCGATGATTGTAATCTCAAGATTGAAGACCCCTCGTCAGGTCAGATCTATGTCTCCATGAACTTTTCCTCTCCTCCACTCACAGAGCTGCCACTACTGGAAAAGTAGGATATACAAACGGTTTATAACCATTGGTATAGGCTGGAAAACCGTTGGAATAGGGTATACCAACGGTTTTCCAAACCGTTGGCCAGTTAGCCATGAGGAAAGCCCTATACCAACGGTTTCATTTAAACTGTTGGTATAGGTGTTTGAGAATTCTGGGAAACTCTTTACCAACGGTTCAGAACCATTGGTATAAGTTTTTCCAGAATTCTGGAAAAAGATTTACCAATGGTTCATAACCGTTGGTATAAGTTTTTCCATAACTGGAAAAAGCTTTACCAACGGTTCATAACCGTTGGTAAAGCTTTTTCCAGAATTCAGGAAAAGGATTTACCGACGGTTCAGAACCGTTGGTAAAGCTTTTCCCAGAGCTGCTACACAGCAGCCCCCAGAAGCCCTACCATACACCTGTATAAAAAAACAGTACACAACTGCCCTCCAGTATACCCTCCACTATACACATGCATAAAAAATATCACAAAAGCCACATACAGACTTCAAACAGTGTAAAAAACACCTAAAATAGCCCAAAAAACACATATGACAACAATCATCCGGTGGTAATTCACCTCACCCATCAAATTCTAATAGGCAGAATAGTTTGATAAATATCTATTAGAGTTGAATAAGACATTCAAATTGACTCAAATCCCATTTTTTGTGATACTAGGTTTGGGTATGTAATGATTTGTGATGAATTTTTCATTGAACTTGTATTTTTTATAATATATGGTGAAAAGATATTTTCTTAGGAGTCTCGTCAATTATGACCCCATGAGTGAAACTACCCAACTCATGAAAAAGAGTTTGCGACTATCGTTGATGAGTGTAAATTTCAGTTGTATTCACTTAAAATGATTTCCTTTTGAAATAAAAGAGAGACTTTGAGTGGTGTCGTCCACACCGCGCCTCAGATTGAGGCGGAGTTGACTCGTACATGTCAAAAATGACGCATGGATACATGTCCTAAAGTATCAACAGTATCCGAATGCCTTTGGTCTATTTTCCGTATGTCAGTTGTTGTTTTAACTTAAACTGTTGTCCATTTCAAGGAAAAGTGACACACTTTGAGTCGTGCCGGCCACACCGCGCCTCGGACTGAGGTGGGGTTGACTCGTACACATCACATATGACCCATGGATACATGTACTAAAGTATCAATAGTATCTGAATACCTTTAGTCCATTTTCCGTATGCCAGTTGTTTTAACTTAAACCGTTGTCCATTTCAAAGAAAAGTGAAAAACATTGAGTGGTCCTGGCCACACCGGCCCTCGGATTGATGCGGGGTTGACTCGTACACATCACATATGACCCATGGATCGTTGTCCTAAAGTTTCAACAGAATACGAATGCGTTTGGTCGGTTTTCTGTATGGCAGTTGTTGTTTTCACTTAAAATCCTGTCCATTTCAAATAAAAGTTAGACACTTTGAGTGGTGTCGGCCACACCACGCCTCGGATTGAGGTGGGGTTGACTCGTACACATCACAAATGACCCATAAATCATTTTGCTAAAGTTTAAATAGAATCCGAAAGTGTTTGGTCGATTTTATGTATGTCGTTCTTTTACTTAAAAGCGCATCCATTTTAAACAAAAGAAAGACACTTTGAGTGGTACCGGCCACACGGGCCATCGGATTGAGGCAGGGTTGACTCGTACATGTCACATATGACCCATGGATCGTTTTCCTATAGTTTCAACAGAATCCGAATGCGTTTCGTTGGTTTTCCGTATGTCAGTTATTGTTTTAACTTAAACTATTGTCCATTTCAAAGAAAAGTTAGACACATTGAGTGGTACTGGCCAAACTGCGCCTCGAATTGAGTCGGGGTTGACTCTTACACGTCACGTATGACCCATGGATCATTTTCCTACAGTTTCAATAGAATTTGAATGCGTTTGGTTGGTTTTCCGTATGTCAGTTGTTATTTTAACTTAAATTGTTGTCCATTTCAAAGAAAAGTTAGACACTTTGAGTGGTGCCGGCCACACCGCGCCTCGGATTGAGGCAGGGTTGACTCGTACACGAGACAAATGACCCATGTATACATGTCCTAAATTATCAACAGTATCTGAGTGCGTTTGGTTAGTTTTCCATATGTGGTTTTCTTACTTAAAAGCGCATCCATTTTAAACAAAAGAAAGACACATTGAGTGGTACCGCCCACACCGGCCCTCAGATTGAGGTGGGGTTGACTCTTACACTTCACATATGACCCATGGATCGTTGTCATACAGTTTCAACAGAATCCGAATGCGTTTGGTCGGTTTTCTGTATGTCAGTTGTTGTTTAACTTAAACTGTTGTCCATTTCAAAGAAAAGTTAGACACTTTGAGTGGTGCCTGCCACACCGCGCCTCGTATTGAGGCAGGGTTGACTTGTACACGTCAAAAATGACCCATGGATACATGTCCTAAAGTATCAATATTATCCGAGTGAGTTTGGTCAGTTTTCCGTATTTGGTTTTTTTACTTAAAAGTTTATCCATTTTAAACAAAAGAAAGACACTTTGAGTGGCCCCAGCCACACCGGCCCTCGGATTGAGGTGGGGTTGACTCATACACGTCACATATGACCCATGGATACATTTACTAAAGTACCAACAGTATCCGAATTCCTTTGGTCGGTTTTCCGTATGCCAGTTGTTGTTTTCACTTAAAATCCTATCCATTTCAAATAAAAGTTAGACACTTTGAGTGGTGCCGGCCACACCGCGCCTCGGATTGAGGCGGGGTTGACTCGTACAGGTCACATATGACCCATGGATACATGTCCTAAAGTATCAACAGTATCCGAATGTGTTTGGTCCGTTTTCCATATGTGGTTTTTTTTACTTAAAAGCGCATCCATTTTAAACAAAAGAAAGAAACTTTGAGTGGTACCGGCCACACCGACCCTCGGATTGAGGCGAGGTTGACTCGTACACGTCACATATGACCCATGGATCGTTGTCCTATAGTTTAAAAAGAATTAAAATGCGTTTGGTTTGTTTTCCGTATGCCAGTTGTTGTTTTCACTAAAAATCCTGTCCATTTCAAATAAAAGTTAGACACTTTGAGTGGGGCCGGCCGCACCGCCCCTCGGATTGAGGCGGGGTTGACTCGTACACGTCACATATGACCGATGGATACATGTCCTAAAGTATCAATAGTATCCAAATGTGTTTGGTCCATTTTCCGTGTGTGGTTTTTTTACTTAAAAGCGCATCCATTTTAAACAAAAGAAAGACACTTTGAGTTGTACCGGCCACACCGGCCCTCGGATTAAGGCGGGGTTGACTCTTACACGTCACATATGACCCATGGATCATTGTCCAGTAGTTTAAACAGAATCCGAATGTGTTTGGTCTGTTTTCCGTATGCCAGTTGTTGTTTTCACTTAAAATCCAGTCCATTTCAAATAAAAGTTAGACACTTTGAGTTGTTCCGGCCACACCGCGCCTCGGATTGAGGCGGGGTTGACTCGTACACGTCACATATGACCCATGGATACATGTCCTTAAGTATCAAAAGTATCTGAATGTGTTTGGTCAGTTTTCAAAATGTGGTTTTTTACTTAAAAGCACATCCATTTTAAACAATAGAAAGACACTTTGAGTGGTACCGGCCACACTGGCCCTCGGATTGAGGAGGTGTTGACTCGTACACGTCACATATGACCCATGGATCGTTTTCCTATAGTTTAAACAGAATATGAATGCGTTTGGTATGTTTTATGTATGCCAGTTGTTGTTTTCACTTAAAATCATGTCCATTTCAAAAAAAAGTTAGACACTTTGAGTGGTGCCGACCACTACTTCAAAGCACATTTTCCATATCATTTTCCACATGCATAAACATGAAATACATGGCTAACTAAGAAATATATGTAAAAAAAATAGAAAAATGAGTATCACAGTACCAAGGAATACTAAAGTTCTAGGTAGTAGACTAATCATACAATAAGAATCAAGTGCAAAAACAGAATCCGAATGCAACATCCCTATGAAGCAGAGGAAAACCCCAAAGTGGAAAACCATGTTCAAAAATAAAGAGTTATACAGAATTCAAAAATGTAATGGATCAATCTTCCTTTGATCACCATCACCATCACTATTATCATCATTAGCCTCATCCTCATCGCTATCTCTATCCTCGTCATCGTCCTCATCATCGTCCCCATGCTCATCGTCATCCTCATCCTCGTCCTCGGCATCATCCTCACCCTCGGCCCCATCCTCACCCTCAGCCCCATCCTTGCCCTCATCCACATCTTCATCCTCGCCCTCTTCCTCTTCAGCATCCTCGTCATCGCCAGGAACATCATAATCTCGATCACCACTAGAGCTGCCGCCTGGTGCATTGGATGATGCACCCATCGACGACATAAATGTCTGACAAGCCGCACTAGCCTCTGGTGGAAGTGATGAAGATAATGCTTTCATCAGATTCATAAATTCTCTGTCTCTTGTTTGAACTTGTACTTCCTACTCTGTGACCCTTTTATCAGAGTGTCTTGCATGATCCTTGACCTGTTCCAACTCAGTGGTACTAGAATGGATACCTGGAGACAACCAATACCTCGTCGGAACTATATTCTTACCAGGTCGGCAGCGTACTCAACCAGAGTGCTCATCTCCAAAACCTGATATAAATGATCATGTGGCCCAAAATTGTCAGGCTCCTGGGCATCAAGAGCCTCTAAAGCAGCCTGTAAAAAATATTATTAGATTATTAAATTTCAAATTAGATATTAAACTTTGAAATAAACAAATTAAAACTTACAATCTTTTCTTGGTCGGTTCATTTACCGCAATTCCATCTTTTTTTCTTCTACTCGAGCAAAACAATTTTGCTCGAGGGATACATCCTTCAATATTCATTTTGTTCTTCTGTAATGACATTGAAACAATATAAAGTGAAAGTATAATCATATATTAATTATTCAATAAATCACATAATTTATGTAGGATCCACTAAAAAGGGAAAGTCCTAAAGAAAAATTATAAACAACTATATCGTACCTGCTGCCTCTCATGATCTGCCATAGTTGTGCGCCCCAAAGTGTGGAGTTATTTTTTTTGAATCAATGTTGTTTTTGATTTTTTTTAGAATATTCCTAAATAATGATTAATAATTAATAAGATTATATTAATTCAAAATATGAAAACTCTCATTTAAATAACTCAAATGAGATTAATACCTTAAATTTGGCAGTCGCTCAATGGGTAATCATTTGGCGATATTGCTCTATCGGGAAGTCATCCACGATAGGTAATGTCTATAACTCCGTGCCCACACTATCACACCAGCCAACATATAGCTCATGCTTATAAGCTCTCCAAAGATCTCCTAGCTCTTTTAAACGCGCTGGTCGTGCACCTTCGCCATCAGGGATGTTAAACCAAAGCTGAAACCAAATTGATTAGTTCATTTAAATACAAAAATATACTACATTAAATCCAATAGATTTTTTACCAATATTTGTGCCCACACGTTATCCTTGACTTCGGGTGGCAGATGTCTCCAAGAGAGTGGGCTGACAAGAATGATATCAGAGTATTTGGCTAGCGTCACCAAAAAACCCCAACATTGCTACCCATATTTCTCAATCATTTGTCCATCAACATTGTATTATACCATCAGCTGTGTCTGGTGGTTCCATACCGCACGCAAGCGAGTACGCCCCCTCCCCCGCCTCCTATCTATAGATGAATCTGTTATTAAAGAAAAATAATATCAGTACAAGTTATAATAAAAATAAATTTTGGTATAAAAATTTGATAGAGTTATATAAATATACCTGTGGTAGTCGGATCAATGGGTGGAGAAGCTAAAGGAATATCATGTACAGGTGGAGTGTCCCTCAGTGTATGCTCCTCATCCACATACTTTGTCACAGCAGGAGTTGAAGAAGGTGGAATATAATAGCCCGGAGATAATGAACCAGAACCAAAAGATGATGGCATAGACGTCTGGCCAGCTGGTAGTGTAAACATCAGAGGTCTAAATATCTCATATGTCCCTGAAGTCACGCCAGGATCAAAATTGGGTGTAGAAGATACATCTGTGGTAGTGGGTCGTCTAACTCTCACCCCACGAGCCCTCGTACCACCGGCCTCAGTACCGGGACCACTAGATTATCATCCATCTCTGACACCACCCCCCTCCTACCACCAACCTCTCTATTGGGAGCAATATCAGGCTCCTCGTCAGATATCTGTCGTCTAGGGGGTGGATCCTGAGAAAAAGTTTGACAGAAAAGTAAACACATGATATTATAAGTTATTGAAATATCTTTATTTGAAATAAAATAATCACAATAGGGATGAGTGGAGGAACACCCATTTGTACCATGCGACGATTATTATCTGTCATCTTTTTCCACCGCCTCTCTTCAATGGGTGTAATTTCCTGCAATGAAAACAAATATGGAAGTAATTAGAAATAGATAACTAATGTGTAACCCAAAAAACAAAATATAGAAAAACCATTATGATAAAAAGAACATAATGAAACAGAAGATTTATGGTGTTATGAAGGTATGTACTAGGATACACACTCTGAAAGATGTAGGTGAAACATGTATGTGAGAAGACGACTGTATGATTCTATATATTTCCCACCACAACTTCAGGTTCACAATCAAATTTGACAATTGAGCTGTTGGGGTCATCATAAGTAATAAACGGATTGCTTCCAATTGTAGTAGTGATAGTGTCAACTTCATCATCACCATCATCAAAAACATGTCTCAGATTTACTTCAATAATTACACCGAATTTTGGATGATGATGATCTTTGACATAAAAAACTTGTTTCACCATTGATGCCAATACATATGGTTAATCGGTGGAAAGAGTGCGAGTAATGTCAATAACTTGAAATCCACAATCATCAATAAAGGTTCCTTGCCTCATCATTGAATCAAACCATTGACATTTCATCATCGTGACTCGACCATTCGAGTAATAATCCAAAATTATTATTTTATCCACGACACCATAATAAGAAACATTTTTAGAATGAGGTCTAGTGTCCGATGAACTGGCAGAACAGTCTGTTGTGGCAGTTATCATAACACCATTATGCTGTGTTCTCATGTATCTTGCTCGTTCAGTGATAATAAATTTGTATCCATTGATCACAAGTGATTTACAAACACAAAACATGGTATTAGGACCAAAAGCCAAAGATCTTATTTCCTCAGAAACAGAGTCTGTAGGCAAACTCAATACCTGAAATATAAACAAATAGTAAACTTAATTAAATATTATTTTTATTTAGTTATTACAGAAATATTTTTACCATCAATTTCAACCAAGTAGAAAACCCTTTGCTATGAAAAGTCTCCTTATTTCTCAAAGATAAAGAATGATTCTTTCTATATATCAATTATTTATGTTCCCTGTAGATAAAAATAATAATAGTTTAACAAATATTTAAAATTACAAGAGATAAGATAATAGATACATGTACAATTAACTTACTTGATATACTCATCGAACAAATCACAATTGAACAACACTGTGCGATGTGCCATCTCTCGCTCTTCAAGGATTAATGTTGTCAATGTATATGATCCCGGAATTCCTTCTGTCTGAGGAAGTGATGGAAAACTGGGTTCAATTTTCCCATATTGTTCTTCATAATTTCTCATTGGTCTGTTTATTCTCGTAGTATGATCAGACAAATACATTGAGCAGAAATCCATACATTCTTGAGCCAAGTAACCGTTCACAATAGAACCTTTGGGATAATTCCTGTTCCAAACATATGATTTCAATGTGCACATGTTTCTTTCAGTTGGATACATCCAACAGAAAGCAACGGGTCCTCCAAGAAGTATTTCGGTCAGAAGATGGACAGTCAGATGCAACATGCATGTAATAAATGATGGAGGCAATATTTTCTCTAACTCACACAAAATTAATGGTGTCTCTTCCAACAGTTTTTGCGCGAGGGATTTAGACAACCTCTTAGCACAAAGATCTCTAAACAAATAGCACAACCGAATAACTGAGACTCTAACATTATTGGACAAGAGATGACAAATTGCTATTGGAATCAACTCATGAAAAAGGACATGATAATCATGAGTCTTCAAAGATTTCAACTTCAACTCTTTTATTTTGACCTGTTTTGATATATTGCTTGAATAGCCATCAGGAACTTTAATAGTCTCTAGGACTTCCAGAAATTGATTTTTTTTCAGCAGGAGTCATCACATAAGAATCACATGGAACTTCCATTTATTTTCACTGATACAGATAGGATGCAATTCTGGTCTGATCCCCCAATCTACCAAGTCGCGTTGAGATCGTAAATCATCTTTTGTCTTCCCCTTGACATTTAGAAGAATCGAATGCAACATTTCACATATATTCTTTTCAATGTGCATTACGTCTAAGAAATGACGTAACAAGTTGGTTGACCAATATGACAACTCAAATAATATACTCTTCTTCTTCCAATTGTAACTGGTATCATTGGAAACATTTTTCCTCTTTCTAGATTTCATTACACTCTTCCCAAATGAATAACTGAAATCTTTCAATTAATTAAGCACATCAGTTCCAGACATACACTGAGGTGGATTGTCATTCTCCATGGTACTGTCAAATCTTCGACGATTGTTTCTATATGGATGGTTCATTCGAAAGAATCATCGCTATCCCATAAAACTAAAACTATGACGATATTTCAGTTTTCTCGATCGAGTATTCTTCATAAAAACAGGACATGACAATTTTCCTTTTGTGCTCTATCCAGACATCATTGCATAAGCAGGAAAATCATTGATAGTCCACATAAGTGCAGCACACATCTGAAATATGTCTTTCGAACATGCATCGTATGTGGGCACACCCACATCCCAAAGAATTTTCAACTCTTTTATTAAAGGCTGCATGTATACATCAATATCATTGCCGGGATCAGAAGGGCCAGATATCGGTATACTCAAGAAAGTGTAAGGCCTTTTCATACACAACCAAGGGGGAAGGTTATAAATTTGTATGAAAACCGGCCATGTTCTGTGCGAAGTAAGCATCTGCCCAAATAGATTAAAACCGTCACATGAAATACCCAGTCTCACATTACGCACGACGGCTGCAAATTTAGGATATCTAGCATCAAATCTCTGCCATGAAAATCCATCTGAAGGGTGAACCAACTCTTCATTATTCTTTTTTCTCTCGGTGTCATGCCATCGCATTTTTATGGATATTTCATCAGACATGAAAAGGTTCTGTAATCTGGGGATCAATGGAAAGTTCCACATTACTTTTTGTGGCACACGAGATGTTGTTCCATCATCTTTTGGCTTCCATCGGGAGGTTCTGCATTTTATACAATCATTTCTTTCAGCAGTTTCCTCCCAAAATAAGCTGCAATAATTCGGGCAAGAATGATTTTTTTTTTGAGAATCCATGTTCATCAACCAACTTCCATGCCATATAGTGGTTTGAGGGAATATCTGCATCATCTGAAAGTATTTCCTTCAAGAAGGTAAGAATTTAATCAATTGCAGTATTTGAAATCCCATATATAGTTTTCCCATGAAACAATCGGATTAAAAATTCCAACTTTTTCATTTTATCACATTGCCGATATACTGGAGTCGTCGCAACATCATTCAATTTTTTCACCCTATCAACATCATCATTTTCATTGGATGCATCACGTGTGCTTATATCGAAATCTTGTTGGCTGGACATCCTTTCCTTCTCATGATGTCGAATAAATGGAAACCAATCATATATCAAACTCTCCAATTCAGTCCTATCATTTGGATCATCATCATTTTGAGATTCCATTTTCTCTCCATTGTGATACCACACATAATAGTTTGT
Source organism: Viscum album (assembly GCA_963277665.1). Taxonomy (NCBI): domain Eukaryota; kingdom Viridiplantae; phylum Streptophyta; class Magnoliopsida; order Santalales; family Viscaceae; genus Viscum; species Viscum album. The sequence goes on from OY728140.1 coordinate 1,886,540,218, forward strand.
TTGGAAAACATATTTGGTTATATGATAGCTAACTACTTCATGACCCAACCAAGGTCTTCCAACACAATTAAAACATGGGCTGTGTATGCGACCACTATCTGAAGCCTTGTCAAATGAAAAATCTAGAAATCTTTTCAAATTATTTTGAAAATCAGTTGAAATCCGATCCGTTTCGTACATCCAACTTCTATCCATTCTGTAAAAAAATCGTAATAAGTCATTTCAAATCAATTCAATAATATTAAAGTTTAATCAAAAAAATATTTACGTAAATGACAATTGTTTACTCTATATAAAAGCATAACTGACACATTACTCTATATGAGAATCATATTATGAAATACAACAAAATACAGTGTATATAAGAAAATATGATACAAAATGTCTAATGCCTATATTCAAGGATTGACCAGTAAGATATTGGAAGTGGATCAAGGAATAAATAATCCTTAAGGGTCTTGTTGGGAGTATATGAGTTTATACTTTAACATCTTCAAGTAGATCAGGATGAGGAGTAGGATGAGGATCATGGGAGTGGCGGGACTATCCAAGGGGGGTGTGGCATGTCCAGGGGTGGTGCGGGGTGTCTAGGGGGTGGTGGGGCCATCCGGGGGGTCGGAGGTGTCCAGGGGGTGGGGGCTGTCTAGGGGGGTCGGGGTGTCCAGGTGGGTGGGCTGTCCGTGGGGGTGGTCAGGTTGTCCAAGGGGGTCGGGGTGTATAGGTATATTTATATGAAAAGAATACCCCCACAATAATCATGCAGCCCTGTCATTAGTCTAAACCCCTAGAACACATAAAAGAAGCTAGTATGGACATTTACTAAAATATTTAACACCATACGAATGAAAATACACTCTAAATATTGTTTGAGAGGATATAATGGTGTGTGTGAAAAAAAATGATATTAAATCAATTTAAATGAATATGGAACAAATGAGGGTTTATAATACACTAAGAGTACCTCAAACAATGCAAAACCACTATAGCACCACATATTCAACTTCATGAAACATGACTTGGAAATCATACCTACGTCTTTACTAATGACCACCTAATTGGAACACTCTATTTATGGTTCTTGAACACAAGGAACAAACAATGTTTGGTCTCTACCAACTCAATCACCCCCTTGTAGATCATAATCTCTTTTCCCCTTATACTAAAATGGTCTCACTTGAAGCTACTATTAATACCGACCTAAACCATTCATTCTCCATAAAAATGATCAATGAACCATCGAAGGTATCTCTCATATAACCACAACCATTTTTATCTATGATGTAACGAAATTCACAAGAATAACTTTTATTCAATAACATTTTGGTATATAATGTGCATCAACAATGGTTCGATTATATGGTTCATCACATTCCAATTTATTAATCACCCATACATGATAAAAATTTAACAATTACTTTCATTTAATTACAACCATCATATTTCATTTATTTCTTAACAAGTATCGAAGCATGGAAATTGGAATCTAATAACTTTAATTAGTCCCCAAAACTTTTTAATAAATTTAACATGAAAAATAAAACACTTTGAAATCTAAATAATCACTATGAAGTAAAATGAGCATGGAATTCTATTGCACAATTAAAAACACTCAACGATGGAATATATGAAAAGAATATTAATATAAATTATTAAAACAAGATAATAAAGTAACAATGAATGTTAAAACTAAACATGTGATTGAATTTTATAACATATAATAAAAATTTCTTGGTAATGAAACATGAAAGCCACATCAAAAAATTAGACAACTGTCTAATGCAATCTATATGGGCTGGAATATGCATGGAATGTAAATAAAGAATGGAAACCTATATTGGGTTGGAACAAAAATTCGGCTGGAATATGAGAATAGAAATTGGTCTCATCCCACATCAAAATCGAAACTAAAAACTATGAAAATACCTCAGCCTTGGATGGGATAGAGGAAGAGAACCCGAAGAACCTCCAAAATCGCCTCCAAAATTGCCCAAGCGCTCCCGTTTAGGGCTCTGTATCGCGAATGGGAGAGAGTATCGGCTACTGTCAATTTGGGGGAACGTTTTCCAAACGGTTTTTAAAAACCTTTGGTATATAACCCCATCCCAAACCTATACCAACGGTTCAATGAGAACCGTTGGTAAAAGGTCACTGAAATCCAACTTTTCCCAATTGTTCTTATTGAACCGTTGGTAAAAACACCCCTATACCAATGGTTGTGATGAACAGTTGGTAAAAGCTTCCAAAAAACCATTTATACCAACGGTTATTAGAAAACAATGATATAGATGTCTATTCCCAACGATTTAGTAAACCGTTGGGATATAAGTGTTTGGAAAACTCTGTTTTCCATTAGTGTGCACCTATGGGTTGAAGAATCTGTCGAATGGTAAAAAACAATGATTTATCCATCTATTACCTATTACTATATATCCTTTAACCACAATTGTAAATCTAGGTCAGTATGAAGAAATCATTCATCCCATCACCCATTAGTTCAACAGTAAAATCCATCATCCATAGGAATATATTCGTTATCAGCTTCAGAAGTTTCCTGACCGTCATATTACCTGTCTTTGGCGATACGTGAAGTGGACGATGTCTCCTCAAATCCTCCATCAAATTCCCTTCCTTTATCCTCAGTCTTTTCTCAACATGTGGATGTTTCCTTATGTATCTCGACCCTTACCATCCAAATAATTCAGCATCTCCAATGGATATTAAGCTTCCCATTGCATCCCCCCATATTCAAACATTGAAATCAAAAGGGAATGATATTGTTCAGTCCTATCCTTCTCGACAGTCTCTTATCCCCTGTGATTCTGACCCTTTTAGAAGCTCTCTGGTTCTGATGTTGAATAATGAAATTGTATTATTTAATGCCCACAAATACCCATATCTTACATTTTAAGTCCTAGATTGTAACCTGAATGCTTTTATACCATTAGTGGAAGAGTCTCAAAACCCCCTTGTCCCTATTACTACCTCTAAAAGTGTATGCAATAGGTATAACTCTAAAATGTTACCATCCTACACCAACTCTCAAGTCATGAGGATTGTCGTTCCTAAGGATAGTTCCGGGAGCACTATTTTTCAAAGGCCTCTCTTATCATATGGAATTATTGAGGTTTGGGATCTTGGGAGAAGAAATATTTTCTCTTCAATGAGGCTTCAAAGAATACTGTTTCTATTATTGCGGTTCTTGAACTAAAACAAAGTGTCTCCATGTTTGGGGAATTTATGAGAAATATTTTCTTGAAGTGTGATAAGCATGGGGATCCCAATAAACTTCACATAAAGATTTTATGGAATTCATTTGGCTCAGTGTAAAATATTTATGTCTCTAATCGGCATGTTTTGATTAAATTTTTCCTTGGTTATATGGTCTGTTATTTTTATTATATATGGTAAGTGTAATTATAGGTTAAGAAATAAACTATGCTGGGACCTTGAATACTTCAACCTAGAGAACATAGTATAGTTAGTGGGAGGGTACGTTAACTAAAATAAGGATGGTGTAAAAAAATAATGGTAGAGACTTGTTTCCTATGAGGGACAAGATCACTTTTTTATCCTTTGCAGCTCGAAAGGGTCTCCTTGATCTATGATTTTTCAAGAGATATGTACTATTTGTGCAATAATCAGAGAGGTAGTCAATGAAAGTTATTTAGTTGGATTTATTACTTTGCAACCTCCAAGTCATATCTACCTTTCCTAATACTAAGTTTATCCATCTAGTTTTTTAATTTTCATATCACTCACCTCTCATTTTCAAAATGATGTCAAGACACAATGGTGAATGATGATTCTTTTTCTCCAACCAGTGGTCATATCTATATAACTACCACATAGTGGTATATTATTCCTAAAAAAATCCAACAAAAGGAAGAATTTGGATTGGATTTCACAATAAATTGTCGAGAATGAAAAAAGACCATGTTGCTTGGGATAATTCCTTTCCATCTATTAACCAAACCCTAATTCCATAAAAATTGATATTGATCATGGGGAAGCCAGCCTCGAAGAGACATGTAATGATGAATTTTTTTTCCTGTAATTGTAAAAAGATTCAATTCATTGAGATGTTACCTCATCATTAGAGATTTATATGGTCAAGTTTTAGGACTACTTGGCTTAGGGAAGAATACTATAATATGGAAATTTTCCATGAATTATTTAATGAAAAATGATGTGGTAGTGCTTTGAGTATTCAACTAGAATACAGTTACTTCACTAGTGACCCAAAGTTGATTGGAAGTATGGTAGTCTCTTACATTAATTAATTTATCAAAAATCCTAACCCATGTAGCTATAATGTATTCCCTGGAGGTGAGGTGCACATTTTCAATTATACTCTGAATGTGATTTTCATGGATGAATATTTTCTTCTAAATAACAAGTGTTATTAGTAGGAGGTGTGGGATACTATTAAATAACACAACTAGGAAAGTTCGCTAGGACCAGATGGGGTTTTGAAATCTCTTTATTTGAGATCCTATAATTTTTTCAAAATTTCTCTCATTGAATCCATTAATGAATTATTTTATAGTTGTTCTATTCCCATGGTTTAATGTACCACAACAATGGTTCTAATTACTAAAGTGAAATAATCCTCTTTGATCAAGAAATTAATACCCATTAATATTTTTAATTTTCTTATAATGATTTACCTTCCATTATCAATAGGAACCTCTCTCAGCACATCCACAATTGTGTTTCTGAAGAGAACCATTTTTTAATTAAAGTTAGGTCCATTCAAGGAACCATGGGTATATCTCAAGTGATTATTTGAGATATAAATAAAATGGTTTTGGGTTCCAACATTATAATTAAAGAGGATATGGATAAGGCATTTGATCTGATCAAATGTAATTTTATTCTCAGGTGATGAGATGAATGGTTTTCTTATAATGGTTTGTTGATTTACTCTTTGTATGTTATAGTTATCAAATGTTCACAATTCCTTTCATGGGAAGAAAATGTGACTTTTTAAAATCTATAATGGGGATAAGACAAGGAAATACCATATCTACCTAAAATTTATCATGGTCTAGGATTATCTAAGTATACAGATTAAATCTAATATGCCACTTTTATCTATTTCCTTATAGCACTGAAGATCTCAATTTAGTGAGGTGTCCCAACTCCTCTTTGTTTTTGATATGGTATTTTTTCCAATGGTTGAAACTCTTCATTTAGGGGGTTTAATAAAATCATGGATCAAAATTCATAGTGGAGTGGATAGATCATCAACTGGGAAAAAATATATTTGTTTTTTCCTCACTCTTTCTCATATTAACAAAGGAGAAAAAATTGAACACACACTTGGGATTCATAAGAAGGAATTACCAATGAATTATTTTGGTGCACCTCTATCTCTTAAAATAATTATTACTAGAAACCTTGATGCTATGGATAAAAAAATCACTAATCATATCATAAAATGTTAAAAAATCATTTTCATTTATTAGGTGGGAGTATCACTCTTGTAAATTTCATTATATCTTTTATTACCATTCATATTATCTATTTTCTCATGGTTCCCAAAGATATTCATAAAGATATTGGAAATCTTTTATCATCATTTATTTTGTATGCCTAGGGGGATGGAAGGTACCATTGGGACTCCTAGAAAAACCTATCCAGGATGATGGGGAATAGAGGTATCAAATAGAGGAATATGGTAGAGGTGACACACTATCTTCACGGTAAACTGGCTTTGGAGGTCATTGAGGGACCATCCTTTTGGATAAAATTTATGTGGGAAAATGTGGAAATATTTTGATAAAAAAATAGAGGTTACTCTTCCCCCTTTTATAAATCTCTCCAAATCCTTATACTGGTTCTTAAAGAACTCTATAATTGGATAATTCGTCATGGGGACATCAATCTCTAGGATTCAAAATGGGTAAGCTAGATGTTAGCCTTTCCAGGATTCTCCATCTCAGAGCTAACATTAAAATAGGTTAGTATTTTCACCTCTTAAATTCATGTAATCTTGAATAAAATATAAAAAAAATACATTTTATAGTATCTTGTTGTAATACATAGCTAAGGAGTATTTCTCCATGTGTTCCACATTACATATTTTCTTCGATAGGTATAAAAAACATTATTTTATCATCTCATGATAGTATTCTGTGGGAAAATATTCTATGGTAAAATAATATCCCATATAAATTAAACATCAATGTTTGGTGAATCTAGAATTATGCATTACCTATTGATACCGTAGTTTAAGGTAAGGGAGTTTACTTAGCATCCATGTTCCCTTTGTTCAAGGTTTATAGGAGGAATCATCTTGGCTTCTATTTCTTTTCAATGAGGCTGGGGATATAATGTGTGGGGGGACTTGGGTGAGTTCACTGATTTTACCATTATTGTTGAATTTCTTACAGATTTCCTTCCACAATGGTTCACTTGTGTTTGAAGAAACAATCATGAAAATATTGATATGCATCTATTTTCAGAAGCTAGTTGTTGGTCTACGTGTCAGGCAAGGAACACATTTCATCATAATGGAACCTATGTACTAGGTACTACCTTGGTGGTGAGAACTAGATGTCTCATTTTGGAGATGACACATATTTTGAAGAACTATGAGGATACCCTTTCTTTAATTGGTTTTATGGAAATAAGATACCCTCATTCTTCTCCCAGGTCATCTTCGTTGGTACATTGGGTGAGTTGTATTCCCCCCACCAATGGCGATAAGATAAATATTGATGTTTCTTGTAATCATTGGAGTATGCGATGGGGTGTTGTTTGTGAATCAGTAGGTTTGGTGATTTATTCTTTAAGTTATTTTTTTTGTTAATGGTGACTCTCTTTGGGAAAAATCTATTACCATTCTACACTAAGATTAATTATGTAACTCGAATCATTTTTGCATGACTACAATGGAGACTAGTTCAAAGATAATTTGAAGCCCCATTAAAGACCTTATTTTCTCTCACTAAAAAATTAATTACATGATATGAAAATACAAGCCCCTCACCACAAATGAGATCTAGCTTCTCCCCACATGGTGTATAGGTAATCATGTGGTAGACTTCTTAGTTTCAAAAGCATCACAGGATTTCCCTCTTCCATAGTTTTCTAGTAAATTATCCTTTAAACCAAGAGGTGTTGGAATTTTTATTGTGTACTCTCTTGATAGCCACTTCTTTAGGCCCCTATGACTGTTCTATCATGAATGTTCTCCTTTTATTAAAAATGATCATATTTTGTTTGTGTGGGTTTTTAGGTATTTTAAATAATTTTAAGGTTTTATAGAGTTTTTAGGTATTTTTAGGTTTAAATGCTTTTAGGGTCATTTTGGGTATCTAATTTTTTAGTGTATTTTAGTGTTTTGTAGTTTTTAAACTACTTAGGTTTTTTAAGGTTTTTTGATATTTTGGGTATTCTTTATACTTTTATGGTTTTTACAATTTTTTGGGTTTTAGGGTTTTTATGGGGGTTTTAGGGTTTTTTATAATTTTGTGTTTTTGGTTTTTAGGGTTTTTTATTGATTTAAACATTTCAATGGTTTTTATTGATTTCAGGATTTTTTAGAGTTTTTTTAGATTTCACGTTTTTATGGTTTTTATAGTATTTAGGCTATATATGGGTTTTTATATTTTTTGGGTTTTTAGTGTTTTTAGAGTATTTTTGTGAATTTACTATTTTTTGTGGGTTTAATGTATTTTTTAGGATTCTCCAATTTTTTCTAAAATATCTCTAAAGAATCATGTGGGGGTTTAGGGTTGTTTGGTGTTCTTTAGTGTATTTATGGGTTTTATGTCGTTTTACAATTTCTATGATTTTAAGGGTATTTTCGGTTTTCAAGTGGTTTTAGTGTTTTTAGGATCTGTTCGTGGTTTTAGGGATAAATGGTTTTTTATGGATTTTTTTGTTTTTATAAATTTTTAGGGTTTTCTGTGTTTAGGGATTTTATATATTTTTAAAGGTTTTAGGGTTTTATGGTTTTATGGGATTTTCTGTTCATTTTTTTGTTTTTTTGATTTTTATGGTTTTTATTAGCTTTTTTTTTCTTTTTTGGGTTTTTTTTGGGTTTTATGGTTTTTATGGTATTTTAATGTTTTTATTAGTTTTTAGGGTTTTTAGTGTTTTTAGTGTTTTATGGTGTTTTTAGTTTTTTTATGGTTTTACGATTTTTAGGGGGTTTTGGGATTTTAGGGACTTTTAGGTTGTTTTAGAGTTTTTTCAGGGTTTCAGGGTTTGTTTGTTATTAGTTTGTTTAGGATTTATTGTGGGGTTCTTTAAGTGTTGCTATTGATTTAATGTTTTCGGGTCATTTTTGGGGTTTTAGGGATTTTAGGTTCCACAGGGGTTTTTAGGGTTCTTTCGAAAGTTTTCTTTTTTTATGGCCCTTTAAGGGTTTTATAGTCTTTTATGGTTTTATGGTTTTTGTGAATTTTGGGTAATTGGTGTATTTTATGGATTTTCAATGTTTTTAGGATCTTTTGCAAATTTTTACAATGTTTAGGGTCTTATATGGGTTTTAAGGTCTTATTTTTTTAGGGATCTTAGGGTCTCTAAACATTTTAGTGGTTTTAAGGGTATTTTAGTGGTTTTGGGGGGTTTAAGGGGGTTTTTAGGGTTTTTATGTTCATTTAGGGGTTTTAGTGTTTTTTTGTTTATTTAGCGTTTTTTCATGATTTCTGTGGATCTTTTGGGTTATCATCATATTTTAAGGTTTCTGTAGAGTTATTTAGGGACTTTGTGATTTTAAACTCATTTTTGGGTGTTTTGGGGTTTTAGGGACCTTTTGGTGTTTTGGGTTTTTAGGTTTCTTTTAAGATTCTTTTAGTTTTCATAGTCCTTTAATGTTTCTATAGTCCTTTATGGATTATTAGGGTCTTTAGAGTCTTTAGATTTTTTAGGATATATTAGTGAATTTTGGGGGGTTTTAGTGTTTTAGATCCATGTACGGGGTTTTAAGGTTTTTAGGGCAATGTATGGGTTTTTTTAGGGTTTTTAGGATTTTTAGGACTTTTGGGATTTTAGGGTTTTTGGGGGTCTTTAAGAATTTTGGGTTTTTGGTTCATTTATTTTTTATGGATTCTCGGTATTTTAGGGTTTAAGTGGGTTTTCATGTATTTTTTGTTTTAGGATCATTTTTGGGTTTTAAGAGATTTTAGGGGTTCTTATGTTTTTTCCATTCTTTGTCACTATTTAGTATTTTTATGGTTTTTTATGCTTTTATGTTTTTATTTTTTTAAGTATTTTTTTGGGTTTTAGGGTTTTTAGTGTTTTTAAGGATTTTTAGGGGATTTATTGATTCGAAGTATTTTTTTAGAGTTTTTAGTTCATTAGGGTATTTTATTGATTTTTAGGGATTTCTGGGCATTGTAATACATTAATGGTTTTTAGTGGATTTTAGTATTTTTCGGATGTTTAAGGGTTTTAGGTCTTTTAAAAAAATTGGGGTTTTTGAGGGTTTTATTATTTTTATCATTTTTAGGTTTTTGGGTTTTATCAGGAATGTTTTTGTGGGTTTTGGATTTTTTATGTTTTCTTGGAGGCCTTACGGTTTTTAGGGGTTTTATGATTTTTTAGGGTTTTAGTGCCTTTAAGTATTTTAGTGCATTTTATTGTTTTTGTGGATTTTTTAGGGTTTTTAGGTTTTAGTGATTTAGGGCATTTTAGTGGATTTTAGGGTTTATAGAGGTATTAGGTTTTTCAATGTTTTTAGATATTTTTTGTTTTTAGTAATTTTTAATGATTTTAGAGTATTTTAGGGGTATTTTGTTTTTTTGTTTATTTTCTTTTAGTGGTTTTTGGGGCTTTTTTAGTTTTTTGGGATGTTAGAGTATTTTGTTTTTTTAGGTCTAATGATTATTAGGGGATTTTTATGGGTTTTTATGGTTTTTAGGGGTTTTGGATGTTTATTTTGTTTTTGTGTTTTTGGGTTTTTAGATATTTTAGGGGTTTTAATGTATTTTTAGAGGTTTTTGAGTTTCATATGGTTTTAGATATTTTTAAATATTCTTTTGGTTATTTAGGTTTTTTAGGGTTCAAATAATGGTTAAGGGGTTTTTAGGTTTTTAGGGTTGCATTAGGATTTTTTTGTGTTATATGGGTTTAAGGTGTTTTTAAGTGTTTTTATTATTTTTTGAGCTTAAAATGTTTTTTAGGTTTTTATAGTTTTTTATAATTTTCTAGAGTTGTTTGGGTTTTGATGATTTTTAGGGTCTTTGGGTTTTTGAGGGGTTCTTAGGGTGTTTTGGTATTTTTGGGGGATTTTAGGGTCATTCATGATTTTTAAAGGGTTTTAGAGGTTTTAGTGTTTTTTTAATTTTTAGGATCTTTTAGTTTTTTAGGTGTTTTCGGTTTTTAAGGGGTTTTTATGATTTTTTGGTTTTCAGAGGTTTTTTTGTTTTTTTAAAAAGTTTTAGTATTTTTATGATTTTTAGGTATTTTATTATTTTATGGATTTTATGGATTTTTAGGGGTTTCTAGGATTCATATATGCACTTTTTTGGATTTTTAGTGTTTTTAGGGTTCTTTTTGATATTTTTAGGGGTTTTAACATTCTTATTTGGTTTTTATTATTTTTAGGATTTAACAGGGTTTTAAGGAATTCTTAGTTTTTTAGGGTTTTTTATGTTTTTATCAATTTTTGGTTTTTTATGGGTTTTAATGAATTTTTGGGTTTTCAGGTTTTTTAGGGTTTTTGGGAGGTTTTTTAAGGATTTTTAGGGGGTTTGGGTTAAAGGATTTTTAAAGGTTTAGGGTATTTTGGGGTTTTATTTTCATCTATGGTTTTTAGGGGTTTGAGGTTCTTTTAAGGGTTTTAGGGACCTTTATGGTTTTAGGGTTTTAGGGTCTTTTTAGGGGGTTTTTGGTTTATGGTGTTTTTAATGGTTTTTAGGATTTTTGGGCTCTTTATGGTTTTTATGGGTTTTAGGGTACTTAGTATTTTTAATGAAATTTATGTTTTTTGTGTTTTGTGTCTTTTATGGGGAAAAAGTGTTTTAGGGGTTTTTTGAATTTTCAGGGAGTTTTATGGTTTTATGTATTTTTAGGGTTTTTTGTGGTGTTAAGGGTTTTTTATGTTTTTAGGGGTTATTTAGATATTTTTGTTACTTCTTATGGGATTTATGGGTTTTTAGGGGTTTCTAGATTTTGGTTTTTTTTGTGGTGTTTTAGCAATTTTTAATAGTTTTTAGGGATTTTATGAATTATTATGGGGGATTAGGGTTTTTTGGGTCTTTTGTGTATTATTAGCCTTTTAAGATTTTTAAGGTTTTTAGGGTGTTTTAGTGGTATTTATGGGTTTTTTGCGTTTTTGGGGTTTTTGGGGCTTCATAGTTCTTAAAAGTTTTTTGTTTTTTTATTATTTATTTGTGGTATTAGTGAATATATGGTGTTTTAGGGCATTTTAGTGTTTATGTGGTTGTATGGTTATTTATTATTTTTAGGTTTTATTTGGGGTTTTAGGGGTTTTAAGTGGTTCTTTATGGGGTTTTATTGTTTTTTATTCTTAGGGATTTACGATTTTTCATCTTTTTAGGGGGTTTAGGGTTTTATAAGGTTTATTAGATTTTTTAGGGGTTTCATGATTTTTAGGGTCTCTTACGGTTTTTTTGAGTTTTAGGGCCTTGTTATAGTTTTTTGGTTTTTTGTGGGTATTGGGGATTTTTTATGGGATTTAAGTTGTTTTTAGGGTTTAAAGGATTTTATTTATTTTTATGTTTTTTTGGTACTTTGAGGTTTTAAGGTTTTTTGGGTTTTAGGGTTTTTAGGGTTTTTAGGGTTTTTAAATTGTTTTAGGGATTTTAGTTTCTTTAGAGGGTTTTAAAGGTTTTTTGTGTTTTCATGGATTTTTAGGGTATTTTAGGGGGTTTAGGTAGTTATTGGGTTTTATGGTGTTTAAGTGGTTTTAATGGGATTTTAGGATCAATTATGTTTTTTAAGATTTTTCAGTTCTTCTTACAATTTGGGGAGTTTTTAGGAGTTTTACGGATATTTAAGTTCATTTTGGGGATTTTTGGGTTTTTCAGTTTTTGGGGTTTTTTGGTTTTTTGGTTCTTTTTGGGATTTTAGTTTACTTTAGGTTTTTTTGGGTCTCTTAGGGTTCAGGGTGTATGGTTTTGGGTTTATGGAGTAAGTTTTAGGGTTTAAAGTGAAACATTTAGCCTTTAGGTTACAAGGTCTAAGGTTTAGGATGTATGGTATTGTGTTGGGGTGTGGGGTTTAGGGTTTAGGGTTTAAGGTAAAGGTTTCAGGCTATAGGGCTTTGGGATTAGTGTGTAGGTTGTAGGGTATAGGGATTTCAGTTAAGAGTTTTTTGTTTAAGGTGTAGGGTATATGGTTTATGGTTTAGGAATTAGAGTCTATGATATCGGTTAAAGGGTTATCATGGTTTTTATGGTTTCAGGGTTTTTTGGGTTTTTTTTATTTTTTAGGGTTTTAATGGGTTTAATGGGTTTTAGTTTTTTATGAGTTTTAGAGTTTTAGGGTTTTAGGGGTTTTTTTATTCATGGTGGTTTTTGGTGTTTTAGAATATTTTTAGGGAATTATGGTTTTTAGGGATTGTATGGTTCTTGTGGTTTTTATTGTTTGTTTTGGTTTTCAGGGGTTTTAGAGTTTTTAGGTGGGATTAGGGTTTTTAGGGTATATAATGATTTTTAGTTTTTGAAAATGAATTTGTTTGGGGTTTTAATTATTTTTAGGGTTTTTAGGATTTTTAGCAATTTTAGGACTTTTTATAGTTTTTTAGGATTTTTATGGTTCTTAGGTTCTTAGTGTTTTTAGTGTTTTTTGGGTTTTTTGGGTATGTAGCAATTTTAGTGTTTTTTTGGGTTTTTATATTTTTCATGGTTTTGTGGTTTTTTTAAGGTTTTAAGTAATTTAGAGTATTTTATGGGTTTTAGGGGATTTATAGTTTCTATGGGTTTTAGCATATTTGATGTTTTTTTTGTTTTTATGGCATTTTAGGGTTTTTAGTTTTTTTAATATTTGTAGGTTCCTTCATTTTTTAGTTTTTAGGGTCTTTTAGGGGTTACTCATGTCCTTTATGGATTTAAGGTGGGAGGAGTGGGTTAGATACTTTTAGGGTTTTGAAGTATTTTATAATCTTTTAGTTTTTTAGAATAGTTTTGATTTTTATGGTTTTTAGTGACTTTTAGGTTTTTTTGGGGTTTTTGAGTCAAAGGTTTTTTATATTTTTACTGTATTTTTTTAGGACCATTTAATTTCTTTATAGTATTTTTATATTCTTCATGGTTCTCTATGGGGTTTTAGTCTTCTTTGAGTATTTATGGTTTTTAGATTTTTATGGATTTTTAGTGTTTTAGAGGTTTTATGTTCGTTTAAGGGTTTTATGATTGTTAGTGGTTTTTAGGGTTTTTGGGGTTTCTGTAGTTTTAGGGTTTTTATGGGGTTTTAGGGTTTTTAAAATTTTTAGTCCATTTTGGTATTTTAGGGTATTTATGGGTTTTCTGGTGTTTTAGGTGTTCTGGGGTATTTTATAGTCCTTTTTTTGTTTTATAGGATTTTATGGTTTTTTATTTTTTTAATGGTTTTTAGGGGTCTTAGTGGTTTTAGGGTATTTTAGGGTGTTTAGGATCTTTTTTATGTTTTTAGGATTTTTTTAGGGTTTTTAAATATTTCATGGTATTATTGGTTTTTAGTGTTTTTTGGTTTTTTTGGGTTTTAGGGTGTTTTATGGTTTTATAGGATTTTTTTGAGTTGATGTTATATTAGCAACATTTTTTACTTTGTATTACATGTATATTTAAAATTTTCAATATTAAATAAACATTTCATTTCAAATTGTTCATTATTCTGGATTACATTGATGTAACAATGTTCTAGGGATTTTGTCATGTGTATAAGGTCAAAGCAGTTCCACACTATGAGGAAGAATTTGAAATTCCAAGGAGATGTTCCTAAATATAATTTTTTTGTTGGATAATATTATAAGATAGATCACATAGTATGTTTATTGTTAGGTGTGACTACCCATAAGTGGATGAGACTTATTCTCATGATGTTTTCACTTTGTAATCTAAAAAATAATAGATTATTAGAACATACCCACCAGTAAGAATTACTCTTGTATGGTGTCGTCAAATACTCTTATCATTTAGCATGTTCAATAGTCATTAGACTTTATTATTATCATTAATTCAAGTCATTACTTGAACACTTAGATTTATTGACCTAAATCTTGACACCATATATTTTCTGGAATTAGGGTATGTGGCGTTAATCATGAATGACAAGCTATTAATGGATTAGTAGAGGAAGGATGTGTCCCCCCATTATTTTTGAAAGTTGTTATCTTTTCCCTTTGATTGGAATAAAATAGTAACATTAAATTCCGTGGTCATGGTGTAATAATGTCTTTATTTCAAATTTTCATCGAAATAAATATCATGCATTTTGGTTGATGAAACAAATGTGAAACCTTATTGTTGAGATATCCGGAAAAGGGGAATATATTATATATTAATTGTTCATATGTGGTTGACCACATTGAGAATTTATATTTATTCTCTTCGCTTCCTTCACACATTGCTAGATAGTAATCATTAACTTTACATAAGCCCACCTAATTCATATGTGAAATTATCCTCTAGGGTCACATACTGAGTATTTCTGTTGGCCTTGATTAAATTATATTTTAGTTTAATTATTGGAATAAATATTATTCTCAAGACCAAGGAACAAATCTATTGAATATTTTCTGATCCCTGATATTGACAGAGGCCTGACAATGAGAATATGAGACAAAACAATAATAACCCTGACATTCTCAAGATAAAAACTAAGTCTCAAGGTAAATTCACAATTATACTACCATCATATGATCATGATTGAGACTATAATTTAACAATCACCCAGGATAAATTACTCCATGAGAATGATAACATTGATGGTGAACATCTGATAATTCATGCTCATCATGCTTCACCATGAATAATAATAATCTAAAACCTAGAATATTTTGTTACACATGATATTTATTTTGGGTTGGTAGGTTGTACATGATTTTATATATAATAACCCTCCATGTAGGGGGTCATACACCGATGTATGTTGATAATGACAAGTCCAAAAACCCCAGCTAGTGAATAAGAAAGGATAGAGGATCATACTTCCAGATTCCCTGAGGGATTCTGGAACTATATTTGATACTAATACCATAGAGGGGATCACATATTATACTCAAGATGTTATGACTTACTATGTCCTCATGGGGATGGACCAAAAGAATGTACCCTATAGATATTGGTCAACACTGAACAGAATTAGGGCTTCAAACCACCTTTGTGAATGAACATGATGAGTACTGGGAGTATAAAATATTTTCCTTTGTGTTTGGACCTACCTGTGTCTGTTCCAATGTTCAACTTCTCATGCCCATGTACTCTAGTCATGCTCGTGTATATTGGCCAATCCCGCGTACCTAGCCATGTGTGAGTACCCTAGTCATTCCCTTATACTCAGGTTGCTACCTAATACCTATGTGTGTTCATTCACGTGTACCCTGGGGGTACATGAAGATTCACCATTCATGGTTCAAAAAAAGTGTGGCAGGTCCCCCATAGCATGTGATATTTTATTTTAATCAATACTATAGCTACCACTACCATGGTCCCACACAGTGTGTGTTCTTTGGAATAATCAATGTGTATATCTAGATTCTACAGAACCAACTGGGTTTCCACATGGTTATAATCGCACCACCTCTTCCTTTAATCTGGAAACCAATATCACTAAGGAAATATGGATATGACTTGATAGAACTTTGATTGTCATTGGGGCCTATATTCATGCCACCTCTTTTCTCTCGAGAATCATCCACCATTACACTGCTTCTAGAAATGCTCATGAATTGAGAATGAGAATGTCCCAATCAAATCCCAAATATCCACTATCTCCATTAATCACAACTATGCCATTTCTTGAAAACCCAAACAAGTATTTTTGATCTATGGTGCCAAATAATGGATGTGTAAGGATTTTTTATCAGTTATATAATAAATTTTGGGCCAAAAGGGTGTGCCAATAATGAACGTGTGAAGAAAAAAAGAGAAATGAAATAAAACAAAACAAGAAGAAAAAAAATCATCCACAGTTCATGTGGGACTCAATTAGTGTTTGTTATAATGATGAATTAAGAAAAACAAATGTAAAGTAATCAAACATCATCAACTCCTAATCACATTAATGTAAATTCATCAATTGTAATCCAATGGTTGACTTTTGTATTAATTTTTAGATAATTAATTCATGTTTAACTTGGGTAAAAAAATTATGGAATTACTCCAACATAAAAAATATCCCGACCATGTATTTTGGATAAATAATTGATGAATAATAGTTCTAGGTCATTTTTATTGGAAATATCCTTGAACTCAACTAACATAGAAAATCCAAGAAGTACTAATCATTGGACTGCAATTCTTTAATGTGAAAAATATATTCGTGTTATCTTTCTAAAAATAGTAGGGTTATTTAACCCTAGGGTAATTCTATAATAGTTATTTTATATGATAGTATTAGGTTTTAGTGATTAAATAATAAATAAATAAATTTATTTATTTTATTATTTGTGCCCACAACTTCACTCAAATGAATCACCTAAAACCAACCAAGATTTTCTCACATCTAGGGTAAAATCCATACTCTAGATTTGATAGTGGACTCATATTTCCCACTAAAAAACCCATTTAGGATTTATTCAATTTTTTTAGAAAAAACTCCCTGCATATGACATAATATATTTAATGTCTTCATTATATCAATACTGATCTACCCTAGGCCTTGGAATGCCATAATTACTCTACCCCTAGCATTGATAATATTACCTATAATATTTCAATGTATTACAAGGTTTAAAAAGAGTGGTTGCATTACCCCCACCTCAAGGAATTTCATCCAAAAAAGAAGAAAAAAACTACTCAAATAGGTGATGTTACTAAGCTGAAATCTATTTATTCTACTCTTATGTGCTCTCCTATATATCCCCATGTTACCACTAAACACAAACCATGTGAATTTAGTTCCTATGACAATTATTCTACAACCAATCCTCAGTATCTACCTGGTACTCTATGAAGTTATTTTGGTCTTCAATGTCTAGATCACAACAATAAATAACATGTGATGGTTCATGCATAAAACTCCTCAGTTGTGACACATGTAAGACATTGTGTACTCAGTTTAACTGTTGTAGTAGGTCTAAGTGGTGATCCACCTCTCCAACCCTATGATGTATCTAGATATTCTTAATGAATATTGATTATAACTGGCCACACCATTCAAATATTTTAAATCCTCATTGAGGTGATACTCTCAAGAAAAAATGGACTCAAATTTTAAACACCAATGTCCTATATCATCGATCCTCATAATACTTCTAAATACTCTGGGATGTCCTCATATTCTCTTGGAATATCTATACCTTCTCTGTCTTCACTCACATAAATTATGGGACCATGAGTGTAGACTCCCCTAGATCAGTCTAACAAAGTTTTGACAAAAAAGTTATCTAGTTTAAGGCCTCAAATTTTTCAATACTAATGATGGAATGGCTATTTTTATTTTACATAAAATCTACCATGGGCAGGTGATCCTCCCAACAATGGATAAAATCCAACATGAAATCCCATAACAAGTCCCCCACAACTGGAATGGTTTTCTCAGTCTGGCTATCTATCTATGGTAGGAAATCTTTTCTCAAACACAACTGAGTCCTAAAGGCCTCCTAAAATCTTCTCCATAATCATTTTGTGAAGCGTGCATCATGTTCTGAAATTATATTCAAGGAAACTCCATAAATCCAAACTATTTCCTTCTTGTAATGGAAACTGAACCTTTTTACTGAACTATTGCTTTAGATGCCTATGAATTAAGGAAACATGGTTAGTAGATCTATGAACAACCATATTTCATCATGTCCTCTAGATGATTCTGGAATACCTATTATTAAATCCATGTAGATGCCATCCAATTCCAATTTATATCTTGAAGTGTTTGATGCACAATTAGTAAAACCTAGTGCTCATCCTTCACCTGCTAAAAAGAGAGGCAATAGAAAACAAACTAATCTACACACTTCATTGTTTATTGGAAGAAAAACTGAGTTTAATAGTCCAAGAAAATCATTTAGTCTCATAGATTTACCTCTTTGGGGGTATATAAAACTTCTATTGTTCCCACTTTCTATGTAGATTTAATTTGTTTTTAACTAATTTTAATTATTTTTCAATGGTTTTCAATGAGATATAAAGATCACCTTACAATCAACATGATTTAGTCATTCAAATGTTAATAGAACTTGGATGATGTCCTCATGTATTGATATTCTAATAAACATGTGAATAGTTTGAAGGCATCGAGTTTCAAGGTTACACCTAGAGAATTGTTATTGATAAACTTGATGACATTGGATTCCATGAATGAATAATTATCCTAGTAATATATGAAGTTGATATTATATTTTTTATTTCACAGATATCATTAGTTGTTTTACTAATATGTTATGCAAGATTTATTAATGAAAGGGAGAGTAAAGGTGTTTCCAGTCTATTTCAGTTTTGATTGGAAAGAAAGATGTTGCTGGAAGATAGGGAAGATTTAATACTTTTCCCAGAAAACCAACAATGATAATGGTGATCGATCAAATACTATATATCATTAAATATAAGGTTTATGATGAAAGTAATTTTTTTTAATAAGATTGATGATAGTGAAGTAGTATGGGTGTTATTACCAAATATTATTTTTAAGGTGGTGTTGTTTCCCAGTGTTGTCCAAAATTTTAGGCATATAAAATCGGTATATTGTTTTGTTTTTTTGGAAAAGGAAGAATTTCCATGAAGAATACAGTTTATGGGAGTCTTACTGTATGTATAAGTCATCTTGTTCATGATTAATGTTGTAATTCGTGAAATGTCAGTCATGATTTAGGCCACCGAAAAAGAAGAAAGGTGTTATGTAGACCACATAAGAAAATCTTCTTTGGAGGCTTGTAGTCATTTGAGGTAAAATATTTTCTTTGAAGAGTGTCATTCAAAGAATGGAGGGGGTTATTTTGGCCACTGTGAAGGATGAATGGTACTACATGGGTGGTGCACTAACTACATAGGGAAGAATGGTTTATATAAGAAGCATGATATGTGGTGAAGATTGTGGTACATTGATAATTTTGGTAAATTAGATTTTTAATATTTTCATATCTATTTTCCTATATAATTAATGCTTATCCATTCATTTGTATAAAGAAAATTTCATAAGATAAAATTTTCACCTTGAGGAATAATATTAATAAGTCTAGAAGAGTTCAAGACTAAAAATTCTGAGAAGGGAAGCAGTTATTATAGGAGAGATTCCACATAGGGAAAACTGGTATAGGGAATATGAATAAGTACATAGAATAAGAGATAGTACATGAAAGTAGAGGAAATACTCGAATGAATAATGGTTATGTGGAATGGAAAGAAACTCACTAATCCAATGTCATTCGCAGTCTAAGGGTGGTATGCAGAGCATTAGTGGTATGCAGCACATCTAGATTCTGCAGAGCATTAGTGGTATGCAGACCATCAGTGGTACATAGAGTATCAGTGGTACATGGAATAGAGACAATCTATACAAGGAAAGGTTGTTTTCAAATCACTCACTCAATGTAGTGCATGGTAGTTTACTATGACAGTTCACATACACAGTTCGAAGGAATAGTGAACAAGAGCAATTTGAAGAGATAGTTCACAGAGAATAGAGGATAGTTCATGAAGGAAAAATATTTCATACATGCAATAGGTGTTTACACCCTCATTGTGATTTGTGGAGAAGATAGGGAGATTATGATACTATTGCACTTTTCCATATGTGCTGTTGGATTTTCACTGAAGAAGAAAGTAAGAAGAACGCGAGATCAAGAACCTGTTATAAACTATTTCATAACATATTGTTTCACAAATTATAGGGGTGGATGAAGTAATTTATTAAATTCATATCAGTTGAATATAATTTGTCTCAGAGGAAATTTAGTATTCATTAGTCCACAACACATTCATATTATTGTGACTAATACAAGAATAAGGTGCATCTATCAAGAGTCTGTTGATAAGAAGTAATATGAGTTTCTTTCATTCTAATGTTCATGTATAAAAATGAAGAAAAAGGTTGGTGAAGAAAAAAACATAATAGTGAAATCAGATAGGACTCAACAGGTGGAGTACCTTCTTTGTGTTACAACCCCTTATTAATAAAGAGGAGACTATATTGGGAGGTAGTATACAGATCCATCCAGGTGATGCAAATCATGTATTATTGGGTTGTTTTCAAAGTGATTCATGAGTGTAAGGGTATATCCTTCTCTTTGTAACCACACAAAAGGATTATTTTATAGTGGTTGTGTGGGTAGGATTATATCTGACCATTCTAAGGATTTAGTTACTCTTATTGAGTAGTGAACCTTGTAAAAATATCATATCCTATCTTTACTTATTTTATATAAATTCATGTGATAGTTAAAAGGGAATAATATAATCCAGATCCTAATAGGTCTAATGGGTAGGGATATAAAAAGTTAAAATTGATTTAAAAAGTCCACAACACTGATTCACCCCCCCCCCTCAATGTTAGGAATATCTCAAACTTGTCCTCTCAACTTCCTAAAGACCTCATCCCATGTTGTCACTATTACTATGGTACTTATAAAGAAAAGGATAATGGAATCACTACCTTTAGAAGATTCGTTAAGAGAATATCCAGTGGATATATAAATATGCAAGGTCTCACATTCAATATCTCCAAGATGAACCTAACTAATAAAATTTAGTAGTGGAGGGGTAGAACCCGTTAATTGGAGGTATAATGCACCATCCTAATCAACTTATCACCATTGTAATAAGTCCAATTTCTCTGACACCTTACTCAATAAATGGGAACAAGATCTCATATTAAGAGAATCTATCCCCATGCCCCTTTCCTGGGAGTATTAATATCTTGAAGTCATAATTCCTTAGGAACTAAAGACATAAATTCTATCTCAATTTAATATTCAATACTAAAAAATGGCCCTGTACCCATGGTTTTGGGAAAAACCATGGGTATAGGTATAATACTGGATCCTATACACACAATTTTGGAAAACTATTAGTATTGGGCCCCCTATACTAATGCTTCTAAGATTACTATGGGTATAGGTTGTTTTCAAGACCTATACACACATTTTTGCCTAAACTGTGGGTATAGGGTTGTTTTTTGCGGACTAATACACATAGTTTTCCAAAATCATGGGTATATTTTTCTGCTGTAATGGTGGGGAAAAAATTTCCTAAAAAATCATGGAAACACCTATTTCTATAGGTTTCTACCTATATCCATTGTTTATATAAATATATATAACTAAATATATATCTATATACCAATAAGATAAATAGGGTAGTGGTATGTGCATGAAGAGTAAATGGGTGGTCCAGGAATCAAATCCCGTGGCCACATATTTGTTCCCAGCTATACCCATGGTTTTTTAAACTCTGGGTACATCTTAATGACACAGTGAAGTGGACCTATACCCATAGTTTCCAAAACCATTGGTATTTATTGAGGCTATAATGATTCCTCAGTTTACCATGGTTCCTTAAAACCATGGGTATAGCCCATACCCATGGATTTTAGGTCTATACCCACAATTACAAACTGTGGGTATATGAAAATTTTCTAGTAGTGATCCTTCATTGAAAAGATACAATTAAGATTCTTATGGTCAAAATAGTTGATAGACCATTCACTAATAAGATAGTGTCACCAAATTTTCATGGTGAAGACCATTACTTCTAGATCTAGATCATGGGTCACATATTTCTACTAATGGGTCCTCATCTATAGAAACCTATAAGAAATCACTTCCTTCCTATGAATCAGAATATGTCCTAACTCAGTCCCATAAGCATCACAAAACACCATATAATCTACACCCTCCTTTGGAAGTATCGAGATAGGGACACTCAATAACCTCTAGCACATCTCTTAAATTACCTTCTAAAACATATCAATCCATAAGAAAGGCTACCCCTTTTGGGTTGAAGTAGTCAGGGGTGTCATAATCCAATTGAAATTAGTTATGAAACACTTGATAGTTACCAAAAATACTCTAGAATATCCATACCGCAATCATACTCTTGGTTGGATCCCAAGCTAGAGCTACCTCAACCATAACTATACCTACTAATAATCCATCATATGAGATGAAATTTCCTTGGAAGTGGAGCTATAGAATCAATAATTTACACTTTGATAGATTCCTATAAAGCTGGTTCTCCTAGAGTATGCCGAAAACTATATTCAAGTGTCTCATTTGAACCTTTTTTAATGTTCAGTACACTAGGATATTGTTAATGAAGTATACCATGAACAGATCTAATAAGCGATGAAAGTTCCAATTCATGATCCCATGAACACCTCAAGGTAGTTTTTCATCCCAAAATACATCGTCAAGTACTCATAATGATCATATAAATAACGAACTGTCTTCTTTGGTAAATCATCATCCTGAATATAGAGCCAGTGATAGCCTAACTAGAGGCCAATATTCAAGAACCACATCTCCCCTTTCAACTAGTTAAAGAGGTTATCAATTCCTTATAGTAGATACGTACTCATGATAGTCACATGGTTTTGGAGATGTTAATCCACACACAACTTAAGGCTTCCATCTTTCTTCTTGGTGAATGACACGAGGGAAGCTCAGGGAGACACATCAGGTCTGATGAATCCCTTTATCTACAAGTCCTCTAACTACACCTTTATCTCATGAAGCACTATCAGATCCATTGGATATGTTTGAAAATATATCAGTATAGTTTATGTGTGTAATTATATGCTAAATTCAATATCTTTGTGGGGAGGTAATCTAGAAACTCCTTTAGGAATGACATCCTCATCCTTGACACCACTATAAGATGTATAAATCCCTCAACATGGACTTCTCATAGGTAGATACTAGTGAAAATGTGGAGTAAATTTTTGTATCCTCTTACATATGATTCTATCATACTTTTCTTGGATTCCCATATCAAAAATGATGGAAATACTCATCCCATAATTATAGACACACCATACCATTCACCTAAAAAAGTAAATATGTTCATGAACTGTGGAGAGATGGTGTATAAATACTATTGATAATTTTTAAAAGGCTATATCAGACCACTAATCATCCTGAGAACCTCTGAGTCATAGGTTCCACCGCCTATAGTTTTTCTCATCCCTGACCACTAGATCCCCGAGCCTTGTGTGGACTACATGGGGTTGGTGGTGGAAAAAGAACAAATTATTGGACACATATGACTATTTTACCAACTCATATGCATCATACACCACCATGAAAACCTCATTGATCTAGTCACATCCTATACAATAGTTTTCAATCGACTATCTCCATTTTATCAATATGGTGAGTTGGAAAATCTTCCATGATATGTCCATTACCATCGCAAGAGTAGAACCACATATACATTTGTCAACTAGACCTATCTTGAGAGACTTGAATTTAAAACACTATATCCTAATACTATCATTGGAAATTCCAAGCTCTCATAAATCCCTATTTTTTCCATTGGCTCTAAGCATCTAGTCTCTCAACTCTAGAGTTTCGATTACCAACACCAACAATTAGAAACCAATAAATCAATAAGCTCCCCACTACCAAATATATCTCAATCACTCCATAAAAATTAGGGATGAAATTATATAGCACACCTTCCTTGATATATTTCTATAGGACTTTCTTGAATTTCCATGCCTGAACGAAGGTATATCAAACCATATCCATGGAATATCAATAGAGGTTAGTGATCCTCATTGAATACACTTCTACGGTCATGATTCCTTTGATGTTTCATAAGATCCTAAATACACACCACTCATAACATAACTAAATAAAATTTCTATATGAAGATACACTCAAATTCTACCCATGAAATAGACACCTTTTTATATTTCAGAGTCATAATATTCTACCGTAACCCTTCATATCCATGAAAGATTATTTAATAATAAGAGAAAAACATGATCCAGAGGTGTCTTAAGAATATATACAACTCATGAAACTACCTCAATATAGTCCTGGGATACCTTGGGGTCTAGATGATCTAGAAACCTATGGGAATTCGATATATGAAACTTAATAAGTGCTCTCAACCTATACACATCTTCATTTAAAACTTCTAGTGAAACATTCTTCTTAATGGGTTGTGGATTTGTTGTAAAACCACTCATAGGTAACACCTCATTTACATTAACTTTTACTGAATCACCATCACTAGTTGGATTACCCTCAGAATCCTACTGCAGGATCCTAGATGGCTATCATTTTGGAGGTATCCTAAAATAGAAAAGATGTTACATAGTTAAATATTGCATCTAGGGATATGACTCGAGAAGGACACGAAATCTACAACCCATTCCTATATTATATATACACAAATATTTTCCCTACAACCAGTACATATATGTTCCGAGTCAAAAAGCAGGTTATTAGAGTCTTGGTGAATTGATATGTCAGTCATAACACCAATATTAGAGTCCCCAGTATGAGAGAAAAACTTGAGACACTTTAACACTATTTCTAATGTTCCAAAATAAATCTCCACAACTAAACTATACCAAAAATCCAATAATAATACAAATCAACTTTAATACCACTATGTCTGGACTTGACCCACTGCTGCCTTCCTGGATGGTGGTAAGATGAGTTTGACACCCAAGCCCACCTCTAATAGGCCAGGGCTAGCGACCAATGTTGAGTAGCCATATCAACCACATGGTAGGCCTTAGAATAAGGTACTTTTACACATTCACACTTCTACAAATGACAAGAAAATTCTGAAAGGTGAATATAAAATTGATACCATAATCAATTAATATGTTTATATCCCACGTCAGGGTATGCTAGAAGTACAAGAAAGCATAAAGGTGAAAATAAAATCCCACCAATGCATTAAAAAGAGTCCAACATGCTAGGATAGAGGATACTATTACCATATGAAATACTAATTATGAACCACAATCAATCTTGCTAAACTATTCTCTACTATATTCTAGTCCATCTATGACTCCTTTGAAAGGTCTTTCATCTACCTAAGACATTACATGTTTGGGATGATATGGTTAATTGATGAGTATATAAGTTTCTAGTAGGACACCCCATAATCAAAAAATATAATGTATCAACAATGTAGTCATCTCATCCTTACAATGGCATGTCAATCAATATTTGAGACATAACAATAATAACTTAGATATAATCAAGATAGAAACTAAGACTCATGTTATAGACACAACCATACTGCTAGCCTAGGATCCTTATCAACACTTCAATGTAATTCTCATCTAGGATAACACACTCGTCAGGCACGATAACACTGATGGTGATCATATGAGAAGTCATGATCATTAGTCCTCACCATAACGAATTATAAGCAGGAACATATACGTTCTTGATAAATACATATGGGATTCACATAGGGATGATGGGGTATACTTGACTCTATCAATAATAACCTGATAATTATGTTATTGTAAGACTGGTATATTGTTCATGAAGATTTTTAAAACACCTCCTAGGAAAAAATAAAAAACATAGGTTCACACTCCAGGGATCATAGATGGATTCCAATACTCTATATGATACTAATCCCCTAGAAGGGGATATTATTCAGTACTCAAGGAATGATGCCTCATTTTACCCTCATTGGTATTAACCATGGGAATTTACCCAAGAGATAATTGTCTACATAGAAGAAAATGACCACCTTAAAATACTTTGGAGAATGTACAATGTGGTTACATTGATTACACTGTGTTTCCCTCTTAGTCATAAAATTACCATGTTTGTTCCCACGTTCAATAGACAATTCCCATATAATCTAGGCATGCTTATATACATTATCTATTCCCATGTACCTGGCTATGTTTGAGTACCCGGTCCATGTCCATGTTCATGGTCATTCATCTATCCTCTAGCCCTGAGTGTGTACCATGTTTTGTTTATTCCTGTGTACCCCAATGACACACATAAATTAAGTAGTAACATGATATATGATATATGGTAGGTACCACACTATTTCAGATATTTTATGTTCTCTAAAACTCATGTTGTTTCAATTAGAGTCTGGCACGATGATTGTTCTTTGAACTACACTCTGTGTATATTTGAATTTTATAAAACCCACTTAATTTCTTAGCTGTTCTGCTAGTACCACATCCTACTTTGATGTAGTAGCCAATCTATCCAAGGAAACATGGATATGAATTGATCTATCTTTTATTGTCACAAGTAGATGCATTTCAACCAACACTTTTCTCTAAAGAATCATCTATTTTGGCATCTCAACACTGGAATACACAAAACATGTGAAATAGAACATCCTAATCCAATACTAAATATCCATCATCGTGACACACCATACCTTTATTGTGGATTGCAAATATGATCCAACAACATCAATCTTTTGAAACAAATAATGGTTTCAAAATTATTTTGAACTTGGTTTATGTCAAACCATTGGCTAAAGGGGTGTGCCACTGATAAACACATATAGAATAGTGGGAGAAATTACAAAAACTCAATAAGTGGAACAAACTATGGATATTTTTAATTTTGTAATCAATGGGTTTCTATTAAAATGAATAATGAAGAGAAAAAATAGTTTTCAAATATCTTAAATTCGTAATCATAGAAAGATAAATTCCTCATCTTTAATCCAATGAAAGGCTCAGAAATTAATTTCATAGGGAATTAATTCATGTTCTACCTGGGTAAAAAAATAAAAGATTAATCCAACATAAAAAATCACCCTACCTTAGGTTTTTATTGACCATTGTTGAAGAATGGTTATTTGTCATTGACATTGGTGAGATCCACAAACTTTGTTGATATATATGATCTTATTGGTACCGATTATTGGACCATAATTTTTCCTTACCACAAATCTCTACTCTACTGCCCTCCCAATAACACTATTATATATCCAAGCCTAGGTTTTGTATATAAAAAAACTTTTATAAGAGGGGATTGAGTCACACTAATTAAATAATAAATATATTTATTTATTTTATTATTTTAACCCCATGACTATACTCAAACAAAATTCTCGACAAAAACAAATATTATGTAATCCATAGCATAAATCTCCCAATATATATTTAATAGTGGTCTCATATTTCCCTTTTCAGACTCTATATGGGAGTTTTTGCATTATTTAAAAAATATGGGGACATGATATAATGTATTTAATATTTATATTATATCAATATTAATCATACTTAGGCCTCAAAATCCATTATAGACTTAGCAGCTAACTTTGAAAGTATTCTATAAATTTTTTCATATTTTTACAAGGAAAAAATCGGTTCATTACATTGTCATTTTAAGATTAAATTAACATATGTAGATCTTCATTATAGGGATTCTACACTTGGATACCCCTATGTAATGAAGATAGTCTAAATGTTTTTTTAATATGATTAGAACCATCATTTAAGAATGATCTTAGTGACACGTAATCATTTATTCCAATGAAGATTAAATTAATTAAAAATTTTACATGAAAATATTGTCAATGAGTTTTGAATTATCATATATCAATATTCAGTGGAAAAATTTATTGTTCATGAAGTTTAAATATTTTAAAAATGTTTTGAATGACCCATCACATTGTAAAAATATTCTTGATAATTTTCCAACCATTGTTCTTTCACTGTGCCCAGAATATACATTTGTAGAGTCTTTTTATGGTTTTATGGGTTTTTGTGTGTTAGAGACTTTTTAGGGGATTAATAATTCTTAGGGTATTTTTTAGGGTTTTAATTTTTTTTTGTTTTTTACATTTTAGGATTTTTTGGGTTTTTTAGTGTTTTTTAAATTTTTATAGTTTTAGGAATTTTTATAAAATTTTATTTTTTTGGGTTTTTAGGGGTTTTAGGTTTTTAAGTGGTTTTAGGGGTTTTATGGTTTTAAGGGTTTTTTGTTACTTTTTAATTTTAGTGGTTTTAGGGTCTTTTAGTGATTTTTATGTGTTTTTAGGGTCTTTTAGTGTCTAAATTGTTTTTATGGACTTTTAGGGGTGTCAGGGAATTTTAGGTTCTTTAAGGGGTTTTAAATGGTGTTTAGGGTATTTTGGGTTTTTAAGTTATTTTAGTGTTTTAGGGTTTTTAGGGGATTTTGGATCTTAGGGTACAGGATTCGGGGTTTATGGTGTACGTGTGATGGTGTAGGGTTTATTGTTTTTGTTGTAGGATTTACAGTTTAGGGTAGAAGGTATAGGGTTTAGGGTGTATGTTTTAGGGTGTAGGGTTTGTGGTATAGGGTTTAGGTTTATTGGTTTATGGTATATAGTATAGGGTTTTAGGTGTAGGGTATAGGGTATATGGTATAGGTTATAGGGATTAGGTTATATTGTTCAGGGCGTACGGTTTAGGGTTTGGGGTTTTGTGTATAAGGTTTAGGGGGTTTTTGGGTTTTTTCAAGATTTAGGGATTTTAAGGATTTTTAGGGGTTTTAGAGGGTTTATGGTCTTTATTATTTTAATGGTTTTTTGAGTTTTCGGTGGGTTTTAAGGGTTTTATGGGATTTTTTGGGTTTTGGTTATTTTTGTCAGGTGTTTGTGGTTATTAGGGGCATTAGGGTATTTTAGGGTTTTTAGGTGTTTTAGGAATTCTAATTGTTTTTTGAGATTTTATAGATTTTAGTGTATTTAGATGGTTTTACGAAGTTTTGCATGTTTTTAGATTTTTTTGTGGTTTAAGGTTTTTTTAGGGTTTTAGGGCAAGGAAGGCTCTGGTCCAGACTATTCTTGGGACCCCCCAAATTTTATTAAAAGAAAAGACAGAGACACTGCAGACAAGGGAGGGGAGGGATCCATCGATCCACACCCAAAACCCCTTATGACCTTAGCCCGAAGGCCACAGAAAGAAAGGAAGAAAATAAAAAATCAAAAATAACAAGTCAAATGACCATAAGGGAGAGCACACGAGGGGAGGATCAGTCAACATCTCCATCAAAACCCTCCATCTCTGCACCTCGAATCCCCATGTCCACACCAAAGCCGTCGCCCACATCAGCAAAACTGAAATCTTACTCAGCACACACGTCCGTTGAGCCCCATAAAAATTAAAAATCCTCTTGCTTACCATGCCTGGATATCAGATTCATCCTAGCCTTTTCTTGCTCTGCAGACATCCTCTCTCGCTTATTCACCTTTAGATTGAGTTTGACAGCTCGTGAAGAGGCTCTATTTGCCATGGGACGTGGGATGGCAGAGTAATCCCTCCTCCGCCTTCGTCTCGGAGGGGAGGAAGTGGAACCAGCTGCAACACCCACCTTTGAACAAGTGACGCCGTCACTGACAGTTGATGGTGCCTTCCCTTTCTTACATTTTGTCCCAGGAGTTTCAGCACCTCCTCCAATTCTTTTCTCCTTTGACCTGGCCATAGTAGCGTTTATCCAGTGATCAGCCTCAGCAAACCTCTCCCCGAGCCTCTCATCTTCATCCTCAAGCAGGAACCTTTCCCGTTCAACCCACTCTATCTCATAAAAATGCACACAAAAATCATCAGTAGAGGGGACACCATGAAGGACCATAGCCCTCTGCAGTTCCATGGTCGGACCACCAGCGTCTCTAGCATTTCCCGGCTGAGGGATAAAGCACTTGTCACTGGGAGGATCCTCAGCACCGCTTGTGCTGTCAGAGGGAGGAGATAACCCAGGCCCAATGACAGGACACCCGGACAGGACCAGGGGGCATCATGCCAGTTCATGTGCGGCCCCTTGGAGATCCAGGTCTCTTCATCCACCCTAGACTTTTCCTCAGCTGAAGACAAGCTCCACTCATCCCCAGTCATCAGGCCCTATGAAACCACTGCTCCCTTCACAGCATCTTCCACCAGCACATCCACCACGGCAGGCTCAGCCAATGCCGCAGCCTGGAAGTTTGGAGCAATCGCAGCACCCTCAATTGCTGGAAGGGATCCAGCAGTGATCTCATTGACCTTCATGCCAGCTATACCATCTCTCTCCAGATCCATATCACAGGCCTCCTCCACATTTCCTTTCCAGACACCCATCACAATAGTTTTCTCCAAGTCTGTCTGCTTCGAAGGGGAGTCACCACACTCATGAACACCTTCAGTAGAAGCCTGATTATCCCTCTCATCCAGAAGCACTTCCTTCTAATCAACATTTTCCAAAACACAAGCAACTCTAGACAGACTCATAACGAAACCACCTGAATCCATCAGGGTCCCCTCTAAATCACTTCTAGGCAGCAATGCAGACGAGCAGGGAACATCATCATTCATAGGTTGGGAGGAAGCTACCTCCTCTGTCCCCTTCACCTCCACCAGAGGGAGGATAATCTCATCAGAAGACATGCGAGCCATAGAACCACCACCCCTGACAGTTCCAGAGCATCCTCCATAGTGATCACAGTGCCCATAACTCCAACAAGATGAGCAGAAAACTGGCCATTTCTCAAAGATGACAGGATGTCTCCACCTGAGTTCTTCCCCCACTGCAATCCAGATAGCATCCACAGGAGACTTCATAGTATCGATTTCAACAAAATCCATTGGTGCTTCCGGATGACAAAGGGACCTAGTCCTACTATCCACACAAAGGAACCTCCCCAACAAATTCTCAAGCATCAAAATGATAGAGATATTTTGAAAGGGAAGGGGAAGCTTAGGAAACCTCACCTAGGTAGCAGCAATCGGGGAACTCCGCCTCAGATGAAAATCAAAGCTCCACCGAAAGAGGGAGAATCGAGTGCCATTGCATGGCCGAGGAGCCGCTGACCAGGCAAGGACCAGGTCTTCCTCCGTGGCAATGTGAATCATTATGTGGGATATGTCGATCAGGCCCACAGTCGCTCGAGCCCTAAGATTCTAGAAATCCGAAATGAACCTATTGAAAGTGACAACTGGGGGTCACCGCATTGGGAAGCTTGCAATCAGAGTCAAGCAGTGTAGCTTCTAAGCCTCATTGAACTCCTTAATCGAGAGGGGAAGTTGCGGGAAACCTTCGAAAAACTCCGGAACCTTCGGGAAGAGCACCGTTCTCGAGAAAGAGGGTAACAAGTCAGTAGAGGAGAGAAAATAGATGTCCTCCAAGAGAGGATCCTCCCCCGTAGAGGGGGAAGTTGCTTCATTTTCCATCGTCTTCTACCTGGGAGGAAGCCACCATCGCAAGGGAGCCGAATCGCCAGAATCGCCAGAATCACCAAAGCCACCATCCTTAGGGTTTTAGGGGTTTTAGAGTTTTTAATAATTTTTAGGGGTTAATTATTTTAAGGACTTTTAATTTTTTTTTGGATTTTCGGGGTTATTAATTCTTTAATCATTTATTTGGATTTTAATGTTTTTTATGGTTTTACGGTTTTTAGGTTTTTATGATTTTTAGGTGTTTGTGTGGTTTTCAAGGATTTTTGTTATTTTGATGGTATTTTAAGGCCTTTTAAGGGGTGTAGTGTTTTTAAGTGTCTCTAGTGTATTTAGGTTTTTAGAGTTTTTAGTGTGTTTTATTGTTCTTAATGTTTTTTAGTGTGCCTATGGTTTTTAGTGTTTTTTGGGTTAATTCAAAAATTTAGGGTTTTAGGGTATTTCTGTTTCTTTGGGGTTTTAGGGTTTCTAGGGTACTTTATGGTTTTGATGGGTTTTTACATAATTTAGTGTCTTTTAATGTTTTTAAGGTTATAGTGTCTTCTATATTTTCTTAGGATTTTAGGGTCCTTTAGGATATTTTTAGGGTTTACAGGGTATTTTAAGGGAAATTACAGTCCTTAAGGGTTTTTGGTTTTTAAGGGTTTTTTGGTATTTTAGGGTATTTTAGGTTTTTTAATATCTTTTACGGGTTTTTGGGTTCTTAGTGTCTTTCATAGTTTTGATTTTATTAAGGGTTATTTAGGGGTTTGAGGGATTTTTAGTATGTTTTATGATTTTTAGAGTATTTTACCATTTTTAGAGTCTTTTAGGGGGTCAGAGTTAATAGATCTTATTAGGATTTTTAATGTTTTAGGGTTTTTTTTGGTTTTTTAGGGTTTTTAAAAAAATTATGTTTTTTGGGTACATTAGGGGGTTTAAGTATTAATTAATGTTTTAGAGGTGTTTTGAGGGTTTTAAGATATTTTAATGTTTTATGTATTTTAGGTTTCAAAGGAATTTTAGGATTTTTAGGGTTTTAATTTTCTATGTTTTTTTTGGGTTGTTTTGAGGTTTAAAGTTTTTTTGATTTTTGGGCCATTTAATTTTTTAGGGTTTTTAGTGAGTTTTATATATTTGTATAGTTTTTAAGGGATTTGAAGGTTTTTAAGGGTTTTAGAGAATTTAAGGTGGTCTAGGGTTTATAATAATTTTTTGGGCTTCCAAGTTCTTTTCAGTGTTTTATGTTTTTTTAGTGTTTTTAGTTTTTTTAGTGTTTTGTGGAGTTTTGGGTTTTGAGGAATTTTTTAGGGTTTTTATGGTTTTCACAGATTTAAATATGGTTTTTAATATTTTTAAGGGGTTTTAGGGGTTTTATGAATTTTAGGGTTGGTTTATAGTTTTTATGGTTTTATGGTTTTAAGGTTTTTGTGGTCTTTTAGGGGTTTAAGGGTTTTTAATGGTTTATTTGGGTTTTGAGGGTTTTAATGGGTTTTAAGAAATTTTAGGGGTTTATGATTTTTAGGGATTTTATAGGGGTTTTAGAGGGTTGTTAGTGTCTTTTAGGGTTTTGATTCCTTTGAGGGTTTTTAGGGTCTTTAAGGGATTTTAATGATTTTAGGGGGTTTTAGGGACTTTAGTGTTTTTTTGGGATTTAGGGTTTCAGGGTCTTTACAGATTCTTTTAGGGTTTTTAAGTTTTTCATTTGTTTTTAGGGTTTTGGTGATTTTTTATGGTATTTTGGTTTTGAGGGGTTTTAGTGATTTTTAGAGTTTTTATAGTTCTTGTGGGGTTAATTATTTTACAGGATTTTTGTGTTTTACAGGTTTTTAAAGCTCTAAAGATTTTAGGGTTTTATTATTTTTAGGGGTTTCAAGTTTTAATGGGTCTTAAAATGGTCTTATGGGTCTTTAAGATTAGTAGGGTTCTTTAGTTTTTAAGGGATTCTATGGTTTTTAGGATCTTTAAATGGATTTTAGGGGTTTTTTGGATTTTTAGTGTTTTAATAGTTTTTAAGGGGTTTTAGTACCCTAAAGTGGGGGTTATGGTTTTTATGGTCTTTTAGAGTATTGGGGGGGGGGGGGGTTATGGTTTTTAAATCTTTTAAGGATTTTACTTTTTTCTTGGGATTTTAGGCGTTTTAATGCCTTTTTTGGGTTTTATTGTTTATTATGGGATTTCATGGTGTTTTAGGGTTTAGTGTTATTTAGGGTTTTTATCATGTTTATATTTTTAAATATTTTAATGTTTTATATTTTTCTTTTGGTTTTTTAATGTTATTTTAGGTTTTTAGGGTTCTTATGGTTTTTTATTGTTTTTTTGGTATTTTAGGTGTTTTAATGTTATATTTGGGTTTTATATATTTTTAAAGATTTGTAGGTATTTTAGGGGTTGTTGGTATTTTAAAACTTTTTCTAAGGCTTTCGTTGGTTTATTGGGTTTTTTATCATTTTTATTTTTTTATGTTTCTTATGGTTTTGGAGAGGTTTTATAAGGGTGTTAAGGTTTTAAAAGGGTTTCAGGATATTTTTAATGTTTTTCATGTTTTTATGGATTTTTATGATTTTTAGGGTTTTTATATATTTGGGGGGGTTTTGGAGTTTTAAGGGTTTTTAGGTGTTTTTATAATTTTTATGGTTTTTATGGAGTTTTAATGCTTCATGGATTTTTCTTATTTTTATGTTTTTGGGGGGTTTTGTGTATTTTTTATTTTTTGGGGGTTTCAGGGTACATAGGTTTTTTTAGCGTTGATTCATTGTATTTGGGGTATAAGGTATAGGGTGTAGGGTATTAGGTTTAGGGTGTTGGGTATAGGGTTTAGGGTGTAGGTTTTTGGGTTTATGTTATAGGGTATAGGGTTCAGGTAGTACAATTTTGGATTTAGTGTGTAGGGTATAGGTTATAGAGTACCATGTTTAATGTTAAGGGTGTTGGGTAAATGGTTTAAGATGTATAGTTTGGGGTTTAGGGTGTAGCATATAGGGTTTAGGGTGTCAGGTTTCAGGTTTAGTGTTTAGGTATTAGGGTATATGCTATAGTGTCTAGGGTTTAGGGTGTAGGGATAGGGTTTTGATCATATGATTTAGGGTTTATGATGGAGGTTATATGGTTTATGTTATAGGGTTTAGAGTTTTGGGTTTTGGGTTTTGGGATTAGGGTGCAGGGTATATGGTTTAGGGTTAAAGTATCATATTTTTGTGTGTTGTGAATTGGGATTTGTGTGTAGGGTAAAGGTTTGTGGTTTAGGGTGAAAGGTATAAGGTATGGGTTTTACAGTTTTGGGTTTAGGGATTAGGCTTTAGAGGGGAAGGTATATGTTTTAGGGAACGTGGATTATGGTTCAGGGTGGAGGGTGTAGGGTGTAGGGTGTACAATTTAGGTTTTAGAATGAATGGTATTGGTTATAGGGTGTACAATTTTTTATCTAGGTTGTAGGTTATAGGGTTTGGGGTACATGGTTTTGGGTTTGAGGAGTAGGGTCTAGGGTTTAGGTTTTATGGATTATGGTTTAAGGTTTAGGGTATTGGTTTTATTGTTTAGGGTATATTTTTCAGGGTGTAGGGTATATGGATTTGAGAATAGTGTTTTTTCTGTAGTGAATATGGTTTATGGAGAATGTCTTATGGTGCTGGTATAAGATTCTTGGTGTAGGGGTTAGTTTTTCAGGTGTAGTTTATATGGTTTTGAGTATAGGGTTTAGGGTTTAGGGTGTAGGGTATAGGGTTTTGGGTGAATATATTTTTTATGTTTTAGTGAATATGGTATAAGGTTTTTGTTGTAGGGTTTAGTTTTTAATGTGTAGAGTACATGGTTTTGAGTTTGGGATCTAACTTATAATTTTGGGGGTATATGGTTGACTGTTTAGTGTGTAGGGTATAAGTTTTAGGGTGTGCAGGTATGATTTTGGGTTTCGGGTATAGGGTCTAGGGTTTAGGGCTTATGTTGTAGGTTGTATGGTTTATGGTGTAGGATTTAGGGGTAGATTTTGGATAATAGGATTTAGGGTTTTTAGTGGGTTTAAGGGTTTTAATGGGTTTTTTGGGTTTTTAGGGGTTTTTAAGACTTTCTGGTGTTTTTATGTTTTTATGGTTTTGGTATCTGTTTAGTTTTTTATAGTTTTTTTTGGGTTTCTAGAGGTTTTAATGTTTTGGGGGTATTAAGAGTTTATTTGGGTTTTATGATTTGATACAGTTTTAGGGTGTTTATTTGTTTTTTGGGTTTTTAAGGGTTTAGGGGTTTTTAGAGTTTTAGGCGGTGTGGGGGTTTTAGGATTTTTTTTTAGATTTTTTTTGAGTTTTAGTTGATTTATGTGTATTCATAGGATTTTTTTCAAAGTGGTTTTAGGATTTTTAATGTCTTTTTCTGAATTTTTGGAATTTTAAGAGTTCTTAGGATTTTTAGGGGTTTTGGGGGGTTTGAGGTTTTATTGAGGTGATTATGGGTTTTTATGGGTTTTTAGCATTTATATGGGTGTTATTGTATTTATGAACCTTTGGGTTTTTTTTTTGCATTTAGGGGTTTTTATGGATTTTTATGGCTTCTATAGTTTTTGGGTTTTTTAGATTGTTTATGGAATTTATGAGTTTTTAGGTGTTCTATGGAGTCTCATGGTTTTTAAAGTTGTACGGTTTTTAAAATTTTGTGGGTTTTTAATGATTTTAAAGGATTTCTTATTTTTTTAGCGTATTCTTATAGTTTCTAGGGTTTTCTATGTTTTTATGGATTTTACCAGATTTTATGTTCTCTTAGGTTTTTTAGGATTTTTAGGAGATTTTAACCTTTTATGGTTTATTAGTGTTTTTATAATTTGTTAAAGGATTTATGGGGTTTTTGATTATTTGGTTTTTTGTGTCTTTTTGGGGTTTTAGTGTCATTATATGGGATTTTTTGGTTTTTTTGGGTTTTTGGGGTTTTTAGTTTTTTATGGTTTTTATGGGTTTATGGGGTTTTATGTTCTTTTAGGTTATTAGGGTTTTATGGGGTTTTGTGGGTTGTTGGGGTTTTTCAGGTTTTTTGTGTTTAAGGGGTTTTAGGGGTGTTTTGGAGTTTTTTAATTGGTTATTATGAAAATTTGGGGAGTTTGGGGGTTTTAAGGACTTTTACAGCTTTTAGGGGTTCTATATTCATTTAGGTGTTTTTATGGGTTTTTAGGTTCTTTTAGGGGTTCTTTGGTATTGTGGGGGGGAGTGGTTTATGGTTTTTTATTTTTTTTGGGGCGTGGGGGGGGGGGGGGTTAGTATTTAAAGGTGTTTTTATTTTTTGGTGGTTTGTAGGGGTTTTTTATGTTTTTGGGTCTTTATTGGGTTTAAGGTTTTCTGGGTGGTTTTAGGAGGTTTATAGTATTTTGTGGCATTTAGGGATTTAAAGGTTTTATGGTGTTTTAGGGATTTTAGTATTTTAAATGGGTTGTAAGAGTTTTACGTTTTTCTAGGGGATTATATAGTTTCTAGATTTTTATGATTTTTAGTGGTTTTGAGGTTATTTGTGTTTTTAGGGGTTTTAGGGGTTTTGTAGGGTTTAATTTTTTTAGGGGTTTTAAAAGGGTTTTGGGATTTTTAGTGTTTTTATATGTTTTAAGGTTTTTATGTTCTTATGGGGTTTTTTTGTGTTTTAGAGTTATTTCATGTTTCTGGTTGTTTTTGGATTAGTAGTGTTGTTAGAAAAATTTAGGGTTTTTAAGTTTTTAGGTGTTTTTATGCTTTTAGGAATTTTTAGTGGTTATTTAGTTTTTGTAGGGTTTTAAGGATTTTTAGGTTTTTATACATTTTATGGGTTTTGAGAATTTTAGTGTTTTTCTATTTATTATTTTTTTAGTTTATCTTAAGGTCTTTTAGGGATTTTAGGGGTTTTAGTGTGTTTATGGGATTTCGGGTTTTCAGTTCTTTTATGGAAGTTAAGGGTTTTTAGTATTCTTAGGGTGTTTAGGTTTCTTGGGGTTTTTTTGGGATTTTTGTGGTGTTTTAGGTGTTTCAAGGTCTTTTATGTTTTCGTTGGGGTGGGGGTGGGGGGTAGGGTTTTTAACAATTTTAAGGTTTTAGGGTCGTTTGAGTTTTTATGGTTTTTAGGTTCCATTGGGGTTTTAGAGTTTTTAGGGTCTTTTAGGGTTTTACTGGGTTTTATGTTCTTTTTGGTGTCTTTACTATTTTCAAGGGCTTTCAGGGTTTTCTATGCCAATAGTTGTTTTTTGGGTTTTAATGACCATTTGGGGGGGGATTAGAGTTTTTAGGGTTTTCGATGTATTTTTGTGTCTTTTAGGGGTTTAGTATTTTTTTGTGACTTCTATGGTTTTCTAGGTATTTGATGTATTTTTGGGTTTTTAGGGATTTAAGGGAATTTTATTGTTTTGGGATCTTCTTGGGGTTTGATGGTTTTTATGGTCTTTTAGGGGTTTTAGAGTTTTAATGTTTTAAATATATTTTATGGTTTTTAGGGTTTTTAGGGTTTTTTTTTATTTTTTAGGATTGTTTAGGATTTTTAGGATTTTTAGTGTATTTAATGTTATTTGGGGTTTTGGGGTTATTTAAGGTACTTTAAAGTTTTGTACTTCTTTAGTGTTTCATGTTTCTTTTGGGTTTTTAATGTATTTAGGGTTTTAGTGTTTTTAAGGTTTTAAGTGGTTTTAGGGTTTTTTTGGGGCTTTAGATTTTTTTTGAGTTTTTAAGGATTTGAGGAATTTTATGGTTTTTGGGTTTTTTAGTGGTTTAGGAGTTCACGTGGTTTTTATTGTAATTATAGTTTTAATAGTTTCTCAAAGATTTTATTTTGGATTTTTGGGTTATTAGTGGTTTTAGGGTTTTAAGGGGTTTTTGGTTTTTAGGGGTTTTTAGGATTTATTAGGGTATTAGAGGTTTTTGGGATTGATTTAGGATTTGTAGGGTTTCTTTTTATTTTTTAGATTTTTTAATTTTTTTAGGATTTTAGAGTTTTTTGTTTTAAGGGTTTTTAGTTTTTATAGGGATTTTTAGTGGTTGTTTAAGGTTATTTGTGGTTTTTTGGGTTTCATGGTCTATTATGTTTTTTTAAGGTCTTATGGTTTTAGGGTGTCCAAGGTTTTTTATTATCTTTTAGGGTTTATGGGTTTTATAGGGTATTTTAGGTCCTAGTGGGGTTTAGTTTATTTTAGGGTTTCTTTGGGTTTTAGGGTCTTTTGGGTGTTTTATAGTCTTCTAGGGTTATTGAGTTTTAAGGTCTTTTAGTCTTTTTTAGCGTATTTTATTTTTTAGGATATTTTTGGCTATTTAAGGTTTTTTGGGGATGTAAGGCATTATGGTTTTTAGTGGTTTTTAGTTTTTTAGGTGGTATGGATTATAGGATTTTATGGTTTTTAGGGGTTTTAGAAACTTTTTAGGGGTTTTGGAATTTTAAGTTGTTTCGGGGGTTTTATAATTTTTTTTTATTTTAGTGTTTTTATAAAATTTAGTGTTTTGTGTATTTTGAGATATTTGAGTTTTTAAGAGTTTTTCGATTTTTAGGGATTTTATGGGTTTTAGGTTTTTTATGGGTTTTTATATTTTTAGAATTTTTAATTTTTTTTGGGGCATTATTGAGATTTATGGTATTTTATGGGTGTTAATATTTTAATGGTTTTTATGGCCTTTTTGGGTTTTTAGGGTTATAGGATTTTAGGGTATTTTTGAGATATTTTGGGGGGTTTAGGGTTAATTATGTGTTTTTTGGACGTTTAGGTTTTTTACATTTTTATGGATTTTGGACTTTAAATGTTTTTAGGGTTTTTATATGTTTTAAGATTTTTAATGATTTTAGGGTTACCGGGGTTTTTTAGGATTTTTTTGGTTTTATGGGTTTTAGGGTTTTGAGGGGTTTTAGGGTTTTAGGATTCTTCTAGGGTTTATTTGGGGTTTTAGGTTTTATTAAAGGGTTTAAAGATTCTTTTAGGGATTTTGGGGTTTTTTGGTTTTTGGTGTTTGCTAGTTTTTTTTCTATTTTCTATGGTTTTGTAGGTTTTTTTGGGGTTTGTATGGTTCTTTGTATTTATTAGGGTTTTATAGGTTTTAGTTATGTTTTGGGATTTTTATGTATTTTTATGGTTTTGATTGTTTTTAAGTGGTTTTTAGGGGTTCCTTTGGTATTTTTGGGTTTTTAGGGTATTTATGGATTTTAGAGTTTTTATGTGTTTTAATGTTTTAGGGTTTTTTAGATATTATGGTTTTGGGGGGTGTAGGGATTTTTTTGGGTTTTGAATTGTTTTAATGTCCTTTGTATTTAACATTTTGAGGATTTTTAAGATTTGATTTTTATTTTTTTTGGGTTTCTTATATTTTTAGGGATTGTATGGGGTTTGTTGGGTTGTTTTTGGATTTTTACGGTATATTTTTATGGTGTAGTATATAGGGTTTTGGGTGTTGGGTATAGGGTTTAGTGTTCAGGGGTTAGTATTTATGGTGTAGAGTATAGGGTTTTTGTTGTAAGCTATTGGGTTTTGGGTTTTGGGTATAGGGTATAGGGTTTTGTGTGTAGGGTTTAATGTTTATGGTGTATGGTATGTGGTTTAGGATATATGATTTAGGGTTTAGGGTGAATCGTATAGGTTTTAGAGTTAATGGGGTGGGATATATGGAATAGGGTGTAGGGATTCAGATCTAGGCTATAGGTTATGGGGCTTATGGTGTAGGTTTTACAATTTAGGGTTGAGTTTATAGGGTTTTGGGATTTGGATAGAGGGTTTTGGGTTGAGGTTTTCGGGTGTAGGGTATATGGTATAGGTTATAGTGTATAGAGTTTAGGGAGTTGGGTATAGGGTTTATGCTGTAGGGTAATTAATTTAAGGTGTAATGTTTATGGTTTACAACGTAGGGTATACGGTTTATGTTGTAGGGTATAGGGTTTAGGGTGTAGTGTACATGGTTTAGAGTGTATGTTTTGAGTTTTAGAATGTTTGGTATAGGTTTTATGGTGTAGGGTATAGTGTTTTAGGTGTAGGTTTAGGGTTTATGTTGTAGGGTATAGGGTCTAGCGTGTAGGGCTTAGGGTTTAGGGGGTTGGGTATAGGGTTTAGGGTGTAGGGTGTAGGGTTTAGGGTTATAGCTGTATGGTATAGGTCATAGGTTTTAATGTAATGTGTTTTCGGTTTTGGGTGTAGGGTATTGGGTGTGGTGTATAAGGATTACAATGTATAATTTATTGTGTAGGGTATAGGTTTTATAGTGTAGGGTGTGGGGTTTTGGGTGTATGATATTGGGTTTATGGTATATGATTTAGGGTATAGGGTTTGGGTGTATTGTTTTGGGTTTAGGGTGTAGGGTATTGGGTTTAGGTAGTATGTTATAGTTTTTAGGATGTAGGGTATTGGGTTTAAGGTCTAGGGTTTTGGTTTTAGAGTGTTGGGTTTATAGTTTAGGATTTGGATTGTGGGGTATAGTGTATAAGGTATAGGGATATAGTTTATAGTGTAGGGATTTGGGATTAGTGTGTATTGTATAGGGTTTATTGTGTAGGGTTTATGGTTAAGGGTTTAAGGTTTAGGTTTTAGGGTGTACGGTAAAGGGTTTTGGGTGTAGGGTTTTGGGTTTTGGGTGTACAATATAGGGTTTGAGGTTTAGGGATTAAAATTTGGGGTGTAGTTTATTGGTTATAAAGTGTAGGGTTTCAAGTTTATGGATTAGGGTATATGGTTTATGGATTAGGGTTTAGGGTGTAGGGTCAAAGGTTTAGGGTTTATCATGAAGGGTATATGATTTGGGGTTCCAGGTTTATGGTTTCGGGTGTATGGTGTATGGATGATGGTGTCGGGTGTAGCGTTTAGGTTGTAGGTCATGTGGAGTAAGTTGTAGTGTTTAGCGTGTATGGTATAGGGTATGTGGTGTAGGTTTTATAGATTAGAGTATAGGGTTTAAGGTTTAGATTTGTTTAGCACTTTTGGGTATCTTGGATTATTTAGAATTTTGGGTTTTTAGTATTTTTAGGGATTTTATTATTTTTATGGTTTTAGGATTTTTAGTGTTTTATGGGTTTTCTTGTTTTTTAGGTTTTTATAATTTTTAATATATTTATTTATTTTCTACATTGTTACGGATTTGAAGAGTTTTTTTTGATTTTATGGGTTTTAAGTGTTTTTGGGGGTTATTTGGGGATTTAAGGGGTTTTATGGTATTCAGTGGTTTATTTCTATTTATAGTGTTTTATATACTCTTTATGATTTTAGGGTTTTTATTGTTTATTAAGGTTTTACGATTTTGATGTTTTTTTCAGTTTTTTTGTGTTTTTAGTGGTATTTTATGTTTTTATGCTATTTTAAGATTTTATGGGATTATTGGGTTTTAGGTTTTTTAAATTTTTGGTGGGTTTCGTATTTTCTAGGAATTTTTTGTTTTCTATCGTTTTTACAATTTTTTAGGGTTTTACGTTTTTAGTTGTTTTTATGTTTTTAGGGATTTTAGGATGTTTCTTGTTTTACATGGGTCTTTAGGGTTTTAGGGTTTTTTAGATTTTTTTTAGGATTTTATGTCCTTTAGGGTGTTTAATGGGTTTTAATGTTCTTTTAGAATTTTTAAATAGATTTAAGGTCTTTTATGAGTTTTAGGGTCTTTTAGGTCCTTTGGGTTTTTTAGAGTCTCATAGGCTTTTAGTGTATTTTAGTAATTGTTATGTGTTTTTACAATTTTTAAGGTTTTTCTGGTTTTTAGTTCTTTTTAGATTTTAGGGTTTTTTGGGGTTTAGGGTTTTTATGTTTTTAGGGTGTTTAGTATTTTTTTTGGTAATGTAGGCGTTTTTATGATTTTAAGGGTTGTTAGGGTTTTAGGGGGTTTTAGAGGTTTTATGATTTTTTGGGGTTGTAATCATTTTTAGGTTTTTATAGTTTTTTGGTATTTTTCTGTTTTTTAGGTTTTAAAGGTTTTTATATGCTTTTAGGGTTTTTGGAGTATATTAGGGCGTTTTATTATTTTTATGGTTTTAGTGATTTTTTTGTTTTTAGGGTTTTTATGTTTTTTATAGATTTTAGGGGTTCTAGTGTTTTAAGGGTTTTTATGATCTTTTATGGTTTTTAAGATCGTAAGGGCTTTTAAGTATTTTTAGTTTTAGGTTCCTTTGCGGTTATTTAAGGGTTTTCCAATTTTAGGGTCATTTAATATTTTAGGGGTTTTTAGGGTCTTTATGGTTTTTAGTTTTTTTTAGGGATTTTGGGATTTTTTTGGAAATTTAAGTATTTTTAGGGGTTTTAAAGTCATTTAGGTGTTTAAGGGTATTTATGGGTTTGTAGTGGGTGGATGGTTTTAGGGGTTTAAGGGACTTTTAGGGTTTAAGGTTCTTTTAGCTGTTTTACGGATTTTTATGTATTTTAGGTTTTTTATAGTTTTATGGTCCTTAAGGTTTTCTAGTACCCATTTTGTTTTTTTTTTGATTTTTAGGGTCCTTTAGGGGTTCTTTGGATTTATGAGGGTCCTTTAGTATTTAGTGTTTCAAGCTTCCTTTAGGGTTTTTATAGTCATTTAAGGTTTTTAGTGTTTTTATGTTCCATTATGGTTTTAAGG
This sequence comes from Viscum album, assembly GCA_963277665.1. Taxonomy (NCBI): domain Eukaryota; kingdom Viridiplantae; phylum Streptophyta; class Magnoliopsida; order Santalales; family Viscaceae; genus Viscum; species Viscum album. Next base: position 1,886,582,871 of record OY728140.1, read on the forward strand.
GGTTTAAGATTATTTTATGGTTTTGTGGTCTTTGATGGGATTTTAGGGGGTTTAAGTGTCTTTTAGCATTTTAGGGTATTTTTGGCCTTTGATAGAATTGTATGGGTTTATAAATTTATTAGGGAATTTTAGGATTTTAGGGTCTTCAAGGGGATGTTAGGTTTTTATTGTACTTTAATTTTTTGGACATTTATTGTTTATAAAAGTTTTAGGGTTTTTAATGATTTTAAGGGGCTTCAGAGCATCAGGGTTTTTAGGGTTTTAGGGGATTCAATGGTTTTTAGTATTTTCTTAAAAAGAATTTTATGTTTATTAGTTTTTTGGGTTTTTAGGTTTTTTATGTGATCTTAAAATTTTTCGAGTTTCATAGTGCTTTTAAGATTTTAATAATTTAAAATGGTTTTTATGATTATCAGGTTCTTTGTGATTTTTAGGTTTTTTTAAGGTTTCAATGGTTTTTAGTGATTTTAGGGATTTTAGGGGTTTTATGGGATTTATAGTTTTGATGTTTTTTTAAATTTATTGTTAGTTTTGGGTCTTTATGGTTTTGATGTACTTTTTTGGGGTTTTAGGGTTTTTTTGGGTTTTATGGTTTTTAGTGTTTTAGGGATTTTCTTGTCTTTTTAGGAGTTTTAGTGTTTTTTGTGTTTTAGTGTGTTTTAGAGTTTTATTTACGGTTTTTTGGGTTTTTAGTGTTTTCATGGATTTATATTTTTATTGGGTTTTAAGGTTTCTTATTATTTTTATGGTTTTTAGAGTGTAAAGGGTATTTCTGGTTTTTCGGGTGATTAATTGGTGTTTGGGTCTTTTAGTGTTTTTTGGGGCCATTTAGGGACATTTAAGGATATATTGGGTTTTTTAGGATCTCTTATTATGTTTAGGATATTTTGAGGTTTGTATGGATTTTAAGGCCCCGGATGGCCCGAATTCCTTCTTTTTTATTTTTATTATGGAGATTCCCCCTTTTTAAGGGTTGAAGTGGAACCTGTACATGACCCGTAGGCCCAAGTCACAAGACTCGACATGACCTGAAATAGAAGACCCAAGGGCCCAGAGGCATACCCAGCCCAATAAATGACCCGTAGGCCCAACCCACTAGAACTACCCCTCCCAAGATTCTGCATCATTGATCACCAAGTTCCCCACCTTGCATTGTTGATCATCTAGCATTTCTTCATACTAAGCTGCACGGTGTCTGGTCCTAATGGCAGTTTCCTTTCCCTCTCATTATTTGAATCCAATTAGCTCTAATTTTAGTGACTACTATTGCTTCTCGGATCCTCTTCTGGGGACTTCTCTGTGTGAACTGGGTTATTCTATGGTCTCTGTGACCCAAAGGCCATGTGGCCCGAAGGAATTTGATAACCCAAAGGCCCTTGAGACATGTAGGCCCTACCTGGTGGCCCGAAGGACCAAATCGGGGAATAGTTTCAATTGCTATCGTTTTAAGGGATTTTAGGGTTTTAATGGTTTTAAGTTGTTTTAGGGGATTCATGTTTTTAGGATTTTATCAACCTTTTTTTCTTTTAAGGGTTTTTTTTATTTTTAAGGGTTTGGGGGAATTTATGTTTTTAAATGGTTTTTAGTGTTTTAGGATTTTTGTTCATTTTGAGGGGTATTCATAGATTTTAGACTATTTAGAGTGTATTTAGTATTTTTATAGTTTCTTAAGGTTTTGGGGTTTAAAAGTTTTAAGATAGTTTTTATTGTGTATTTTGTTTTATAGAGTTTTTAGGTATTTAGGGTTTTTATGTTTTAATTTTTTTGTGGTTTTAGGGGGTTTATGGTATTTATAGGGTATTTATGGTTTTAGTGTCTTTTATGGTGTCTATAATATATTAGGGTTTTCAAGTTTTTTAAGGATTTTAGGGTTTTTTGTGCTTTTTGGTTTTTTGTCTTATTATAATTTTCATTGGTTTTTGGGGGTTTTAGGATTTTTATGGATTTTAAGGATTTTGTGGTTAATTTTGATATATTTATTTTTTAGGTGGTTATAATATTTTTAGAGTTTTTAGTTTTTTTATCATTTTTAAGGATTTTTTGGGTTTTAAAGTTCTTCAGGGTTTTGAAGTTTTTAGGGTTTTAGTTTTTTTTATATTTTTTATTGTTTTATTAGTTTTTTAGTGTTTTTGGAATTTTAAGGATATAGGGTTTTTAGTGGTTTTGTAATTTGTTTGGGTTTTTATGTGTTTTTAGTGTTTATGGGGGTTTTTAAGTGTTTTCGGGTTATTTTTTTTGATTTTTTATGTCTTTTTATATTTTTTAGTGTTTTTAGGATTTTTACGGATTTTATGTGTTTTAAGGGTTTTTACGGTTTTGTGATTTTTGGAGTGATTAATTCTGTTTTTGGTTATTTTGGGGTTTTATAGGGAATTTGGGGTCTTTTAGGGATTTTTAGAAGTTTTAGTGGTGTATAGGTGTTTTTTATGGTTTTTAGGGTTTCAGGATATTTTATAGTACATAATGTTTTTAAGGTTTTTAGGGTTTTTAGTTTGTTTAGGGTTTTAGGGATTTTATGGTTTATAGGGTTTTTATATTTTTAGTATTTAAAGTGGTTTTAATGATTTTCTGGGATATCCAAGGTTTTTAGGGGTTTTATTGTTTTATGATTAATAGGGTTTTATGATTTTTCTAGGGTTTCATGGGTTTAATGGGTTTTAAGATCTTTTAGGGTTTTTATGATATTTATTGTTTTTATGATTTTATGGTGGTTTCTAGTCTTTTATGGTTTTTAGGGGGTTTAAGGGGTTTAAGGGTTGTAGAGTTTTTTGGGTTTATGGGGTTTTTAGATTATTTTTAGGTTTTTAGTTTTTTAAGAGGGTTTTGGGTTTTTTTGGTTTTCTAGTGTGTCTACGTGTTTTTAGGGTTTTTAGAATCTTTTAGGGGTTTTATAGTTTTTAAGGTTTTAAGGATTTCATGGTTTTTATGGTTTTATAGTCTTTATGTTTTTTTTGTTATAGTTTTTGGGTTTTGGTGTTTTATTTGGGTATTATAGATTTTTTGGGGGTTTTAGCAATATTATGGTTTCAAGGTTTTTGTTGGTTTTGGGGTTTTATGGTTTCAAAATTTTTTAAGGTTTTTTGGGGTTTTATATATTTTTTTAAATTTTAATCGATTTAGAATTTTTTCCAATTTTTTCGGGTTCTTAAGGGTTTTTACAAAGTTAAGGGGTTTTAGGGGGTTATAGTGGTTTTATGGGGTTTTGGGGGTTTTGGGGTCTTTAGGGTTTTTAGGGGGTCTTAGTATGTTTAATGTTTTAGGTGTCTTTGGTTGTTTTTATATGGTTTTATATTCATTAATTGTTTTAATATGTTTTTATGGTTTTATGGATTGTCATGGTTCTTTGGGGATTTAGGGTTTTTATAGGTTTTAGGGGGTCTTAGGGTTTTCAGTGGTTGTTTAGGGTTTTTATGGGCTTTGGGGTTTTTTAGTTCTTTAATGATTTTAGGGGGTTTTAGGGTTCTTAGGGTTTTATATTTTTTAGGGTTTTCTTGGGGATTATATAGTTTTATGGGTTTTAGTGTTTTGGGGGTTTTGAGGGTATTTTCATGGGTTTTAGCGTTTATTTGGTTTTTTTGGGGGATTTTAGGTCTATGTGGGATTTAATATTATTAGGGGATTTATGGGTTTTAGGGGTTTCTTAGTGTTTTATGGGTTTCTTTTGGTTTATGGTGTTTTATGGTTTTTAACATTTTAGGGGGTTTTAGCGATTTTTAGGTGATTTAATGGGTTTCCAAGGGTTTTAGTGGGTTTTTAGGGTTTTTAGGGTTATTATGATTTTGGGGGTTTATGGGGTTTATGGTCTCTTATGGGTTTTTCGGTTTTTATGGGATTTTAACACTTCTATATTCTTTGAATTTTTTTAGTGATTTTTGGTATTTTTTATGGTATTAAATGTTTTTACAGGTTTTGGGGTACTGTTTTCATTTATGTGTTTTGGAGTTGTTTAGGTTTTTTAGGGTTATTAAGTTCTTTTTAGAATGGGGGTGTATGGTTTTTAGGGTTTTTAGAAATTTTTTAGGGTCTTTTAAGATTTTTGGATTTTTTGTGGTTTTTATGGTCATTTAGTGTTTATGTGGGGTTTTAGGGTCTTTTTTAATTCTATTAGTGTATTTTGGGGTTTTTGGGTCTTTTGGGGTTTTTATGTTTTTAGGTTTTTAGTTTTTTTAGGATTTTTTTGGGATTTTTGAGTTTTTGAAGCTTTTTTGGGGATTTTTAGTGTATTTAGAATTTTTAGAGATTCTTAGAAATTCTCTATATTTAGAGGTGTTTATGTGTTTTTAGATTTTTTTGGGGTTTTATGGTTTTATGGATTTCTTAGTGTCTTGGGGATTTCATGGTTATTTTGTGCTTTTAGTGTTTTTATTATCTTTTATGGATTTCAGTCTTTTAGGGTATTTTAAGGTTTTAAGTTCTTTTATGGATTTTCTGGTTATTAGTGTAATTTATGGTTTTATTAGGATTCAATTGCATATTTTATGCATTCAATGTGGTTTATGGTTTTTATGATTTTAGGGATTTTTGGATCATTTAGGGTTTTTTAAGTTTTTAGGGCCCTTTAATGGTTTTAAGGGTTTTTATGGTTCTTTAGGGATTTTAGTGTTTTTTGGGTCTTTATGGGGTTTTAGTTTTAAATGGTGGTTTGGTGGGTTTTTAGCATTGCTAACTATTTTTTATTTTTTTAATATTTTTACAGTCCTTTTGGGTTTTTTGGTGTTTTAGGGACATTCAAGGTTTTTATGGGGTTTAGGTTACTATAGGGTTTTTAGGGTTTTTAGATTCTCTTAGAGTTTTTTTGGGTATTTTATTGTTTTTAGGGTTTTTATGAATTTTATAGTATTTTTTATTTTTAGGTTATTTATGGTTTTTATGGGTTTTAGTAACTTTTAGGGGTTTTTTAGGGTTTTTGGTTATTTTGGTATTTTTAGATTTTAGAGGTTTTTTGTGTTTCAGTTTTTTGGCATCCTTTTGGTTTTCTAAGGTTTTTAGGGTTTTTTGGGATTTTAGAGTTTTTAGCATTTTTAGTTTTTTAAGGATTAAAGGGTTTATATATTTTAAGGGGTTTCATGGTCCTTAAGGGTTTTATGGAATTTAGTGTTTGAGGGTTTTCTAAGGTTTTAGGGTTTTGTAGGGTTATTATGGGTTATTATTATTTTTAGGATTTTGAAGTATTTTAGTGTTTTATGAGTTTTATAGTATTATTTTCTCATTTAATAGGGCTTTTAATTATTTTTATGGTTTTTAGGGTTTTAGGGAATTGAAGGGTTTTTCGGGGATTTTGTGATTTTAGGGTTTTTAATTTTTTTTGGTTTTTAGGGTTTTTATGGTTTTCTTAGGGTTTTAGGGTATTTATATTTTTTTATCATTTTAGTATATTATATTTATTTTTATGGGTTTTTTTTTTGGGTTTTTATGGATTTTTTGGGTTTTATTGGTTTTTTCGGTTGTCGTGATTTTTGGGGCAAGGAAGGTGCGAGGTCAGGCTATTCCTGGCCCCCCAAAAATTATTAAAAAAAAGACACTGCAGACAAGGGTTTTTAATTTTTTTTTAAGTTTCTATGGGTCTTAGAATTTACAAGTGTTTTTATTGTTACTAGTATTGTTTTATGGTTTTTGGGTTATAGTGTTTTTAGGATTTTGAACGGTCTTGGTAGTTTTGATGGGTTATACATGTTTTTAAGGTTTTCTGAGTTTTATTATTTCTAGTGGTTTTTTGGGGTTTTTATGTTTTTAGGGGGGTTCATGGTGTTTTAGGGATTTGGGATTTTAGGGAAATTAAAAGGGTTTAAATTGTTTTTAATGTGTTTTAGGGACATTTAGAAAATAATAGGTATTTTAGAGTTTTTATGTTTTCAAGGGAATGTATTGTGTTTTTATGATGTTTGAGGGTTTAGAGGTTTTTAGGGGTTTTCCAGTTTTTTGGATTTTTGGGTTTTATGGTTTTTAGGACCTTTAGGGTTTTGATTGGTTTTTATGGTATTTAGAGGGTTCTTAGGGGATTTTGGGAGTTTAAGGGTTTTGGGGTTTTTTACAGTTTTAAGGTTTTTGTAGTTTTTTATGGGTTATTTAGGGTTTTATGGGTTTCAAGGGATTTTTTAGGATTTAAATGGGTTTTTAGGATTTTTTATAGATTTATTGTGATTTTATTGATGTTGTGGTTTTTGATATTTTAAGTTTTTGTTATAGATTTCAGCATTTTTTAGAGATTTTAGGGTTTTTGTGGTTTTTGTGGTTTTACAGTTTTAAAGGTTTTTATCATTTTTAAAAAATTTAGGAATTTTCAAGTTTTGTTACAGTTTTATGGTTTTATGGGTATTTGGGGTTTTAGGAGTTTTTTGGGGTTTCTACTTTTTGGATATATTAGTTTTTTAGGATTTTTATCATTTTCTTTGGAAGTGAACGGTTTTTAGGGATTTTTGAGGATTTTTAGGATTTTAGTGTTTTTTTAGGGTTTTAGGGTTTTTTTGATGTTTTTAGTGTTTCTAGGGGTTTTCATGGGATTTAAGGGTTTAAGTGTTTTAAGGGTTTTATGGGATTTAAGGGTTTTTAAGGTTTTTAGGGTTTTCAGTATCTTTTTATGGTTTTTAGTGTTTTAGTGGTTTTTTTATTTTTAAGTCATTTAGAATTTTTATGGTCTTTATGTTTTTTAGGGTTTAAAGGGGTTTTTGGGTTTTTGGGATTTTAGGGATCATTTTAGATTTTTTTGGAATCTATTGGGTTTTACTGGTTTAAAAGATTTTAGGGATTTCTAGTGGGTTTTAATAGTTTTTTAGTGTTTTTAATATTATTTATGTTTTTATAAGTATTTTTGGGTTTTAGGTTTTTTGAGATATTCTTAGAGTTTCTTAGGTGTTTTAGGATTATTTTATTTTATTTGGGTTTTAGGAAAAGAAGGTTTTGGGCCAGGCGTGTCCCTTCCCCACAAAATTTATTAACAAAAAAGTAAGTATAAGGCTTTAGAGGGAGGATCTTCACAACCGAGTATGCAAGTCACCCTTCATGTCTGATTCCACAAGGGGAGTACAAAAATCTGGTGCTACAAATGACCACATGGAACATCCATCCTCAATTTCTTTCTTGGAGAGCATGTATGCCACCATGTTCGTTTCCCTGTATGCTTGTGTGACCATAATGTTCATACATTGAGAAGTCCTCAGACACTCAGCCCATTGTGTGAGGATCCACCATGTGATTTTCCTTGTTTTTCTTTTGAGGGATTCCACCACCAACATCGAGTCAGATTCAGTCCATAGCTGCTTCCACCTAAAGTGAACTGAAAAGTGGACAGCATTAATCATGGTCCAAATCTCCGCTTCATATGCACACCCATTCCCAATGAAGCAATAAAAGCATCCATTAACAAAGCCTTTATACAATCGGAAAACACCACCACAATCGGAGAGACCAAGCGCACCCAGAGCAGCACCATCCACATTGACATTATTCTGTTCTGGGATTGGGGGAATCCACCGAATGAATTTAAAGCCCCTTGTTTTCTTGCATCTTCTAGAAACTCTAAGAGTTATCAAAACAATAAGATCATTAACATCATTAGTCATCTTACCATCTTGGGTATGAGATTCCATGCGGACAACTTTGTGGATAGCCACCACCCTAGTGCGGAGGCAGCATGGAGCGTTATCAAAAACAACTTTATTCCGGGCTGCCCACACAAAAGCGTCAAGGGTTGCAGCAGCAGCAAGAAGCAGGTTGGAAACCTGTTGACTGGATTGCACACCGACAACACTGCTGAAAAGAGCAGACATCGTGCTGTCTCTGCAGATTTTCAGATAGAAAATACTCCCAAGGACTAGAAGCCAATCAACAATTAAGAAAAATTTGCTACAGATTTTCCCCATCCTGAAGACAGATTGGGCAAGCAGAGGCCAAGAACCACCCAACTCTTTTAAATTTCTCTTAAACTGGAAATCTATTTCTACAAGTTTTCCACAGTAGAAGGTGGCTGGAAGGAGGAATTAAGGGCCTCTGAAATTTAGAGAGCCAAGCAGGGGGTTGAATTCCCTGTTGACATTCAAACCGGTAAAACTCATTCACACTCAACAGCCCAGCCATATTGGGCTTTCAAATAAGACAGTCCATGTCCGTGAAGCTGTAACTTGGTATTTGTGCGGTAATATTTTGTGGTAGAATGCTTTAAATTTCTCTCATGTTATTGTCGAGATCAGTGATGGTCAAATGCTTAAAGTTCTAAGGGGGCTAGATAGATTCATAGATGGGCCAATCAAGCCAGGTTGTCTTCAAACAATTCAAAGCTGAATTCCTTGAGACCACACATTTATAATTTAAATAATGCTTCTATAGGAGGACCTGATTGTGGTCTAGACTGAAGAAGGAATGAAGCCAGAGAATTCCTCACATAGTATAGAATTGGACCTTTCCCTCAAGAAGTCAAGACTCTTGTCTTGCGGGTTGAAAAGATTCAATGTAAATTTACCAATTATGGCATCATTTAATTTCCTGAGGTCCTTGATGCCCAACCAACCCATTTCGATGGGCTTTGTCTATTATTTCAATGCCACAGATACAAGATTATTCTCATTCATGCAGCCTGTACAAGCAGAGTTTATAATTTTTACGTGCATGATCATGATGATACATGTCGGCCATCTATAAATTGAGAAAGTATGAACAAACATGGATTTAATAGCAGAGTTGATTAGAAAAATTCTGCCCGCCTGGGATAAGCATTTTCCTTTCCAGCTTGCAAGTTTCTGGGTGATTTTGAGTGAAATTCCCTCAAGGTATCCACTTTTCACCTTCCTCCAGAACAAGGGAACCACCAGGTACATGAAAGGGAGGGAACCCATCATGACACCCAGAGTTATGAAAATTCTACGTTGCTTGGAGGCTATAATCCCATTGCCAAAAATAAAATAGGACTTTCTCCAACTAAACAATTTCCCCACAACCTCTTCATAATGTTGTAGAAGTTAATTAATTGAGGATAGGGTATGCCTATCAGCCTTCCCAAAAAAGAGAATGTCATCCGCATATAGAAGATGGGTTGGCACATAAAGTTTTTTTCCAACTTTTATCGTAGCATAAAAACCATCCTGAACGAGATCAATTATGCATCTTCTAAGGTAATCCTCAACCAGAGCAAAGAGGAGGCCAGAAATCGGGTCACCTTGCCCGACGCTACAAGAGCAATGAAAGAATCTCTTAGGGGATCCATTAATAAGAATAGAGATCATGTCACTGGACAAGATAGTATGGATCGACTTTATAAAAGAGGTGGAGAAGCCATACCTACTGAGAATAGTAAAGATGAAGCTCCATTTGATCGTATCAAATGCCTTTGAGATGTCCAACATCATAGAAAAGATTCCATACTTTGAGTCTTTCCTCATGATGTTGATACCCTCTGATGTAGAATATTGGAAGCTCTGAATATTACATCCTAGGACAAACCCAAATTGGTTTGGGGTAATTATCCCACAAACAATTTTTTCCAGCCTGATCGCCATAATTTTACTTATTATCTTAGGAATAGTCTTGAAAATCGCCACCAGACGAAAGTCCCCAATATCCATGGCATTCTCTTTCTTTAAGAAGTAAAGCAAGTAAGTTGGAATTCGTTCCATGAAGGATGGAGTAGGTGATAAAGAACTCTCTTACAGCATTAGTGACCTCCACATGTAAAATATCCCAATAGAACATAAAGAACTTATTACTGACCCCATCTGGCCTAGGAGTGTTGTACATATTCAGAGAAAAAAGATCAGAACTGACTACCTCATCAAACAGGGAATCAGTAAGATTCTTATTCTACTGATCATTAATTCAAGGATCAATAGATCCAAAAAGATTAGGGGTCTGCTTAGGCCCACCATCATTTTAAAGTGCTTTGATGTAACCAACCACAGCATTGGAGATCTCATGTTTAGATGAAAAGAAGCACCCATTAATCTAGATGACATTCAAAAAATTCTTGGATATTTTCTCCCTAAGAAGACAATGAAATAATTTGGAATTCATATCCCCTTCCTTGAGCCAGGACACGAAAAATTTATTTCTAGCCAGCTTCTCTTTTAGAGCCAAAATCTCATCCAGCGTAGAGTAATGCTGAATTTCCTCCCTAGAGGGGGTTATTTTTTCTGATTGTTTATTTGACAGTGAGCATGCTGGGATTCAGCAGCCATGATGTCATCATCGAGTTTGGAGAAAGAGATATTACTCGATTCCTTAAGAATACTCTTTATTCCTTTGAGCTTTTCCGCCACAACAAAGTGTGGGCTGCCAAAAAAAGTGCTACTCCACCCATTAACAACCACTTCCCTGCATCCAGGGATGGTGAGCCAAGCATTGTTGAATTTGAAATGCAAAGGATAGGACCTGAAGGTATTATCATTGATTTCAATCATCAAGGGGTTGTGATTCGAATTTAACTTAGGTAGAGTAGTTGCAGATATCGCACTTGAAGAACTGCTATCATTGATTTGGAAGAAACATCTATCTAATTTACTTGCTTGCCTCCAATTGATGGTGAACATTCCCCATGTGAAATGATCACCCACAATAGGGAGCTCCACCATATTTCACTGGTCAATACAACAAGAGAATTCCTATTTAGCTATGTGTGAGAAAGATGATCCAATCCTTTCTTCTGGCCCCATCGTCGTATTTAAATCACCAACCGCAACCTAGTTGTAACGGGTGTTCTCATTGATGCCCATCATATCAATCCATAATTTACTTCTCCTAGTGTAAACACATGATGCATATACAAAATAAATTTTATGTATGGAGTCATAATTCTGGATCCGTAGTGAGATGACTTGAGGTCTTATCTCAAAGGATAACAATTGAATATTATCATGCCTGAGAACCCAAAGAGTCTCCATACCACTCTCAATGTTATTTTTAGCAACAATAGAATATCCAAACTTCTGCCAATTAAGGACCTTCCAGCTATCATAGCTATTCATAGGTTCTGCAATCCCAAGAAGCATTGTTTTGTTGGCTAAAATTAAATTCTTAAGGGCACGGGTTGTTGGTAAATTTCCCAGCACTATACAGTTCTAGAAAATGATCTTCATTAAGAAGAGGTTTTCCCACCCCCAATAGTAGGTTACTTCTTCTTGGATGGGGGATCAATGTCTTTTCCTTTTCCTTTCCTGCTCTTATTCTTCGGAGGCCTTCCAAAAGGCTTCTTCGTGGGTTTGGACGCATTCCCAACCACCTGCTCCTCATCAGGAGTGCCACTATTAGAAGACCCATGGGCCCCCACTTCATGACCTTGCTCATTACCCCCATCATCATCCCAGAAGATACCAGAGAGTGGGGTGAACCTGTTGGTGGCACAAAGCCCTTAAGGAGGCTCAACACCAGGGTAAATCCTTATTGCAGCCTTACATGAGGCGATCAGTGACCCCCCTGCCACTCATATCTTGCAGAGCACCATCAGAATGCTCCAGCATCCCAACAATCTCAATGCACACCCTACCAACCTGCACGATTCCATCCTCCTGATCCAGTGCAGCTATATCCAAAGGCCTCCCATCCACTATAATTAGAGGGATAGAAGGAGAGGGTGATGAAACATTACTGAGGATGACAATATCGCTAATGCGGCCAACCAATAATTCTGCTTGTCCTGGAACGTGCTGCACCTGAGAGAATTATCACCCGACTCAGAGTCAAACTGTTGCCTACTGGCTGCACCCTCCAAATCCTTAGCTGCATGTGGCACTGCCACAGTCCCCATAGGAACACTGGATTCTTGCGTTCTTTCCAAGAAGTTTGGGCTAGGTGGAATCCTTCTAGAGGCCGGTGGATTATCATGGTTGTCCAATCCCATCTGGGTAGCGGGAAGCTATGACTGAACAGAACCACCACCAGTGGGAACAACCCCACTCTCCACATCCTTGTTGGGATCTGAACAGATGTGTGACTCTTTATCAACCATAAGCTGATTTGATGGAACCTGGGCCTTAGTTGATCCTATGGGGGGACTGTATGTTCATGCCCTGGATGGGCAGTGACATCCTTGGAGGTAGACGCCTTATTAGCCCTCACTACCTCTGCGTCTGCCATGCCTCCATGGGCCATCCCAACTGGAAATTTGGCCACCACATTGTTTCCCACAGCTAAGAGTTTCCATGGATTCGTGTTACTTAGAATTCCAGTAGGTTGATTAAATGCTTGAGAGACCATCCATTTTCCCTTCACCCACTTCTTTTGACAGTTAGAGTCCTCATTCCATCACTGATTACAAAAGCCACAGATTCTGGACCTTCGACACTCAGCAAATGAGTGGCCAATGAAGCTAAAATTGGATCAAAACTTGGGCCACCTATAGTAATAGATTTCTAGATTCAAGGTATCATCAATTGTGGTGAGGACCACCTCTTCAATGAGGAAACTCGCTATGTCAATTTCAACAAGCACCCTTGCATAGTGCTCATTCCGTGGATTATCAGTCTCTTTGTCAATACAAATAGGTAATCCTACCATAGAGGCAATATACCATAAAACCATGGGATTCCAATAACGCCAATTAAATTTTCATATGCTAATCCACACTTGTGTAAAGGTACTTTTCACATTTGATGGATTGAAGGTTCGGTCCCATTCCTGGATTCGGAGGAGCCCTGGATTTAGGGAAATTGGTCCAAAACTCCAAGATTTCCTTGTTATTTTAACCATGGGGAACTCCACATGGTAGAATCCATGCCCCATTGCAGTCATCTTCCAGTCATTGAACCCCTAAACCTTAGATATACGACACAAAAGATTAGAAAATTTCCAAAAGTTCTCACCCTTCAAGACAAGGACCCTGGAAATGATAGAAAATCGACACAGACTAACCCACTCCTCAACAGCCTCTCTGTTTGCAGTAATGCGGGTGATGCACCCCTTCCTGATAATCTATCCAGAAGAAGGAGACTCAAAATCAGTGAAGGATAGCAAGGCAGTCAAACTCACTACTTCTGTAAAATTCCTCCTCACCACCAGCGGATGTGAAGAAGTGAGAAGAGATGGATTCACCACCAGAGGATTACCGAAACGGAAAATATCACCATGGATAACTGGATCACCGAGGTTCTTCCCCAAATTCGGATCATGAGCCTGATCCTTCCCAGGAACCACAATGGATCCCGTTCCTCCTTGATCAACCATTTTTAGGGTCGATTTTTGGGTGTTCTTTGGGTTTTATGGTTTCTTTGGGATTTTGTTTTTAAGGGTGTTTAATTTTTTTTAGGATTTATAGGGTTTATAGGGTTTTTAATGATTTTAGGAGTTGTTTATGGGGTATAGTTTTTATTAGAATTTTATAGGTTTATTTTAATGTTCTTAGGGTAATTTAGTATTGCAGGTTATGTGTTTTTAGGGGTTTTATTATTTTTTAGGATTTATGTTTGTTTTATGCTTCTTAAAGTTCGTATGGCTTTTTAGTGTTATTAAGGCATTCAAATATTTTTGGTGTTTTGGGGTTTTTAGAGTGCATTAGTGCATTTAATGGGTTTTAGGGACATTAAGGGATTTTATAGGATTTCACTACGTTTTAGATGTTTTAGGGTCTTTTGGGGTTTTTAGGATTTTAGGGCCTCTTAGGGGCTTCTAAATTCTATTTAGGGTCATTCAGTGTATTTTATGGTTTTTAGGGTATTTTAGAGATTTTAAGGGCTTTAGGGTTTTAAGGGTGTTTTATGGTCTCTTGTTTTTAGTGTTTTTTGAGGTTTTAATATGTTTTTAGTATTGTATGGATTTTATGATGTTTAAAGATTGAATAGGATTTTTGGGTTTTAGAGGTTTTTTTATTTTAACTGTGTTTTATGGTATTTTAGTGATTCTAGGGGTTTTGGGCCTTTTAGGGGTTTTCTTGTTTTTCCTAGTATATAGGATTTTTGGGTCTTCTATGATTTCCAAGTTCATTTGTGCCTTTTTTTGTAATTTTTGGGGTTTAATGGGTTTTAGGGGCTTGGGGGTTTAGGTTGTTATGTTTTTGTGTTTTGGTATTTGTAGGGCTTTTATAGGTTTTATGGGTTCTAGTGTTTTATTTTTTTTACCATTTTATGAGTTTTTTAGAGATTTTAAGGATTTTTAATGTTTTTAAGGGTTTTAGTGGTTTGATGGAATTTTAGATTTTTAAGGGTTTTCAAGGTTTTGAGGGTCTTTTAATGTTTTGGGGATTTTTGAGGATTTTGGTGTTCCTTAGATTTTTTACAGGGTTAAGAGTTTTTTCATGTAGGGTTTTAGGTGTTTTATGGTTTTTAGGATACGTTAGGGTTTTAGGGGTATTTATAGTCTTTTAGTATTTTAAGGGGTTTCAGTGTTTCTAGTGTTTTTAAGGATTTTTTGGATTTTTTGGGTTATGTGGGTATTTTTTGGGTTTTAGGGTTTTATGGTCATTAACGTTTTTTGATCACTTATGGTTGTTTATTGGTTTTAAGGAACTTTAGGGTTTTTACGGTTTTCAGGGAACTTTAGTGTTTTTAGGGTTTTCAAAGACCTTTTGGGTTTTTTGGTCCTTATGATTTTATGGGTTTTAGAGTATTATTGTGGTCTTAAGGGTAATTTAGGGTCTTCAAGGGTTTTTAGATATTTCGGGGGGCCTTATATGGGGTTTTAGGGACGTTTAGTGGTTTTAAGGGTTTATAGGGACTTTTATTATTTCTAGGGAACCTTCGGGGTTTTTAAGGTTTTAGGGTGTTAGAATGATGTTTTAGTGTTTTTTATGTTTTTAGGGGTTTAGGTGTTTTTGGGTTTTTTTGGGATTTAGGTGTCTTAGTCCTTTTATAGATTTGGTGGGGGTTATAATTTTATGTGTTTTACTGTTTTTATAGGGATTTAGATTTTTATGGTCATTTCATGTTTTTTGGTGTGTTAAAGAGTTTTAGGGTTTTTAGAGAATTTTTAGGTTTTTTTGGGATTTCTAAGGTTTTTGGGGGTTTAGGGTTTTTATTAGGTTTATGTTTTTTTGGTTTTAGGGGTTATAATTTTTTTTGGGGATGCTTATATATTTTAGGGTTTTTTAGGTTTTTAAGGGCTATAATGTGCTTTAGGGTGTCCAAGAGGTTTTAGAAATTTTTGGATTTTTCAAAAAAAATAGTATTTTAGGATTTTTTAGTTCTTTTTTGGGTTTCAGTTTTCTGGGATGGGGGGTTAGTATTTTTAGGGGTATTTAGTGTTTTTTGTGTTTTTTTTGTTTTTTGAGGTTTTATGGCTGATTAATCTGGTTTAGGGGTTTAGGGGTTTTTACTATTCTGGGGGGGGGGGGTTGGAGTATTTAGGAGTTTTAATGGTTTTAAGGAGTTTTGGGTTTTTTTTTTGTTTTTTTGTTTTTGTGTTTTTGTGTTTTTAGGATCATTTAGGGTTTTAGGTATTTAAAAGTTGTTTAGTTTTCTCCTAGTTTTTTTAGTTTTGAATGGTTTTCCTGTTTTTAGGGATTTTATGTGTTTTTAGGGTTTTTAATGTTCATAGAGTTTTTAAAGATTGTTTTGGGTTGTACAATATTTTCATGTGTTTAGGTATTTTTAAGGTCTTTTTAGGTTTTTAGGGTTTTAGGTTTGTTTCCTCTGGAAATGGGGATGACCATGTTTGCTTAAGTTTCAAACATTCCAATCGATTTCTAATAAGATTGTTCGTATAACCGAAAACATCTAATGATTCTATAAACATTTGGACCTACTTTCCAATGGTAGGTGCTCATTAGTTGTGGACTGATGAGGCTTATGAATTTGCATTTGTTGAGAGGATGGGATGTTGGACTCATCACACCTTTTTTGGGGGGAATTATTGTCTACTCTGGGACTCTCTTTATAGATTTAAGTTATGTTCGTGAATCCTTATTACACTACCAAGTATAAAAATGAGCTTTCCTTAAGATCTGAAAATCAATGATTAATATGTGTGAGATTTAGAGAATCTTTTATATGTTTTTGAGGTTCTTCATTGATAGAGAATCATCTTTATTTGTTAGATATTCTTAGTCAATGGTATCCTCCAACACATTATATAAATATCTCTTAGTCATTGTGATAACCATACTGGTTTTAAAGCCACTCAGTGGGGCACTTGATGTTTATTGTCGTTCAGAAGGACATGGATTATTTCAGAGTTGGGATCATACCCGAAGATGGGCCACCTACGTATCCTTGTTTAGAAAAGGAATCAGAACCCATGTAGTTTGGGAATTAAGAAGTGTGGGGATTATGTATGATTAACGGCCCAAAGAGATGTGTCGTGCTTACCTTTACACTCTAAGCTCACTTGAGTCATGATCGGTTTGAGAAACAAGAGGTATCAGTAAACCTGACGATTTGTACCACAAAATATGCAGTCATAAGGAATGATGTGGGGATTACATACGTATGACGGCCAAGAAAGATGAAGATTGGGACTTAATTCCGGGAAGAAGCCCAGGAACAAGGCTCGTAAAGGTATATGTGCTTTATGGAGATTTGGATACTTAACTTAGGACTTAATCCTAAGAAGGATGCCCAAATGAGAGGGGACTTATGATTGGGGCTTATTCTTGAAAAGGAAGCCCAGGTCAAAAAGAAATTAAGACTAGTTAAGAGAAATTATGATTGGGGCTTATTCCTGAGAATGAGGCCCAGGTTAAAGGGACTTGAGAACTGGGACTTATTCCTGAGAAGGAGGCCCAGGTTAAAGGGTCTTGAGAACTGGGGCTTACTCCTGAGAAAGAGGCCTAGGTTAGAGAATTTGAGAATCCGGGGCTTACTCTTGAAAAGGAGGCTGAGGTTAGGGAATTGTGACAGTGGCTTACTCCTGAAAAGGAGGCCCAAGTTATGGAATTATGATAGGGTATTACTTAGGAAAAGGAGGCCCAGGTTAGGGAATTATGACTGGGGATTACTCCTAGAAAGGAGACCCAGAATTTGGGAACATGGGATGGGGTTTACTCCTAATAAGGATGCCCAAAATTAAGGGAACTTGAAGACTGGGGCTTACTCCTGAAAAGGAGGCCCAGGTTAGGGGACTTGTGGCTTACTCCTTAGGAGGATTCCCAAATTAAATATCTTCTCATCCAAAAGTATGAGGTTGAATGAAATGAAATCTCTAACCTCAGTGACATAATGATATGTAAATAACTAGGTTTTATGATATGTTCCATAGAATTACTTTCAGATAAGGAAGACATCAAAGGAACCATGCCAAAAATGGCTTTAAAGAGGGTTTTATAGGCTAAATCATGAAGCGGAGAGGTGGATTTGAAGAAAAGAACTTAATAGGCAAGAGGGGCACCCAAAAAGTGGTAGGTGCGCAAGTCTTCTTGGGGTACAAAAGTATTGGTCACATAGGTATACCTATGGGACACTTGGGTACTTGCGCGCCGGTTAACACATAAGGTAATACTTGGGTGAAGCTTGGCTCAAGCCCTTAGTATTATCCCTAAAGACTTCCAAATGAGTGGTGCCTAGGTTCTGTTGAAGGTATTAGACGGCGCACAAGTGTGGCCAATTTCTATTAAGGGTTAGACCCTTAGGCGTGCAAGTGTTGTTGTATTTCAAAATTTAGGCCTTTTTCCCCCTATTTAGATCTTCCATTCTAGATAAGAAATTCCCCTAGAAGTGTTCGGAAGACTTCAAGAAGAGACTAGGGCATCAGGAGCTCAAATCTGACTTTTGGAATTTTTCATCCCCGAAATGGGTGGCCCACAAGGGGTATTTATAGGCTGCTGAATACCTTGGGCGAAAATTAAATAGGGCGCGCATGTGACCTGCACGCCCAATGTGTGGCGCGCTGGTATACCTACGCAACCATCTTGGAACTTGCGTGACCTATGCTTAAAGAAATCCATGTTCATGCCTTTGTTGAATTTTGGTGTTTCTTCAAAGGATGAATCACTTTATTTTTAAGGTATTTCCCTTTTCATTCGTCTGTGATGGAAAGGAGAGTCAAAAAAAGTCCCCCCTCAGAGTTGGATCCGAAAGGAAGGAGGATTTGACTCTGAGGTAAAGGAGAAAACCAAGGAAGAATGGCACACAAGTTTTGAGTGCGGAGGGTGTAGTGCATAGGTGAGAGTCCGGCAGGATTCGGCGTGCAAGGGTGTGGCCTGGCTAATAAATATGCGTTCCATTCTCGCGCAAAGCACCCATCTTTCAAAGAACTTCACTCTCGTCGTGAAAGTGGATCTCATCGCACAGGTTGCTGATTTTCCATGGTTTCATTGCTTCTATTCAAGTCACACTTCTACTGAGGTATTTTGACTTGCATGGTGATACCTGCGTACCAAAACTTGTGTGACACAGTTACACTTGTGCGCCAAATTTGGACTTGCACACCTTAATGACATAGCCATTTTTCACTTTTCCTCACAAATTTTATGAAAAATCAACTTACTTAAGAGTTAATCATTCGACCTTTGTGAAGATTCAATGGCTCCTAGAATAATCGGAATGGCTGATGAACTGGCTAGAATGCGAATTGATGACATGATAAACATTATTGTCCAGGATTACTATGATATCTACGACATCACTATCCCATATCTGGCAAATTACTTGAAGAATTATCATTGTAATTTCCCACAAAGTATCTACCTGGCTCTGTATGACCATGGTCATCTGCAACGAGTCAACGTTCTAGGTGAAAAGAATTATATTCCCGAGATGCATCCGCACTGCTACTCCTCTATTTCGGTTATGTTGTGCATTAAGATAAGAAACAATGGTGATAACTTTCAAATTTTTATTCTATTCCATTTCCTTGCAGATATGAAAATGGCCAACCATGGGCTGATATGTGTTCCGCTACTGGTAGATAGAGAGAAGGCTATCATGACATTAGAAACAATATCTGAAAAGAGTACTCCCACCAAATGGCTCTTTACTTCCAATGCTCCATTATCAAATCCATGTATCCATCTTCCAAGTCTCTTGGACAGAAACAGTCACTGTTTGATCAGCAGAAAAATTTCTCAAGCCGCGCTCAAGAACATTCTCTTACAATTTCTCCAAGAAGAACTAGAATTAATTCATATCTTATTGTATCCATTTGAACGAATGAATTCCAGGTGGTTACTGATGAATCTCGGGATGCCATAAATCAAATGAAGAGTTATGTTGAAAGCCTCTTTTAATTCTTGGAAACGGGAAGAGAATCCAATCTGGGGATGTACTTCTGACTCTTGTACATCAATAAAAAACACTTTCATCTTCAACCATTTATGCATGCCTTCTTTTGCTACCTACTTTAAATTTTTACATAATCCCATGGGCCTAGTAATCATAGTTTGATTTTTTCTAGGATTATAAAAATAACCCAGAAACTTTTAATCTTGTTAATTTCTCAATATTACCTAAATCATATGAAATTTATGTTCAGTGAGATAGGACTTGTCTTTTGTTCAAATTTCCCTTGTCTTTTGTGAGCAGTTTAATGTCATGCTTTTCGGACATAAAAAAGGCTAATGTTTAAGGTCGGAATAGATTTGACTGAATGGATTAAAATCCACTCAATTCCTTTAAGATTTATCTAAAAACATATTACCATATTCACGTATGAGGGAAAAAATGTAAACCATGACTTAAGAAATTTTGAATATGAGGAATGAAATGAAAAAAGGGCTAAAAGGAATTAGAAGAAGTATCCTCCCAAGAATTAAGTTACCACTATTTTACAAACCCGTTAGGGGGTTGAATTATGAAGGGCCACTTAAGGGAATTGGATGCATAGTCAAATAATAGCATCTTTTGGCTGACAGTTCCGTTATGTAGACTACTTATGCAAGGCCGCCTAAGGGCACATGATGCATAGTCAGGAAAAACAACTCTCATAAATTTTACTTTTCTATTGCTAAAAAGCCAGTGAAAGTTTATAGAGATCCAAATTTTCCAATGAACAGAGTCTGGTGTATGGAGAGAGGTACCTGAATATAGAGAGAATATATTCAATCAAGATTATCAAATAATTGGATGAATGTCACTCCTACGAAGGTCTGAACCAAATGTAGGGAAGGGAAATATAAACTATATACTTGAATATTTTTAGATAATGAAAAAGAGTATGGGACAAATATGTTAAGGATGACTATTTTTGAGGATCCCTACATATTTTAGTTAAGAAAAATAAGGGAAAACGTGGTTTTCCTACCAAAAATGAAGTTAACACTATTTGACAAACCCATTAGGGGGTTGAATTATGAAGGGACACCTAAGGGCATTGGCTGCATAATCAAATAATAGCATCTTTTGGCTGACAGGTCCATTATGTATACTACTTATTCAAGGCCGCCTAAGGACACGTGTAGCATAGTTAGGAAAAATAATTCGTGGGTATCATACATTTTGTGAACAAAAGTCAAGAAAAGGGTTACAGAGATCTGGTAGTATTTAAGGTTAGGAGTATGATATATTAGTATGGGCATTGTCCAATGCATGTAGAAGATACACAGACCAATGCTAACCATAATCATGTTGTGGCTGGGTCCTGAATTAAAATGTTATACTTCACTACATATCTCATTAGAATGAGAATCAAGCCAAATGTAGTTCTTGAAATATTTTTTAACGTCATTTGGGATAAGAGTATTGGAAATCTTATTTTAGGTTCGTAGAGCTCGGACCATAATAATGAATACACATTGCATGTTTTATAAACCTGATTTGAATGAAGACCAGGGTTTTCATACCACATTCATGTTTTCACAAGGGGACTTTTCAGTCAAGGGACTGAAAATGGAATTTGGGGTTAGGCCCAAAGACTTGGGTCTAGATTCAAGGGATGCTCAAATGTTCCTACATATCCCATAAGGATGGGAATCAATCCTCACGTAGTTCATGAAACACCCTCTATACAGATTTGGTTCATACAAGTGAAGGGTGAAAGGGGACTTTAGGGCAATTATGGTTTGACCGAAGATTAAAGGTTTGGGCATTTCCATGTATACATGTAGTCTTTGGAATATAACATGATTGGAGATCAATGTAAATAATGATTCCCTCTCAGGTGAGGGTGTCAAAGAATGTTTTATTTTATTTTCATATAGGACAAAAGTGAGAATATTTTAACGCCATATAGAAAGGATTCTAGTGAACCAATGTAAAATAATATTGGTTCTGGGGGTGGCTTCAAAAATAAGCATTGTATGAGATGGAGGTGAACCGATTTGAATATATTGGTTTTGGTCTTGATCCTCAAGAGGTTGCCTACATACCCAGCCTAGAAGACAAGGATCAAATTCCACATAGTTTAATTGAAGAATGAATTGGTGATCAAGTTTTTCTTGAAGACAACTACCCAAAAAATGGGGTTGGGACTTACACATGGTTAGCGGCCCAGAGAATGTGTTATGGATGAAATTTACCCTAATCTCACGTGAGTCATACTCGGTGTGAGAAACATGAAGTAGCAACAACCCTAACGATGCACAATTTAATGTCATCTTGGACGAAGAAGTGACTGTGTAGTTCAATGTCATGAAGTAAGGACTTAGGGAGGGACTATGCAGATTAATGTCATACAGTAAGGACAAAAGAGAGGTTATATAGTTTAACGTCATATACCAAGGATGGGTGATGTATAGTTTAGTGTCATGTAGCTAGGATGTATGGCTATGCAGTTTAATGACTTGCAGTGAGGACAATGGGGGCAATGTTTAACGTCATGTTGGAAGTATTAGGGAATTTTTCAAAGTTTAACGCCATGTTGGACGTAAGGGTTTTATACAGTTTAGTGTCATGTATCTAGGACATACGAGAGACAATACAGTTTAACATCATGTTGGATGATGGCACATTTTAACATCAAGTAGCTTGGACGTATGTTATGAAATTTAACATCTTGTTGGACGTAAGGGGGACTGTGCAGTTTAATGTCATACAGTAAAGATAAAAGGGGGGTTGTATAGTTTAGCTTAATATATCAAGGATGACATATTTTAACGTCATGTTGGATGTAAGTGCAAATAGTTTAACATCGTATGTATGGACCGTGGTGATGTATTTGTATTATACAAAATACTTCTTCAGAAATCTGGAATTTGTTGGAGTAGTGATGAGTTCTCCATCCATTGATATTAGAAAATAATCTCCATTGGAGGAGACCTTATATATTGAGTAAGGTCCTTCCCACTTTGGCTCCAGCTTGGGAGATTTATTTTCTGGAATCATTAGAGTTCTGAGAAGCAATACCAATTCTCCATGAATGAATGAATTAAGACGAACTTTTTTGTTGAAAGCTCGTGCTATTCGATTCTGATAGACTTCCAAGTGGTGCAGGGTGCACAATATTTTTTCATCAAACCATTCTAATTCATCCAATCGCTTTTGAGATTGTTCATCTATAGATGACTGATCACAAATAGATACTCTGAGTGAGGATAATTGAAATTCAATGGGAAAGACTGCTTCTGTTCCATATTCCAATGAATATGGAGTTGACCGCATTGCAGTGCGGGTGATGATCTAATAAGACCATAAAGCATGAAAGAGATTATCAGGCCGTGATTTCTTATCTTTATCCACCATATTTTGCAGTATGTTTGAAAGAGTCCTGTTGAAGGCATTTATTTTTCCATTGTCCGCTGCATGATAACGAGATGAATGATTGGATTTGATGTTGTATTCTTGATACAACTTCCTTACCTCATATGAACAGAAGTTGGTGCCATTGTCCATCAATATGGTATGAGGGACACCAAATCTGGTAATGATGTTAGACTTGATGAATCTAACAATGCTTCTAGAACTGACTTCATTGAGAGGTATTACCTCTTCCCATTTGGAAAATAAGTCAGTCGTTGTAATAATATACTTAAACTTATTGGATGTAGTAGAAGGATAATGTCCTACTACATCCATTCCCCATGTGGCAAATGACCATGAGTATTTAGCTGTATGAAGCATCTCTGGGGGTTGATGAATGAAGTTGGCATGTACTTGGAAGGAATTACACTTCTTGGTGAAATCAAAACAATTTTGTATCATTAAAGGCCAAAAGTATCCAAGCCTTCGAATTTGATCAGATAGTCTATGTCCAGACTGGTGGGCACCACAGACTCCTGCATGCACTTCTTTCATGATAGCCATTGTCTCTTCACCATCAACGCATCTGAGGAGAACTCCATCAAAACCTCTTTATATAGAATTTTTTCTAGGTGATATGGGCTATCATAAAGAGTAAAATTGACCACACATCACCAAACTTGTTCTTTCCCAACTCTATCTGGTGTGAGTATTTCATTTTGAAGGTATTCCCTGATTGGTGTCATCCATCCTATAGTATGACCATATGGTTCAGGAATGGGGATAATTTTATTGATTTACTCTATTCTGATTTGAACATAAGGTGAAATTGTACGACTGTGGGCAATACTAGTGATTGTCTTGTCCCAATATGGATTTTCCAATGTTCTGGCTATATTAGCCAATGCATCACCTTGGACATTTTGTGATCGCGGGACATAAAAAAATGTTGATTCCAAAGGAAATTCCACTATTAACTCTCTGATGGGATCATATAAAGGGATTTAATCTTCTTTTTTGATTGCATAATCCCCATTGACTTGTTTGATTACCAGGTCTAAATCACCTTTCACTTTTAAGTGATTCACTTGTGCTTGAAGCGCCAACTCTAATCCTGTGATGATCGCTTGATATTCTGCTTCATTGTTTGTACCATCTTCCAAAAATAAGAAAGAATAAGGTAGAACTTCCTTTTTCGAGGAAATAAGCACAATTCCCAACCCAACTTTGTTGAATTTATGATATTCCATTTTCGTCCCTGTTGGACTTCTGGAAGCACCATTAAAGTACATCTCCCATGTTTGAAGATTATCTTGTATAGAGAAGACTTCCTCATTAGGAAGTTCATTATCTAAAGATGTATCTTCTTCTGAAGAGTGTTCAACAAGGAAATCAACAAGATCATGGCCCTTTATTTCCTTTTGGGACACATATTGGATATCAAATTGCTGCAAAATAACTGCCCACCTTGCTAGACGTCCTGTAAGCATAGGACGACTAAGGATGAATTTGAGTGGGTTATTGCGAGATACCAATTGGACCTCATGATGTTGCAGGTAGTGTCTCAAATTTTGAACCACAAATATTAATTCTAGGCATAACTTTTCAATACTTGAATATCGGATAGTCCGACTGAGATAGTAAAGGCCGTTTTCATTCCCATTATAATTCTTTTGGGCAAGGAAGGCTCCCAATGATCGCTCTAAGGCTGTCACATAAATAATAAGTGGTCTTCCTTCAACAGGTGGCATTAATACCGGTGGACTCAATAGATATTTCTTGAGAATATTGAATGCTTCTTGAAATTATTCAGTCTACTGTTAAGTGACTCCCTTC
Organism: Viscum album; assembly: GCA_963277665.1. Taxonomy (NCBI): domain Eukaryota; kingdom Viridiplantae; phylum Streptophyta; class Magnoliopsida; order Santalales; family Viscaceae; genus Viscum; species Viscum album. Next base: position 1,886,607,164 of record OY728140.1, read on the forward strand.
TTCATCAATTTGGTGAAGGGTAAACTTTTTCCTACCAAATAGGAGATGAAACGCCGAATATAGGCCAAGTGTCATTGAAGTCCTCTCAATTCATTCAAATTTCAAGGAGGTGACATACCATGGAATGACTTACTCTTTTTAGGATCTACTTCAATACCACGATGACGTACAACAAAGCTGAGAAATTTTCCTAAGGTTACCCCAAAAGCACATTTCAAGGGGTTCATCTTCAAATTATGTTGTCGATGTTTGTGGAATATTATTTCCAAAAATCCAAGTGATTAGAATGTTGTCAAGAACTAACCACCAAATTTTCCACATAACATTCAACAAACTTAACTAAAAATGGTTTGAAGATATGATGTATGGAACACTGATATGTTGTGATTGCATTCTTCAGGCCAAAGGGAATTACCCGATAGTAAAACACACCCTGAGGGGCTCTGAAGGCTATATATTATTCATCTTCTTGATCCATTTGGATTTTATTATACCTGGAATATCTATCCATGAAGGAAAGTGCTTCAAAGCCATCTGTTGCATCAATTAATAGTTCTTTGATTGGAACTGGAAAATCATCCATAGGAAAATGGCGATTAAGATCCTTGAAATCAAAGAAATCTCTAACTTTTCCATTTTTATTCTTCACAGGGACAATAGTAGCCAACCACTTGGGATATTGAACTCCTCCAATGAATTTAGCTTTGATAAGGTTATCCACTTCAACATCAATTTTGGAAGCATAAGTTTGGTGTGTTCTTCTTCCGGTTTTCCTAAATCCTCGATGTTCTTCGGGAAAACCCAAATGATGTGTAGCAACATCGGGATCAAGCCCTATAATTTCTCTATAATTCCAAGCAAATATATCTCGATTTTTCTTTAAAAATGAAATATACATTTCTTTCTCTTCTAGAGACATGGTCGTACTAATTAAAGTGGGTTGTGGATGTTCTTTTGTACCCAGATTTATTTCTCTGAGTTCATCTACAATGGTAGAGATACCCTCTTCAAATGCTAGAGATTCATCTCTAAGATCTTCCTCTTCTTCTTCAACATGTGTTATCTCTTCTGTTTCTACTTGCATAGTAAATGGTGAAGTAGAATTTCCTTGATCATAAGAGATGTTAAAATTTGAGCATATTGAAAAAGAAGCTTCCATTTCTGACCCTATTGATGATGAAGGGACTTCCTTGGGTAAAGAGGAGATGATGGATTGGGAATCGACATCATCATTCACCTATGAAATTGCAATAACTTATTTTGGACTGGTTGGTGATGTATAGACTTGCTATATTTCAGCAGATGAAATGAAGACATCTCCATTTGTGCTTTCATCATTTCTTGTTGAGTCACCACTTTCTCCCATGCTGTCTGGCTTGATTTCCGTAATTGACATTATATAATTCTCCATAAGAGTACTTGGATTTGGGTCTATCTTCTCAATTTTGCTAACAGTCAATACATAATATGTACTCATATGTACGAATGGGTTTACTGGAATCTTTTCCAAACCATATGGAACATTAACCTTGGTAACCTCCCTTATTGTGGATTTCTCCTTACCCTTCATTTGATAGAATTATGCCTCAATGTATTGAAAATCACCTGTTTTTAATGGGGCATTATCACCATATAATGTCCCAATTTTATCATTGAAACAATATTTGAGGCATTGATGGAATGATGAAGGGATAGTCACATGTTCATGTGGCCAAGGTCTTCCAAGAAAAACGTTGAAGGTTGTATCGTGATCAACAACCATGAAATCTGAATTAGATACAAGGTCTACAAACTGAGTTCTGAGTGTAATTTGACCCAGTGGTTCTTGTTCATTTTTATCATATCCTTGTAACATCAAAGTAGAAGGAGATAAATCAGATTCTGTGAGGCCTAATCGATGAAGTGTACGAATGGGGATGAGGTTGACTCCTGAACCATTATCAATGAAATCTCTTTGAATGCCTACACCATTGACCTTGCTAGATAAATACAAAAGTCTAATATGTCCATGAACAACATCATCTTCATTATTATCTATAAAAGATATCACTACATGGAATTCTGTAAGACCATTCTCTACATGGTAGACTTCAGCTGCAGCAATTTCAGTTTCGAGTTCCTGAGGACTTGACAAAGCCTCGATGAGTGCCTCCAAAAGATCCCTTGATATATTCAAGGCATCCAGAATTGATAACTTGGCCATTACTTGGGACAAATTTTTTAAGACATCATATTTTTGATCTAAAGGTCTGCGTTTTCCAATAGGAAAATGTGGTTTCTCAGGTGCCTTAGAAGTTGATGCTTTGGAAGTAGATGCATCTTGTATCGGGGTAGGAGTTAGAAATACTCCAGATTTTGGTAGATTAGACTGAATATATATATTTACTTGCTGAGATGAAGAAGGTGTAACCTCTAACCCATCCTCCAGAATAACTATTCTAGGACTGAATATACTATTGGTGGATGGATTTTCTTGTTCTTGTTGAGCCCGCTGAAGGGCTCTGCCATGAGTTTCTACTACATACACATTTATAGCAGGGGTAGACTTCCAATAGTGGTTTCTATGATATCCACATCTTCCTCTTTATCCCAAACCTCTAAAACTCCCTATAATTCCTCTGTTTGATATAGGGAACTCGGACTCATCAAGAATGAAGTTGTGAGTGGCATAAAGATCTGTTAAATGAATCATGTTAACAGAACCAAAGATCAACTCTTCTTGTGAGGAAGACTCTACCAGATTAGCAAGTTTAGTTTGTGCCTTTTGGCATGGGCGGTGCCTGTGGCTTTGAAGTAGATGGCATAAAATCTTCCAGAGTCAAAGAAAACATGGGCTTTGACACGATTTAATCTTCTTATAATTGTTCCTCTTTCTTCGAATTATGTCTCCCCTTCATGGATTTTCCCTCTGATAAAGAGGTTTTTTATGTGGCATTCATCGCAGAAGACACAATTGGTTTCTTCAATTGCATTTGAAAAATGGAATGAGTTTGGTTGATCATTTTCCTGACCATCCAATCATCATATTTCTGCACATTTTTTTTGACTTCTTGCCACTCGCCTTCTTCCTCTGGATCTGTAGCAGTGACACATGAAACCTAAGCTGAAGAACATTTCAATTTGACTTGTCCCGAGTCCACCATTTTTTTCAGGAGGTCTTTGAAGACAAAACACTCTTGAATGGGATTCCCCAACATCTGATGAAATGGGAAATAGCAGGGATGGTCTTCACCTACTTCCTTGTTAGGCCTTTTTGGAATTGGCAACTGAACCAAATAATTTTCCAGAGCCAAAATGAAGTTACCAGGAACTTGTTTATTTCGGAAAGAGTAAAATTTTCTCTTCAGATCCTCAAATTGTTTCCATCTTGGATCTATTTGATCATCTTGATGAAACAACATCTGTTTTTGTCGCTTATGAGGTGGATCCCTTCGATAAGATGAAGGTTTTGAAGTAGAATCAGGTACAATTTCTTGTTTAAGCATAACTGTAGGAGTCTCTAATTTACCCATTATCCTTCCTGGAGCTAATGGAATTACACGAGTTTTATCCTTAGTCTTTGTAATAGAGTCATTAATCTGCTAAGCGATCTAAGTAAGGTCTCGAAACCCTCCTGTGTATTTCACAGGGATCAACGGTGTGCGTAATTCATCACACATATTTTCCACACAAATTAAAAACAACTATTCTTGAGGGAGTTATAAGATTAGGGAAGATTTTAATCCCTTACAGCAAACTACGAAATATGAAAATATTTCATTCTCCCATTTCTTACAATTTGTAAGATCAAAAACTATTGTCTTTGGCAAAGTTGAGCTGAATTGAAGAAGAAATCATTGACAGAGATCCTCCCACCCAGTAATTGACCGGGATTGCAAGTTTTATACCAAACAAAAGCAGGCCCTTGTAATGGCTGTAAAAAACACCTAAGCTTAACTACTTTTTGTTGTTGAGGGGTTCCCATCATAGGGTCACAACAAGAAACTAAATGTGTTATGTGTTGCTCTAGGTATCCTGAACCATTAATGATTGGGAATGTGGTTCTTTCAAAATTTGATGGGGGAGGAATTTATTAAACCCATTCAGGGTAAGATCTTTTATCCGGTTGAATTTATGCACACTTTCCCTCCATAGATCCCAACTGAGCTATTAATGACACAATGGTAGTCATTAACTTTTGAGAAACATCTGGTTGATCTTGAACCTGAGAAGGTGCAATAACTGGATCTTGGATAGATGTGGTGGCTGGTACTGCAAATGAGGATAACACCACTGATTTTTGTTGCACCTGACCCATAGGATTAGACCTGTGAGGGTGTACTGGTAAAGGAGGATACTCTTTATCCATCATAGTAGCCGCAAAAAATTCCCTTCGATGACTGGCTCTAGTACGCTTAGGAGTAAGACTACCTTGAAGTAGTTCTGCATTCAACCTCTTTAATTCCTTCATTTATACCTCTTGTTGTGTGAATCTTTGCTCTAGTGAGAGTGATTGGCCTTCTCCAGAGGAAGGTTATTTAACTTGATTCTTTCCTTTCCCCTTGTTGGATGCCTTTCGTAGAGGTGGAAGTTGATTATTTGAAAAAAATACCTAGATTCTAAGTAATCCTTTGATTTCGTGTATGCACACCTTCTTCATTTGTGTCTGTATGTACAACTTATTGATCATGAACTTATTTATATGATCCCTCTGAATGAGCCTCATGTTCTAGAGGGTCAGAAACAATGGTATTGATGAAATTTATAGATGCATAATGCATTGCATCTCTTCTATTGGATTTTCTACAATATTGTCTTCTTTTATATCCCTGATGAGACACTACCTTCTGTTGAGTTGATCCCTCAAGGACTTTTTGACAAACCATAATTTTGATGGAATCTCTTGATAATTCGGCTCTTCATTCCTCTTGGGGATTCTTCCATAATCGAGAGAAGACTAACTTTCTATGAGGAAGAGATTTAGGATTTGAAAAAGTCCCAAGTCTGGTAGACTGGGGTTGTTCGTGCTGTTTTTTCTCAACTCCTCGAACCCTATTTGTTGATTCTGAGGGATGGGCTAAAAGAGTCCCTAGTCTGGAAAGCTAGGATGGTTCTTGAGCTGCTACATCTAAGACTTTCTTAAAATATCTCCTGGTCTTGCATAATTTAGTCAAGATATTGGCTTGATTCATTAACCAACATCCACTCAAATCACCTGTTTCAAATGAACATTGGATGATTTCTGACACTTCTATCACCTGATGATGCACTCTATCTAAATGAGAAGCCTATTCGATATTCTCATTTTTTGATGCAAGAGTAATTCAAAAAATTGTTCTCTGTATGCCTAACTTTGAGAAGAACTAGTTGAGGCATGTTCATGAGTGGGCCTTTGATTACAAACAAAGCCAATTGGTTGTGGCCGACCATGGGCAATAAAATTTCATGAGACCATTTTTGGAGGGATTTGTTTGCTGGAGAGTATAGTGAAATGTCGTCCTCCATGGACAACCCATCTCCTGATATGAATATCAGATGGGTTATTGGATATTAACTGACACAACCCTTTTAATGCGCCAAGGCATGAACACTGAAGGGCTCTCTATTGCTTTTCATCCTTCAGATATCGAGAAACTAAGAGAGATGCCAAATAAATTTAGCGTTGTAACCCTTATATTATCTTGACATGATTTTCATATTCATCATAAGATAATATTTTCTTTTTCAATCGACAAGGAGTTTTCCACATGTTGAGACGAATATTGTGAATACAATCTTCTGTCAACATTTCTGGAATGTCATACTGAGAGTCATCCAAAGGCCAAAACATGACAGGAACTTCACCTTTCTCCAATTGTTTTCTCATATTCAGTACTTCCTCCTTATAATTTGATGAAGAATCTTATACCTATTTAGACCAATGATGGTGCTTCTTTTTTGCTTCATCAGATTGAACAATATTGGTAGAGAATTAATTTACCAAATTTGAAGATGCAAGACTCAGGGGTGGTTCAGAGAATGACATACACCCCGGGCTATCTTCTGGTTGAGAAACTATTTCACCTGCTATTGGTAAAGAATCATACTTGACTGGCTTCACATTTTCAAGTGCCTCATGATAAGAGGGATTTCTCTTTACTCCAATGTTATTTGAAATTTCTTCCAGGCAATGCGAATTACTACTGTGGAGAGTAATTTCATAGCAAAATTCATCATCATGGGGAGGACCACCATGCTGGGTTACAACAAAAGATTAAACCTTTTTCTCCTTGATCTTCTGGCCACACATAGGGTTATCGTGACTCTAATTTGAAGATGATACTTCAAGATCGACCGAACTGTCATGAATAAATCCTTCATGAGGAAGTGTCTGATGCAGACCTTCTGAATTAATGTTCCCACAATTGATAAATGAGAAAGTGAAATCTTAAGTTCCAATAGATAAATGTCTGAGGGTTTCAAGAACTCCAACATCGAGAAAGGCCTTAATAAAAATTGGCTCTTGATTTATTGACTGTGCCAAATAGGTCTTCTTATTAGATAACTTCTTACTCACTTTAGGAATCACTTGTCAACGAAAGTGGTTATTATGGGTAGGTGTATGTTCCTACTCAAGAGAAATAGTCAGGTTATGCTGATTATCTCCATTCAAATCAGGTGCATGTGCCTGACTTTATTGTCCGTATCATATAGGGGAGTGTGACCCACAACCCTCTTGGACTGGAACAGAGGTGTGTATCTGTTTCGGAGTGATCTGTCGATGTGTCACTCCACTGGTAGGGACAAATTTTCATTTTTTCTCTATGATGCTGCTGAAGCATTTATAATATCCTGGCAGGCATACAGAATATGAGCAGGGATTTGCTTCTACTATTTCACCATCATCATAATGTGCTTGGTGACTTTTGCTACCAGAGCGGGAATATATGTCCATTCTGTGCTTCGAGTAGGTGTGTGTTCCTGCTCCTGTCCTCCTTTGACTGTCAGTGAGTTCTGATAGTACTCATGTGTGGGGGAACAGAGTTGAGTTTGCCCCAATTTTATTATCGGGGATTTCCGACTGACTTCTTCGCATGCTGCCAAACGAGACTATTTGCAGGCTTGATTAACATTGGCATGTGTATGTGCCTACTGTGTATTCTTCATCAAGTATGGTTGATGAGTTTCCTTCAATACTGTCAGATGATCCTTCTGAAATAATTGTCGATTGTAAACAGGTGTATGTTCCTGCTTATCAATTTCCACCATATTAGATTGGCGACCATCTTTGGTTGTAGGCAGATGAGCCTACTGACTAACTAATGAGTTATAAATAAGTGTATAAGCATGCCAATAATACTCCACCATAACTTCCTAGCGGGATTGGAATGTTGCTTCCAGATGAGTCTGCTGGCCAACAACATCAGGACAGATGGGTGTATATGCCCGCTCGTTGCATTCCATAAAGTTGGCTTGATGGACTTCCCCGGTGGGGGCCGAAATAAGAACCTGCTCCCTGTTGACCAGATTTCACCACTAGCTATTCGTCATGCAAACTCATGTCTGAGGAACCTAAGCCGAACCCCTAAAGGTGATACCCTCATCATGTTAAGGGCACACTACCACACGAGTCTGGCAGAGATTGTTGATGGGAGCCCTCGAGAAGGACTCATGTCTCCTTGAATTATGGCATTGAGTGACCTTCTCATTCACCTACTCGTAATATGGGAGGGACTGGTGATTACGTTCCAGGGATAATGACCTGAAACGATCAGAGATGGTGGTTGGTACCACCAGTTTCTTGATTGCTGGTCATCGCTGTATGGACAACCAGGGTGAGTAATTGACTTGGAGGGATTGTCGAGCAACCTCTAGAGTAGAAATGGTATCATGTCGATGGTATTACTTAACCAGTGCATTAGATACTCAGCATTGAAGACACTGTGTAGGTGATGTCGTCCTAAGAGCGGATGAAGATCCAGTAAGAGTAGTAGTAGATGCATTCACAGGTGTGAACTTTAGTGACGCCATTTCTGTAATGCAGAGAGATATTGAAAACAAGTGCCTATTTGATATAACAGACATAATCAAGATATGTTCCGCCACTACATCTTTTGGCTGAGCACATATGTTATTTATTGCTTTGTTGGACCTCACATTATGTTAAACAGGGGACTAAAAAATAATTAAAACATCCTGTAACTTGGTTAAGGATTCACGTCGGGTTCACCATTTTTTGTTTCCTCTAGAAATGGGGATTACCTTGTTTTCTTAAGGTTCAAACATTCCAATTGGTTTCTAATGGGTTTGTTCGTATAACCACAAACATCCAATGATTCTATATCCATTTGGACCTACTTTCCATAGGTAGGAGCTCATTAGTTATGGACCGATGAGGCTTAAGAATTTGCATTGGTCGAGAGGATTGGAGGTCGGACTCATCAAACTTTTTTTGGGGGAATTATTGTCTACTCTGGGACTCTCTTTATAGATTTAAGTTATGTTCGTGAATCCTTATTACACTACCAAGTATGAAAATGAGCTTTATTTAAGATCTGATAATAAATGATTAATATGTATGAGATTGAGAGAATCTTTTATACGTATTTGAGGTTATTCCTTGATTGATAATCATCTGTATTTGTTAGAGATTCTTATTCAATGGTATCTTTCAACACATTATATAAAGAACTCTTGGTCATTACGATAACCATACTGTATTTAATGCCACTCAGTGGGGAACTTGATGTTTATTGTCATTTAGAAGGACATGGATTATTTCAGAGTTAGGATCATACTCACAGATGGGCTACCTTGGTATCCTTGTTTAGAAAAGGAATCAGAACCCACGTAGTTTGAGAATTAAGAATTTTGGGGCTTATGTATGATTAACGGCCCAAAGAGATGTGTCGTGGTAACCTTTACACTCTAAGCTCACGTGAGTCATGCTCACTGTGAGAAACAAGAGGTATCAGTAAACCTGATGATTTGTACCACAAAATGTGCAGTCACAAGGAATGATGTGGGGCTTACATACGTATGATTGCACAGAAAGATGAAGATCAGGACTTAATTCAGGGAAGAATCCCGAGAACGAGGTCCATAAAGGTATATGTGCTTTATAGAGATTTGTATACTTAACTTAGGACTTAATCCTATGAAGGATTCCCAAATTAGAGGGGGCTTATGATTGGGACTTATTCCTGAAAAGGAATCCTAGGTCAAAAAGAAATTAAGACTGGTTAAGAGAAATTATGACTGGGGTTTATTCCAAAGGAGGAGGACTAGGTTAAAGGGACTTGAGAACTGGGGATTATTCCTGAGAAGGAGGCCCAGGTTAAACGGACTTGAGAACTAGGGTTTACTCTGGAGAAGGAGGCCCAAGTAAGAGAATTTGAGAATATGGGGCTTACTCTGGAAAAGGTGGCCCATGTTAGGGATTTATGACTCGGGCATACTCTTGAAAAGGAGGCCTAGGTTAGGGAATTAAGATTGGGGCTAACTCTTGAAAAGTAGGCACAATTTTGGGAACTATGACTAGGGCTTACTCCTAAAAAGGAGGCCCTGATTTTGGGAACTTGGGATGAGTTTTACTCCTAAAAATGATGCCCAAAATTAAGGGAACTTGTATACTGGGTATTACTCATGAAAAGGAGGCCCAGGTTAGGGGAATTGGGGAATACTCCTAAAGAGGATATCCAAATTAAATATCTTCTCATCTTAAAGGATGAGGTTGAATGAAATGAAATCTCTAACCTTAGTGACATAATGATATGGAAATCACTAGGTTTTAAGATATGTTCCACAGAATTCCCTTTAGATAAGGAATCCAATAAAGGAACCATGCCAAAAAAATTGATTTAAAGAGGGTTTTGTAGGATAAATCTTGAAGAGGAGAGGTGAGTTTTAAGAAAAGAGCTTAATAGGTAGGAGGGACACCCAAAAAGAGGCAGGCATGCGATTCTTCATGGGGAACTCAAGTATTGGTCGCATTGGTATACTTGCGCGACACTTGGGCACTTGCACGCCAGTGAACCCATAGGGTAATACTAGGACGAAGCTTGGCTCAAGCTATTAGTATTATCCCTAAAGACTTCCAAATGAATGGTGCACAGGTTCTGTTGAAGGGATAAGGCGGCACACAAGTGTGGCCATTTTCCCTTAAGGGTTAGACCCTTAGGTGCGCAAGTGTTGGTGAATTTCAACACTTAGGCCTTGTTCCCCCTCTTTAGATCTTTCATTCTAGGGAAGAAATTACCTTATAAGTGTTTGGAAGACTTCAATAAGAGACTAGGGTGCTAGGAGCTCAAATCTAACTTTTGGAATTTTTCGTCCCCGAAATGGGCGGCCCACAAGGGGTATTTATTGGCCGATGAAGATCTTGGGAAAAAATTAAATAGGGCGCATAGGTCACCTGCACACCCAATATGTGGCGCACAGGTATACCTATGTGACCATCTTGGAACTTGCGTGGCCCATGCTTAAAGAAATCCATGTTCATGCCTTTGTCAATTTTTTATTTTTCTTCAAAGGATCAAACACATTGTGTTTAAGGTATTTTCCTTTACATTCGTCTATGATGGTAAAGAGCGTCAACAATGTTCTTTTAGGGGGTTTAGGGTTTGTTTTTTTTATTGTATTTTAGTGATTATATGGGTTTTTAAGGTCTTTTATGGTTTTAGAGAGCTTTAGGATTTTGTAGAGTTTTTTTTCAAGGGTTGTATGGAATTTACAGTTATTAAGGTCTTTGGGGGGTTTTGTATGGTTGTTAGGGTCTTTTAGTTTTTTTTTGGATTTTAGGGTTTTTTGTGCTTTTACGGCCAATTTAGGGTTTTTTATTATTTTAGGGTTCTATTGGTTTTTAGGATTTTTTTGGGTCCTTTAGGGGGTTTTTCAAGATTTTAGAGTCCTTAAGGGGTTTTAGGGTCCTTTGGGGGTTTTAAGTCCATTAGGATCCTCATAGGTTTGAGGGTTTATAGATAATTTTATGGGTTTTTCATAATTTTATCATATTTTTGGGGTTTTTCATTTTTATTTTCTTTTTTGATTTTTAGGGATTTTAGGGAAATTTAGTTGTTTTTTGGATCTATTAGGGGCTTGATGTTTTTTATGGTTTTAGGGGGTTTTGGGGGTATTTTTGGTTTTTCTCCAGTTTGTTACTATATTTTAGGGGTTTAGGGTCTTTTAGTGTTTTTAATGCTCTGTGTTATTTTATGGATTTTATGGGATTTAATGTATTTTGGAAGATTTAGTGGTTTTTAGTGTTTTTATATTTGTTTAGAGTTTTATATTTTTTGGTATATTTATTTTTTTTCGATTTTATGGGGTTTTACGATATTTTAGGGTCCTTTAGGCTGTTTAGGGTTTTTATAGTTTTTATGGGTTTTTAGGTTAGTTTGGGTCTAGGGTATGGTTTATGTTTTTAGGGGTTTTTAGGGTTTTTCGAGGTATTAGTGTTTTAGGGTGTTTTTAGTATTTTTAGTGTTTTCAATTATTCTATTTTGGATTTTAGGGTTTTTAGGGGTTTTAGGGTTTGTTGAGTTTTTAGGATTTTTTAGGTTTTTGAGTGTATTTAGGATTTTCAGTGGTTATCGTGTTTGTAGACTTTAGGGTTTTTAGAGTTTTTTATTGTTTTTAGGGATTTTTAAAGTTTTATGGGTTATTAGGGGTGTTAGGGGTTTTATAGAATTTAGATTTTTTTAATGGTTTTCAGTTGTCTTAGGGGGTTTATGGTTGTAGGGTCCTGAAAAATCCACAAAGGAGAATGAGAAACCCCCTTAATTTGAGAAAGGATTCAACTCAATTTCCCTCAAAGAATTGGAAAAAAATATGGAGAGTACTCAAGATTGGCAAAGGACCGACCAATCCACGTACCGGTCCAACATTTATGGTATGCGGCTAGTTTAGCGAGTTGCCCCCTCTGTGGACCAACATCCTTCGCGAAACTCATGGCGGGAACTCCTCCGCGGGTGTGAAGCAGGATGGGCGTTGGGCCGTCCACCGTCATGAACCACCCCAGCCAGAAAACGTGCCAACAGGCCCAGACTGAATGTGTTGTCATTCACGTGTGAGGTGCATTCAATGCCCCCCACGAGTTGAGGATTGACCAAGTCATCTGTAAATCGGGTTCTCGGTCATGGGCCTCCGCAAAAGGTGTCCCATGACCACAGATACATCTCTTCCCCCCCCCCCTCTATAAAAGGACATCAAGGGGGAGAAGAAAGGGGGGGATCAGATTTGGGTAGAAGGATTCAGAGATTGGGGGATTGATTGATCAGAGTTCATTGGCGAGAAGGTTTGAAGATTGACTTATAAAGAAAGGATTCTGGAGGAAGGAGCTTAGAATTTCACAAAAAAAAAGTTCCAATTCATGAACCAGAATATGTATGAAACTAGAAACGAATTGATAAGGAACTAAAAAATGCATAACAAATTGGTGAACCATGAACTTTAAATAAAAACCACGATCCATGGTCCCTCTGCGGATGTACTCCCTACGGACCAGGGAGTTTATGCCCCTCTTTTGATCTGACATACCGCATAACACCCTCCTACATGGGTGAATCCCGGACTGGTGAACCCCCGAACGACAACGCCCCTGGCCACCACTACCCACGTGGACTCCACCTCATGCCAACCTCGTATGTGGGCCAAATCCAAAGTCATGTACCGCCCTAGTATGCAGGATGCCTATAATTCCACGTACCACCTTGGTATACAGATAGCCTCTCCAGCTACGTAGAACCCCCCTACGTAAAGGGCACCACTCCTCATCAACCCATGCGGCCTGCGAACTCCTTCAGTGTTCCCAATCCCCGAGCCAGATAAAACCCTTCCAATCTGGCCCGATCCTTCACAATCCCTCCATTGGCCTATTTATTGTCCCCAAGACAAGGCCTCTAACGAAGCAACCAGACCTGTATGATGAATCTTTCAGGCGCAACAGTTCACCACGTTGAGTTCACATACCCACGGTAGGAGAGGACAAAGGGGTTTCCCCAACTCTTGAGCGGATTCTTGAAGAATTACTAGGCTAACATTCCCACGGTAGTCCATGGTCCAAGCACAAGAGCCCCCTTTGTACCTCTCCACTTTCCAGGATTGAGGGACCCCAATCGTGTTTCCTTTTGATGAGCACCAGCAGTGAGCACTTCTCCCCTCTCCTGGGAGTGGCTGGGAATCCCTCCTAGAGTAATCCTCACACCATCCTCGCTGGAAGCCAATGGGCCTTTCTGTAACACCCCATGTTTCCTCGGTATGTTTCCTTTCGAATAATGCAATGGCGTGCATTGTACACAACTTCGAGATTTTAACACACCATAACCAATCAAACTAGCCGTTATGAATAGTAATACCTACTTTTTGAAATTTTATAAATTCTATCTCTCAAAATGAACTTCATTTTTGGATTCGTAATATCGAAATTAGCCTAGGGTGAAATTTTGGTACTTTTTGGATAACTTTCATATTTTGATGAATAGTGAAAATTACTAAATTTTAATTAAAAACAACTTTTTTAATCAAAATAATTAATTGTGATAAATTATGAATTTGAGTTGTTTTAATGTATATTTAGAATATATTTTTAACATTTAATATACTTTTGGTCATTGGACATAATTTTACAATTAAACCGAACATAAACAAGTGTCAATCTTTTGATAGTTATTATCTCTTAAAAACACGCTTTAAGTTTTGACAGCGGGAATTAATTTTAAATTAATTTATGCCACTTCTGTGTTTTGAATTTAGAAAAATGGATTCCATATTTGGAATCAGGATGTTCAAATTGTGTAAATAGGTAACTTTTATTTTTAGACATTTTGAATAATTACTGCGGTAAATATTTTATTTACCATGGTTAAGGGTAAATCCAGTAAATAAGGGTTAAAAAATAATATTATAATAATACTAAATTACCCTAAAACGTGTATTAACCCTATTGGTTGATACATGGTCGACCATGGGAATCTTTGGGTCTATTTGGGGACCCCATGGATCCACTTGTAAGTGATAATGACACTTTATTTTAATTAAGTTAAAATAAATACAAAAATGACACAAGCATATATCTTTTAACAAAACAATTGTTACAGAGGGTTATATATGTTTGATTTTAGATTATAAATATTACATAGAAAGATAAAAAGATTTCCTACATAATGATATTTTATTTATAATTTTTAGACATTAAATAATTTAATTTATTTATGACACAATTATGATGCAGTAATTACTATAATAGTGAAAAATCAAAATAATTGATATTAAAAATACCCAAAAAAATATAATATGAAACTTTTAATGAATTAAAATAATTTTCTAGGATAATATGATATATTAGTATTTATTTAATTGACTTTTTTCGAAGTAATCATTCTGTTATGAGTTTCACAAAATTCAACTATTGAATAGTGTCAAAATTGACATAAAAGAGTTTTTAAAACAAATATTATATTATTAATTGATATTAAATTCCTAAAAATCTAAGGTTCGTCCAAGAGACTTATATCATGATAGGTGTATCCTTAATGGACCACTTGGGGGTCACTTGTATGTATATGGTAAGTTTATTAACCATATAATATAAAAATACAAAGAGACATTGTAAAAGTGAAACTAATTAACTTAGAGTTAATACTTAAAGATAAGGTAAATATAAGTACCCAAACCTGTCTAAATTATATTGGTTGAGTTGTTTTCGACCCATCCCCACCTTAAACTTTGAATAGTCAACTTTGGAGCCATTGGAAACCGAATATGAATTTATTATAAACTAATATCTCTAGCTTTTCCAAAGGTGCCCCTCACCCCTCTTATAAAAGGGCACTCCTCCTTCTCATTTCTTCACACCTTCAAAGCAATTTGGTTCGGCAAAACCCTGCCCAAATACTATCTAAACTTCCCTCACTACAACCTAGAGGCCTTAGTTTTATCAAAAAGCCAACCTAAGGATCCCTTTTGATCAAATCAAAAGGAAGAACCCGAAGAAGAGGTAATGTTTTCACCACCCCTTTTCAAGTTCCGTTCTTCTTCCACATCCTCTTTCTTTGTTATTTCCATTATAAAATAATAACTCCAGTATCATATACATACTGTGATGTTATTATAAATATGGTACAACCATATTCAGTATTCTATCCATCCTTTGAATAGCATGTCACCATACGTGCGTACGTACGGCTTACCGTCTCCACGTCGTGGTGTAATTGTTATTCAATATATTATTATTTGGATGGGTATAATAATTATTTGTAACTCATTTAAATAATAAATATATCATGATAATGATTCTGTATATATGATATAAAATCCAATTATATATTATTTTAATATCAAAAGAATGATATTGTCGCTCGTGCGTATGTACGGACTACCGTCTCCACAAACGCGATGAGATTCGTTGTCCATCATATCCATTCAAGTATAATTATCATTTGATGATTTAAAAATAGTATCTAAGGACTTTATATCATTCTGTATATGAATAATATACATCCCATTAATAACAAATAAGGCTCACATAACAAAGAATATAAAGTAAAATGAACCCGTTAACACCCGAAATGACGATAATTCTAAGATATTATTAACATATCAATGTTAAAAGATCATATATGATATCATATTAAATTAAATGATTCTTGTATAATTCAATAACAATTATTTCACCATTATACAGGAGGTAAACCTACCATCGACCAAGGAAAAAGTATAAAGTAAGGGATTCTCTTATCTCACTTTCAATTCCATGAGATTTCCATTTTTCGCCACTAAATTATTGAAAGTGGTGTATTGTGTGCTGCCATTTGATATATATTCATGATTCTATTTATATTTATGTTATTCTGTAAATAATTTTGTGGTTATTAACTTTTGGCCATACGACTCAGTTGATTAACGTGGTAAGGGATTTTCTTATCTCACTTTCAATTCCGTGAGATTTCCATTTTTCACCACTAAATTATTGAAAGTGGTGTATTGTGTACTGAAATTTGATATATATTCATGATTCTATTTATATTCATGTTATTCTGTAAATCATTTGGTGGTTATTAACTTTTGGCCATACGACTCAGTTGATTAACGTGGTAAGGGATTTTCTTATCTCACTTTCAATTCCGTGAGATTTCCATTTTTCGCCACTAAATTATTGAAAGTGGTGTATTGTGTACTGCCATTTGATATATATTCATGATTCTATTTATATTCATGTTATTCTGTAAATAATTTGGTGGTTATTAACTTTTGGCCATACGACTCAGTTGATTAACGTGGTAAGGGATTTTCTTATCTCACTTTCAATTCCGTGAGATTTCCATTTTTCGCCACTAAATTATTGAAAGTGGTGTATTGTGTACTGCCATTTGATATATATTCATGATTCTATTTATATTTATGTTATTCTGTAAATAATTTGGTGGTTATTAACTTTTGGCCATACGACTCAGTTGATTAACGTGGTAAGGGATTTTCTTATCTCACTTTCAATTCCGTGAGATTTCCATTTTTCACCACTAAATTATTGAAAGTGGTGTATTGTGTACTGCCATTTGATATATATTCATGATTCTATTTATATTCATGTTATTCTGTAAATCATTTGGTGG
This sequence comes from Viscum album, assembly GCA_963277665.1. Classification (NCBI taxonomy): domain Eukaryota; kingdom Viridiplantae; phylum Streptophyta; class Magnoliopsida; order Santalales; family Viscaceae; genus Viscum; species Viscum album. Next base: position 1,886,623,732 of record OY728140.1, read on the forward strand.
TTATTAACTTTTGGCCATACGACTCAGTTGATTAACGTGGTAAGGGATTTTCTTATCTCACTTTCAATTCCGTGAGATTTCCATTTTTCGCCACTAAATTATTGAAAGTGGTGTATTGTGTACTTCCATTTGATATATATTCATGAATCTATTTATATTCCTGTTATTCTGTAAATCATTTGGTGGTTATTAACTTTTGGCCATACGACTCAGTTGATTAACGTGGTAAGGGATTTGCTTATCTCACTTTTAATTTTGTGGGAATTCCATTGATCACCACTTAATTATTACATGTGGTGTATGTGTACTTCCCATGATTGTATTCATTGTGTAATATACATTAATTTAAGGGTATTTACATCATCATGGTATGATACTTCTTCCATGGGTGTATGTTTCGTAAGTTACCAAATCGATAAGGGAATTTGAGATTTCAATTTCCACTCATTTGGCTTTACACATATTTCATTGATTATATTACTCCAGGATTATGTGTGGAATCTCTATTCATTTGATTATGTCTTAATTTCCACTCCCCTTTCTGTGGATATACTTTTGATACACATAATCACTCCATTGATAAATTCTCAAGTGATCGGTATGAACTTGATAAGAGTAATTTTAACTCAATCTCCATTTGTTGAGTTAAAAATCCAATTCGTTGGTGTTGTTTCTACTAGAATATGTGTGAATATCCTTTGATTGTTTAACAATGAATATTAAATCATATTTAGTGTATTTATATTTTTCACACATAATTATGTCGTTGATTTATCCTTAACCTAAGGATACGGCCTTTATGAGAGATTTCATCTCAATTTACATTCAACTGAGACTTCTTTGTTGATATACACCAAATCACTTTTATGTGGTGTATATAATGTACTTTGACATAGTATATCATGAATCCCTTTATTCTCATGATATTACAAAGTTTTTATTACCTCAATTATTTGTATTCAAGTGTCTCTCTTTTGGTTAGAATCTCTAACAAAAATACCATTTTAAAATGTTTTAAAGACTTATTCTTCTATATATTTCTCATTAATGTCCATGTTTTAAAAATGGTTTTAAGGATTTATTTATATGGAAATTAAAGTTTTAAAATTAAAACTCCTTTTAAAAGTTTCAAAGTGGTATGGGACACTTTGATTCAAAAGATCTATTTTTAAATGGCTTCTTGACAAATAGTGTGACTTTTAAATGATTTCAAGAAAAGGGGGATATTTCTCTCAAATTTTTTTGATGATTATTTTCATCTATGTCAACATCCTTAATTATTCTTGATTGAGGTTAATGTGATACAATAAAATCTTTCATATTATATCGAATGAGTTATGTTTGACTGTGGATGTGTTATTTTTATAGCATTCATGGTTTATGAGTAAAGTATTGACATTTCGTATGTTAGTTCCAATAAGAATGTTTATGTTATATTGCAACCTTTACTTCATATGAATGTGTTGGACAAGTATGTTCCAGGTTGGGGACTGGTTAAAGTAAGCCCTCCAGGTTGGGGACTGGTAAAAGTAAGCCCTCCAGGTTGGGGACTGGTAAAAGTAAGCCCTCCAGTTTGGTCTTCGGTTATTAGAGGCACTCCGGGTTGGTGTCTGGTTATTAGAGGCACTCCGGGTTGGTGTCCGGTTATTAGAGGCACTCCAGGTTGGGTTCCGGTTACAGTTAGCCCCAAGGTCTTGGGACAAGGCCTTGAAAAGAAATTAAAGTTTAGCATTATGCATTCCATCATTATGAAAGTGGTTATTGATATTGCATGTGATCATTCGACTAGTAGAATATCCATGTGAGTAAGTAAATGGCATTATTTCATTTTACCTTTTCCATTTTATGCTGAAGTTCAAGTTTAAAAGGCTTTTGTTTTAGTTATAAATTTCCTTAACTGTTTATGATTATTTATGAAGGCTTCTTCTATATTGTTATCCTTACTGGGCATTTGAGCTCACCCCTTTTCTATGTTTTATTTTTCCTAGGAAGTGAAGAAGTAAATTATGAATGACCTGCAGGGATATTATGTGGGGATATGAGTGTGGTTTATGGAGACAATATGTTGTTTTAGTAGTTTTTCATTTTATGATGTAATGTAAGACTTATGAATATATCTAGTGTTTCCAAGGCTACTAAACCAATCGGTCTTTCGAGATTTGATCTTTCTTGGGATCATGCCAATGTAATGTAATAATGCACCAACTCTGGGTAACTAGGGTCGGGGCGTTACAGTTGGTATCAGAGGAAGTTTAGTACAAACCTTGGAAGCTAGATTTAGATAAACTCTGATTAGAGCACGTAGACCTAAGATGAACTTTGAGGATTAGTATAGAAGAACTTCCTAGAATTTTGGTATTGTAATGATTTTGTGAGTTTTCCAAGCAATACATCCCTGTCTGGATACGAGCAGGTAGAGGTGGCTCTGGCACAGATGTACCTAGGGGTAAAACCCGAAAACACCGCTTTGAGCTAGACTCGAACGGGAACTGGTGCACGACAACGGGCCTTGCTGCACTCTTGGTTACGACACACCCGGGGGATATGCTTTGGTAAATTCACAAGATTAGTATAAACCATTATTAAGGGAATATAAAAAAATGCCCCTAAGAATATATGTCGGTAAATAGATAGTGGATAATGTAGATTTTAACATAGGGTACCCCAAGTTAGGATATATTGTTCAATTACAAGATTATCCTATTATGTCTTTTTTTATTCTTATTAGATAAGTATTCAAAAACCCTAATTGTATTTTATTTTGTTAGTTGAAACATGGAGGGAGCAAGATCACGAACAACTCTTCTCTCTCTTCCTGAAGAACTACTTACAATTATTATCCAGAAGTCATGCACAGACGATGTTGAAACTTTTTCAAATGTCCAAGTTACATGCAAACAACTTTATGAGACATCCAATACCTCTAGCATTGCACGATTCTTTCAAGGATCAAGTACCGTCTATGGGATAATGTTGCGATCTCAACTTTCTTACCACACTAAGCGTGGCAAGTACCATCAGGGTCTTTTCAAATTATTCACTTTATCTCAAAATTACGATGCACTAAATGATTTTCTAGATGCTGTAGAAGAGGGAGACCTTAGAGCAGCCTATATGTATCAAATTATATATTTATGTCTTTTGGGATACACGAAAACTGATTTACCAAAAACTTATTTTGAAATATTTGAAGATGAATCAGTATGAATTTTTCTAAAAAAACATGTTAAAGACGATGTCTAAAAATTATATATAAGAAATAAGTATTTTTTTTATGATGCATCGATGCTTCCATCGATATAATCCAAAATGGATGAGGAGTTTTTGGGTAAAGGAAGTAGATGATTTGGAAAAATTCCTGAGGTACCATTGTGACACATGAACGCATTCTACCAAAAGGAAAATCCGCCTAGTCTCTCCAGAGTTCATGTTGTGATCCACATATCTCTAGTGACAAAATACATGCCTGACCCAACGCATGTACTCACCTATGAAGAATTATAACTAGAACCAGATCTATCTTATTGTGGAGAGCCTATCAGAATTCTTCATACCAAAGATCAAGTGTTGAGAAACCGGATGACTCGTCTGGTAAAAGATCTACGGAGAAATCATAAGATGGAAGAGGCAATGTGGGAACCCGAGGAACATATGATGAAGAACCTATGTGGAAATAAATGGATGGTGAAATGTTTAAAAGTGTTGGTGCCCTTTATTGATGGGTTTACTTTGGAATAATTTTCTCTTGTATTTGTAACCCCGTAGTTTGCCATGTGAGAATGATATTTGAGGAAGAATTGTCTCTTCTCTTGTGGATATAGGTATAAATAACCATTTGGTTTTATATGATCATTGGGGTTTGAGAAAATTATAAGTTATTATAATTTAGGATGAAAATGCAAGGTATGATATAACATTTGTGGTTAAATTATGTTATTTTGAGGAATTTATCTCATTTTGGTAATATTATAAAATATAGTTTTTGCAAAAGGACAACACGTAGACCGTGTGACAACCCGTCGCGTCGGAAAAAGCTGTGGGAATCGAACCCACAACCAAAGAGCGATTGGGATTTATCGCCTACCACTGGACTACGTGAAGTCCCGGGTTAGTGTGACTATTTTTTTTTGTTAAATGATTTTATTGATCAATAATAAGATGATTTGGGTTCTTATGTCTTATCAAATGAATACCCTTGGTATAGGAAAATGATTTAGTGATTAAGTGATAAATGTTATTTTGGAAGATGTTCGCTTTGTGGGGAACACTATATGCCCAAGGAAAATAGAATACAATGGGGTTTCATTTGTAGAGTAATGGTGGATTTTTTATCTACATTTTTATTGTTGATTTATAGTGATCTGGGTTATTTATGGAAATGATTAACCTATAACAGAGAATATGTGATGATGTTAATTACTTTTAAGTATGTGACTTTAAGAGTATTTGATGTCATTTGGAGATACAATGTAACATGGGAGACTACATAATCAAATTCTTCTATGTTTTGGGTTTCAATATTAGTTTGTATTATATTAAAGGATTTTATGGACAATTGATTATTGAATGGTATCTATTTAACTTTGGGGTATTGTTGGTTTAATTTTAGAAATTAAGATTAGTGCATATTTATCTCAAGGAATATCCTTTTGGGGGATCATTAGATCATTCACTAAACATTTTGGTTTTGATTAATCTTCAATGACAATGTAAATATATGGTTTATCCTGCATGGATCATGTGATTCTATAGAAGTTTATTCTAGCTCTTCCAGTGTGACCAAGTCTTCTTGAATACTCATCATTTTAAAAAAAATTGAGTTAGTGGTGGAAATTTATTAATGAATGAAAATTTACTTAAAATGTAAGTATATCTCATAATGTTCTTAGTCAATATCATAAATGAATTCCTCTTCCTTATGTAATGTAACTTTAAAAAAAAATGTTGTCCGTTTACTTTCCTACTAGGAGACTAATGGTCGTTTGTCCCAACACAAGTTTGTGGTTTTCTCATTGTTAACTTTCTCCTGATCATGATTTCTATCCCTCTCCATCAGAACTTGACACTTAGTTTATCATCCATATCCATGTTTTCTAACATGGAATCCTAGTATGGGTTATCTTGGATGACCCTTATACCTCTCTTTCTTTCTTTTAAAGTGATAGTTTTATTGGCTCTTTTTCCGATGTGGGACTTTCCATTATATTCCCAAGCAAAATTTTAAAAATTGCGAGGACGCAATTTATTGAAGGAGGGGAGAATGTAACACCCCAAGTTTCCTCGGTATGTTTCCTTTCGAATAATGCAATGGCGTGCATTGTACACAACTTCGAGATTTTAACACACCATAACCAATCAAACTAGCCGTTATGAATAGTAATACCTACTTTTTGAAATTTTATAAATTCTATCTCTCAAAATGGACTTCATTTTTGGATTCGTAATATCGAAATTAGCCTTGGGTGAAATTTTGGTACTTTTTGGATAACTTTCATATTTTGATGAATAGTGAAAATTACTAAATTTTAATTAAAAACAACTTTTTTAATAAAAATAATTAATAGTGATAAATTATGAATTTGAGTTGTTTTAAAGTATATTTAGAATATATTTTTACCATTTAATATAATTTTGGTCATTGGACATAATTTTACAATTAAACCGAACATAAACAAGTGTCAATCTTTTGATAGTTATTATCTCTTAAAAACACGCTTTTAGTTTTGACAGTGGGAATTAATTTTAAATTAATTTCTGCCACTTCTGTGTTTTGAATTTAGAAAAATGGATTCCATATTTGGAATCAGGATGTTCAAATTGTGTAAATAGGTAACTTTTATTTTTAGACATTTTGAATAATTACTGCGGTAAATATTTTATTTACCATGGTTAAGGGTAAATCCGGTAAATAAGGGTTAAAAAATAATATTATAATAATACTAAATTACCCTAAAACGTGTCTTAACCCTATTTGTTGATACATGGTCGACCATTGGCATCTTTGGGTCTATTTTGGGACCCCATGGATCCACTTGTAAGTGATAATGACACTTTATTTTAATTAAGTTAAAATAAATACAAAAATGACACAAGCATATATCTTTTAACAAAACAATTGTTACATAGGGTTATATATGTTGGATTTTAGATTATAAATATTACTTAGAAATATAAAGAGATTTCCTACATAATGATATTTTATTTATAATTTTTAGACATTAAATAATTTAATTTATTTATGACACAATGATGATGCAGTAATTACTATAATAGTGAAAAATCAAAATAATTGATATTAAAAATACCCAAATAAATATAATATGAAACTTTTAATGAATTAAAATAATTTTCTAGGATAATATGATATATCAGTATTGATTTAATTGACTTTGTTCTAAGTAATCAATCTGTTATGAGTTTCACAAAATTCAACTATTGAATAGTGTCAAAATTGACATAAAAGAGTTTTTAAAACAAATATTATATTATTAATTGATATTAAATTCCTAAAAATCTAAGTATCGGCCAATAGACTTATATCATTATAGGTGTATCATTAATGGACCACTTGGGGGTCTCTTGTATGTATATGGTAAGTTTATTAACCATATAATATAAAAATACAAAGAGACATTGTAAAAGTGAAACTAATTAACTTAGAGTTAATACTTAAAGATAAGGTTAATATAAGTACCCAAACCTGTCTAAATTCTATTGGTTGAGTTGTTTTCGACCCATACCCACCATAAACGTTTAATAGTCAACTTTGGAGCCATTGGAAACCGAATATGAATTTATTATAAACTAATATCTCTAGCTTTTCCAAAGGTGCCCCTCACCCCTCTTATAAAAGGGGACTCCTCCTTCTCATATATTCACACCTTCAAAGCCCTTTGGTTCGGCCAAACCCTGCCCAAATACTATCTCAACTTCCCTAAATACAACCTAGAGGCCTTAGTTTTATCAGAAAGCCAACCTAAGGATCCCTTTTGATCAAATCAAAAGGAAGAACCCGAAGAAGAGGTAATGTTTTCACCACCCCTTTTCAAGTTCCTTTCTTATTCCACTTCCTCTTTCTTTGTTATTTCCTTTATAAAATAATAACTCCAATATCATATAGATACTGTGATGTTATTATAAATATGGTACAACCATATTCACTGTTCTATCCATCCATTGAATAACATGTCACCATACGTGCGTACGTACGGCTTACCGTCTCCACGTCGTGGTGTAATTGTTATTCAATATATTATTATTTGGATGGGTATAATAATGATGTGTAACTCATTTAAATAATAAATATAACATGATAATGATTCTGTATATATGATATAAAATCCAATTATATATTATTTTAATATCAAAAGAATGATATTGTCGCTCGTGCGTATGTACGGACTACCGTCTCCACAAACGCGATGAGATTCATTGTCCATCATATCCATTCAAGTATAATTATCATTTGATGATTTAAAAATAGTATCTAAGGACATGATATCATTCTGGATATGAATAATATACATCCCATTAATAACGAATATGGCTCACATAACAAATAATATAAAGTAAAATGAACCCGTTAACACCCGAAATGACGATAATTCTAAGATATTATTAACAAATCAATGTTAAAAGATCATATATGATATCATATTAAAGTAAATTATTCTTGTATAATTCAATAACAATTAGTTCACCATTATACAGGAGGTAAACCTACCATCGACCAAGGAAAAAGTATAAAGTAAGGGATTCTCTTATCTCACTTTCAATTCCGTGAGATTTCCATTTTTCGCCACTAAATTATTGAAAGTGGTGTATTGTGTACTTCCATTTGATATATATTCATGATTCTATTTATATTTATGTTATTATGTAAATAATTTGGTGGTTATTAACTTTTGGACATACGACTCAGTTGATTAACGTGGTAAGGGATTTTCTTGTCTCACTTTCAATTCCGTGAGATTTCCATTTTTCGCCACTAAATTATTGAAAGTGGTGTATTGTGTACTTACATTTGATATATATTCATGATTATATTTATATTCATGTTATTCTGTAAATCATTTGGTGGTTATTAACAATTGGCCATACGACTCAGTTGATTAACGTGGTAAGGGATTTTCTTATCTCACTTTCAATTCCGTGAGATTTCCATTTTTCGCCACTAAATTATTGAAAGTGGTTTATTGTGTACTGACATTTGATATATATTCATGATTCTATTTATATTCATGTTATTCTGTAAATCATTTGGTGGTTATTAACTTTTTTCCATACGACTCAGTTGATTAACGTGGTAAGGGATTTTCTTATCTCACTTTCAATTCCGTGAGATTTCCATTTTTCGCCACTAAATTATTGAAAGTGGTGTATTGTGTACTTCCATTTGATATATATTCATGATTATATTTATATTTATGTTATTATGTAAATAATTTGGTGGTTATTAACTTTTGGCCATACGACTCAGTTGATTAACGTGGTAAGGGATTTTCTTATCTCACTTTCAATTCCATGAGATTTCCATTTTTCACCACTAAATTACTGAAAGTGGTGTATTGTGTACTGCCATTTAATATATATTCATGATTCTATTTATATTCATGTTATTCTGTAAATCATTTGGTGGTTATTAACTTTTGTCCATACGACTCAGTTGATTAACTTGGTAAGGGATTTTCTTATCTCACTTTCAATTCTGTGAGATTTCCATTTTTCGCCACTAAATTATTGAAAGTGGTGTATTGTGTATTGCCATTTGATATATATTCATGATTCTATTTATATTCATGTTATTCTGTAAATCATTTGGTGGTTATTAACTTTTGTCCATACGACTCAGTTGATTAACGTGGTAAGGGATTTGCTTATCTCACTTTTAATTTCGTGAGAATTCCATTGATCACCACTTAATTATTGCATGTGGTGTATGTGTACTGCCCATGATTGTATTCATTGTGTTATATACTTTAATTTATGGGTATTTACATCATCATGGTATGATACTTTTTTCAGGGGTGTATGTTTCGTAAGTTACCTAATCGATAAGGGAATTTGAGATTTCAATTTCCACTCATTTGGCTTTACACATATTTCATTGATTATATTACTCCAAGATTATGTGTGGAATCGCTATTCATTTGATTATGTCTTAATTTCCACTCCCCTTTCTGTGGATATACTTTTGATACACATAATCACTCCATTGATAAATTCTCAAGTGATCGGTATGAACTTGATAAGATTAATTTTAACTCAATCTCCATTTGTTGAGTTAAAAATCCAATTCGTTGGTGTTGTTTCTACAAGAATATGTGTGAATATCCTTTGATTGTTTTACACTGAATATTAAATCATATTTAGTGTATTTATATTTTTCACACATAATTATGTCGTTGATTTATCCTTAACCTAAGGATACGGCCTTTATGAGAGATTTCATCTCAATTTAAATTCAACTGAGACTTATTTGTTGATATACACCAAATCACTTTTATGTGGTGTATATAATGTACTTTGACATAGAATATCATGAATCCCTTTATTCTCATGATATTACAAAGTTTTTATTACCTCAATTATTTGTATTCAAGTGTCTCTCTTTTGGTTATAATCTCTAACCAAAATACCATTTTAAAATGTTTTAAAGACTTATTATTCTATATATTGCTCATTAATGTCCATGTTTTAAAAATGGTTTTAAGGATTAATTTATATGGACATTAAAGTTATAAAATTAAAACTCCTTTTAAAAGTTTCAAAGTGGTATGGGACACTTTGATTCAAAAAATCTACTTTTAAATGGCTTCTTGACAAATAGTGTGACTTTTAAATGATTTCAAGAAAAGGGGGATATTTCTCTAAAATTGTTTTGATGATTATTTTCATCTATGTCAACATCCTTCATTATTCTTGATTGAGGTTAATGTGATACAATACAATCTTCCATATTATATCGAATGAGTTATGTTTGACTGTGGATGTGTTATTTTTATAGCATTCATGGTTTATGAGTAAAGTATTGACATTTCGTATGTTAGTTCCAATAAGAATGTTTATATTATATTTCAACCTTTACTTCATATGAATGTGTTGGACAAGTATGTTCCAGGTTGGGGACTGGTTAAAGTAAGCCCTCCAGGTTGGGGACTGGTAAAAGTAAGCCCTCCAGGTTAGGGACTGGTAAAAGTAAGCCCTCCGGTTTGGTCTCCGGTTATTAGAGGCACTCCGGGTTGGTGTCCGGTTATTAGAGGCACTCCGGGTTGGTGTCCGGTTATTAGAGGCACTACGGGTTCGGTTCCGGTTACAGTTATCCCCAAGGTCTTGGGACGAGGCCTTGAAAAGAAATTAAAGTTTAGCATTATGCATTCCATCATTATGAAAGTGGTTATTGATATTGCATGTGATCATTCGACTAGTAGAATATCCATGTGAGTAAGTAATTGGCATTATTTCATTTTACCTTTGCCATTTTTGCTGAAGTTCAAGTTTAAAAGGCTTTTGTTTTAGTTATAAATTTCCTTAACTGTTTATGATTATATATGAAGGCTTCTGCTATATTGTTATCCTTACTGGGCATTTGAGCTCACCCCTTTTCTATGTTTTATTTTTCCCAGGATGTGAAGAAGTAAATTATGAATGACCTGCAGGGATATTATGTGGGGATATGAGTGTGGTTTATGGAGACAATGTGTTGTTTTAGTAGTTTTTCATTTTATGATGTAATGTAAGACTTATGAATATATCTAGTGTTTCCAAGGCTACTAAACCAATCAGTCTTTCGAGATTTGATCTTTCTTGGGATCATGCCAATGTAATGTAATAATGCACCGACTCTGGGTAACTAGGGTCGGGGCGTTACACTTCCCCTCTCATCACTGATCGTTCATTGCTCCGCTACACGACTCCTACCAACCTCAAACATCAGGGAGAAGGAGAGTCCAATAGTCCCAGTATTCTCTGTCGCTAATCTGTTTCCTCCCCGTCCCTCGGTAGGTAGAATTTGCAAGGATTTCCAAGCCTATTGCGTTATCTTGTTTCTCACACAAATCATGACTCACGTGGGCTTAGAGATTTGTGATGGTCACGACGTCCACACAATGAATCCCCTCAAATATAACTACATGGGTTTTTATCCCTATCTCCTAAGTATGGTACATAGGAAGCCTCCCCAAGGTTCCAACCCAATTCAAGCCACTAACCATGTGTAAGTCCCAATCATTCCCCTCAAAATGAACTACGCGGGTTTTGATCCCTATCCCCTAAGCAAGGTTCATAGGAAGCATCCTCGAGGTTCAATCCCAATTCAATCCAATAACCATGTGTAAGTCTCAATAATGCCCCTAAAAACGAACTACGTGGGTTTTGATCCCTATTTCCTAAACAGGGTACGTAGGACGACTCCCTGAGGTTCAATCCCAATTCTGGCCACTAAACATGTGTATGTCCCAATCATGCCCCTCAAAATGAACTATGTGGATTTTGATCCCTGTTTCCTAAACAGGGTACGCAGGATTCCTCCTTGAGGTTCAATCCCAATTCGGGATAATATCCATGTGTAATTATCAATCATTCCCCTCAAAATGAACTATGTGGGTTTTGATCACTATTTCCTAAACAAGGTAAATAGGACGCCTCCCCGAGGTTCAATCCCAACAACAGTAAACTCTCACATGTAAGCCCTAATCTCCCATAACTAAGTGGACTTTGATCACCAACCAACCACGATACGTTGGGAACGTCCCCAAGGTGGAAGCCTGGTATCTAAGTCTGATACACATATGTTAATTTCATACCATGTCCACATGACCCCAACATGACCATATCTAGGCCCAGAAAATTTCTTCCCTTAGGTCTTCTGGGTTGCTTCGGCGTAAGTCCCGCACCAACATTGATCAGGCATCTCTCGCCCAGGTGTCCTTGCCATAAGATGTTAAACTCTATGGTTGGGTCCTTATGGCATGACCTTAAAAGGTGATGTGTCTCATCAAGTGGCACCGAACTACGTGGATTCTGATTCCTCTCATGAGGATATGTAGGAAGCCCGAATCACAGGTTCGATCCAAATGCTCAAATCATTATCTGTCCCCCCTAGATTACATAAACTCCAGAGCACCCAATTATGAGGCTTCAAACCAGTGCCTTCTTAATGAGTTAAAACTCCTTGGAGTCATTAATACAATGAGGGATGGTAAACCTTGTGCCTAAATGATTGCGCATCCCTACGTTCAGCTGACCATTACCAACCATAAGTAATACATGGATACTATGCTTGGGTATAATCCAAAGATTTGTGAACATATGAATACATATTAAATCTATAAGAGAGTCCCAGAATAGGAAATAATTCCCCTTGAAAGGGTGTGATGAGGATGACTTCTCATCCTCTCGACCAATGTGAGTTCTTAAGCATCGCTGGCCGAATCGCCCAATTAACTCCTACCTATGGAAAGCATGTCCACAGATCATTGGATACAGAACCATTGGGTGTATTGAAATGATAACTATGCACCTGATATGAGTGATTAATCAAAACCCAACCTTCTCTAATCAAACGTAGGGAAACACATGTTTTCCCCTCAGTCGAAACAAAAAATGGTGAACCTGACATGAATCTTTAACCAAGCATGTCGAATTTATCCTAATCCCACTCTATTCCCCCTCATACTCACAATGAGGGCCAAGAAAAGTCATTAATTATGCATGGGATCATGAGATGCTGCTTTGACGGGTTTACTGTTTGTATTTGTTAAAAAATTTTACAGGTACCAATCAGAACTCCCTTCGATCCAATGGAATCTCGGAGGAACTCACAGACATGTACTTCATGAAAAGCAATGACAGAACATCATCACCAATGAAGGACCCTGTCACCTACTCAGCATCTTCAACATTGGGTCTTGGATGCATTGATATGAGAGTACCACTTGAACGGTACTCTCCCGATAGTGGAGGCGGCCATGCATGCCCTTCAATCTGCCAAGACCCACCAGTCACCTGCCCTGCAGTGGCTGTGAAAGCAGATCAAGACAACTCCTGTTGCCATCTCAAACCTTTTTGGGAGTCTATCCCGGGAATTAGAAAATGCGTACCTCCCTTATCTTAGGGAGGTAGTTGAGGTTGACACTGAGGACGTCATCCATGTTGAATGGGGGTTCCCCTCTAAGGCCCCCACTGGAATACATTGTCACGGTTACTCCAAAACTCAATATCCTCATGCTAAAGAGGATGTCGCCCCAAGGATCCAGGCCCACGCTCCTTGAGCTCTGTCCCCTTGGACCGCCCGACGAGGGCGGAAAATGTACAAGTAGGGACCAGTCATAACCCTTGTCCCTAAGAAGAAGATCTGATGCCCATTCACGGAGACATATTTCTAGCAGGCACATACAATTGTCCTATCCTCCAAAGTCCTCCATCCAGACATGGCAGAATTTATGAGCAGGCGCACATCCCCACCGAGCTCCATCAAGATCATCACTCACATAGGTCGAAACCAACCTGGCAGGCACCTCTCCCTGCCCAACGTCATAAATCCCACCAACCAGACGTGATGGAAACCCAACGCCCACTAGGAAAGCTCTTAGTAGATGCTTCCGATGCCTACCGTCCCGATGTGGCGGTGATCAACGAAGCCCGCCATTAAGATGTGGCAATAATTAATATGTGGGCAAATCTCCCCGCCAATAAAGGCCACCAACTCGATACGGTGGGGAACCAACATATGCAGGGCCAGCTCCCTGTAGATACAAGTAAAGTCCACTATCCTAATGTGGCGGAAAATGGAGGGACAAACCGAAATATCCCGGCATAGGGGCAGACTCGTTCACCTGCCCCCACATAGGAGAATTGTTAGTACCCACTGACCACTAGAGGACTGGAGCAAGATATTCCTACTCCAATACTGGAATGGACCTTCATACCCATTCCAGCCAAAGATGTCTCTCTGAATATCCTAGCAATGATGGAGGAGAAAGTATCGATCCAAGATCATATCTCGCAGACTCGCCAGAATGTAGTTGCATCAGCAGAAACAATAAGGACTCGGGCCCGTGAGCCCGTCTCCCCAATTGAGGCGACTCATCTAAGAGATGGGATAGACGTATCAAAGCATATCTGCATCTCTGCTTCTACCTAGGAGGGTCGTCGGCCATATTCCACGATACAAGGGAAACTGGATCGAGCAGCCTCACTCGCTCCAACTGGGGGATACCCGTCCATCATGATGGATACTCCAGAGCAGGCATATATCCCTACTAAAAGTCAAGATGTTTGTCGGCATATCCCGAAAACATCACAGGACCCAATTAGAAAGGGACCCAAAGGTGAATGTCGTTATCAAAAGTAGGCGGTCCCCCCTGCCCATAATAAAGCACCCCGAACTCGCCGAAGGTAGCCGGAAAATAAAGAGTGGGTTCATGACTCCACTATGCTGGAATCTAGGGTTCCCAAATCCACTAAGAACATATCGAAGGCTCAGAACCCTGTCCACCCATTACCATATTATGGGAGTAGCGGTAGAAGTTGCAAAGGTACTCCCTGCAATGTCTCTACCAGCAGTTCTGAAGGTCCTCCCCAGAGCACCTGCGGGGGCCCCCCATGGGCATATAATGATCGATCATGATAGCTTCTATTTTGATGCAAGTCAAGGAAGCCCTCTGCGTGACCAGAATATCGAATAGCAAGAAGGCCCTCCACTTTCTACAGTCCACCCTAAAGGTTTTCCCTGGGGTATATACTGCAAACACTCTCCGTGCAGTGGGACCAAAGTTTATGATAGTAGTCCTCGCTATCATAGTCGCTACTGCGGAGGCCCTCCCCATAGTGACATCTCATCATTAAAAAAAGGCCCTCCCCTTGTCATGGCATTCCCTGAAGGTCCTCCCCAGGGGTTACGTTTCAACAACACTCCGCACATCCAGGCATCAAATCGCAATGGTAGCCCTCACCATTATGAAACAGATAGCAGAGGACCTCCTCATAGAGATGTCAAGCAATGAGAAGGCCCTCACCTTGTTATGGTACATTCTAAAGTCCCTCCCTAGGGTGTACCCCGTAGACATTATCCCTATGGTAGCTGTGATGGTAGTCCTCACCACCACGACCAACATTTCGAAGGTCCTCTCCGTAATGGCCCCATGAAACAAGAAGGTACTCCCCAGAAAACACATTGAACATCAAACCATGATGGTTGTCTCACCATTGTGGCCTCCATTACGAAGGTACTCCCCACAGTGACATATCATATTGAAAGGAAAGTCCCCCCCCCTACCAAATCAAGCACATATAATCCCTCATATGCCGAGGCACTCAAAAGGAAGGGATCAAGCATGTCAGATTCTCAGCTAGTCACCAATGACACCCTTATTCAATCAGGAGATAGTCCAGGGCCACGTTCATCTTCTGAACCACCTCATAATTTCCTACATAATAATTCAATACCTACTGGCCCCACTCCCTCTGACCACACTATCGGTGATCATCTCATTTGGGCCAGCCAGGTATAGTAACCACTAGCGGAGGATTATGTTGACATGTCGCACCTAAGGAAATGACTGGCCAGAGATGATGTACCTGTTTTGTTTTTCCCCACGACCACCTCTCAATTCAACATACCCAGAATGTTGGCAGAAGAATGTGTGAACAACATCCACTCCAATATATGGACAATCCTCTTCCTGCTGAAATCAATTTTCCTACCGTATGATGGGTATGCAGACCATGTCATGACAATAGGAGACCACCTGTGTCACATCGACCTGGAAGCTCTTCCTTTGGTGCGAAAACCGCGACCTGAGAGGTGTAAAGGAAACCTTGAGTTTTCTGGCCTCCATGCACTACACCAGTTGCAACGCCTCATTGGTGACGCTCCAACAGAAGTCCATATCAGAGGATGGGGAGAACATGGAGCCTTCCATTTCACTCCACTCCCTGCCCAGAAGATCTCATTCGGCATAATTTCTTGCAACTTCATCATGTCAAGACAGCAATCGAGTGAGGTCCCTATTCAGAAATGGCGACACACCCAACAGAGACAGTCCTTGAGTAAGTCACAGAAGCGTCAGACCCAACGGAAACAAGCCATTCCCGAACTCCTAAATTAGGCCAGCGAAAGCATACGACGGGCCTCTCGCCTAAGAGAGGCCAACCATCATTCATTGATTTCCCCCCATAAAGTATTGATTCACAGGTGAACTCAACGTCAGATCCAGTTCAGCCCCGAATGGGGGAACACAAGATCAGGCAGGTAGAGATAGTAGCAGCCACTGCCATAATCCAGGGTGAAACCTAGCCTGCAGGGCTGGGGGCATTTTTAACAAAAAAATCCCCTATAAGAAAAATAAAAATGTAAAGAGACTCAACATCTAAGGAACGAATCCAACCCTAGCCCTCGGGGCTGGGGGAATTTTTACCACCCTAAAACAACCTCCTCCACGAGAATCAGAATTCTCTCATCTAGGGAGGATAGTCAGAAGAGGAGGTTCCTGCCCTACCTCATCCTTTGAATCATCATCCCCTTCAAGAGGGAGGTTTACCGTAAGGTTTCATCAAAGAACTCTCCACACCACACTTCGTCAAGGAGTCCAAAATAAATCTCTGGATAGGAAGGGGAAGACTAGTAAAAGGCACAGGATATACTCTTCCTATTTGGAAGATGACATCTCCTCCACCCCAAGATATGCATCCATCAACACCATAGAGGTTAACCCCATGGGTGAAACCAAAGATGACGTAAATCCAGATGGATTGGGAGATGACGGTTCTGTTCAGGCTGTGATTCACAGCAAACCGTCAGGTGTGTAAACCCAAAACCAGAGGGCCACCCTAAATATGGCCACCCCTCCAACTAACCCTCCTTTGCTTACCCTATGAGCTTCCAACAAGAAAAATAACAAAGGACTGATTACCCTTAACTCGACTCCTTCTATCAATAAAAACTATCCACTTATTCTCGAAGAGAGATTCACACGACAGGAAGAGGAAATGAAGTAATTGAGGTGGCTAAATGTCGAGCTACTCGAGAGGAACCGTCTTATTTAAGGTTCTTCTCAAGAAGATCCACACCTTCCACTCCTAGGAAGTGCACCTCAATGACTAAGGTTTTCCCCAACGAATGAAGCACGGTCAGGGTCCGCAGCCAATGCGTCACATGGCCCGTCCAATTACTTGAAATTGGATTTGGATGAATACCAAGACTTCCCTTCACTCAGGAAGCAACCAGAGCGAGTATGTATAAACCCTCTGAAGGTGTCACAAATGACATATACACCCTTGGTGCTGGCCGATCTGGATCCTCAAGCAATGCCTCGGGCTACACCTGCCCAAGACCGGGCCCAACAGGATGTAAACTAGGGTCTCACCATCACCACCGAGGTGCTGACAGCTCGATTGGAAGCAATAGAATGTCGATTCACTCTGGTAAAACAAGAGTGAAAGCCCTACCTATATTGGGTGAGCAAAATGCCTCCTCCACCCAATTTTGGGAGCCCTATATTCCATATTTTCAATGGATCAGGCGATCCAGAACTACATTTGATTCACTACGCATCTTATTGTGACCCTATGATGGGAATTCTGGAACAACAAGAAGCAGTGAAACTAAGATGCTTCGTGCAGACCTTGCATGGATCTACCTTCTTCTGGTATATGAGTCTGCCAGCTCGGTTAATAAAAAGATGGGAAGACCTTAGGCAGCAGTCCCTATTCCACTTCAGCTCAATGTTGCCTAAAACAACAGTCAGCGAACTCATGAATTGCAAACATAGGGAGAACGAGAGGGTCTTAGATTTCATCTCCAGAAGGAAGGTTCTAACCTACTATCTAAACAGGATAGTGCCCCAAGATGAGATGCTTTCTATATGCATCGATAACCTTCAATATGAGTTACAAACACTTCTTATACCGGTGGAGTGCACCACTGGATTCCGCAATCTCTCTGCCATTGCCCAGAGAATTGAGGACTCCCTATAGTGGACTAATCTGAAATCCCGAATAGCCTCATAGGCTCTTCTAAATAGAGTAGTTAGAGTTAAAGCGTCCTCTATCACACTCAATCCAGCCCATGAACTTGCTCCACCGCCTAGGCCTCGACCAAATCGTCAAGGACACCCTATATATCAGTGGCCGCCTCCGCCCAAGAAGGACGATCAAAGAGGGTCGAAGCAGAATCAGTTTGAGGAATGAAGACACAAAGTATACTCATTATGAGAGGACCAATTCTGTGGATACTTCATCTCCACCCTGAATTTAAAATTTCTCCTCCTCCCGGAGCCATGGAAGCCCGAAGAAGTCAGTCACGATGACAAGACATATTATTATCCCTACCATCGAATGTTGGGGTACAATATCCAGGAATGCTTCGCATTCAAAGACCTCCTACAAAGGATTGTAGACTCTGGGAAGGTCAAGCTAGGACCAACCCTAGCCCATGTGATGTATATTTCTACCCCCAAATCCGACAAAGGGGAGGGTCGGCAGGAAGTCACCAGCAAAAAAGGGCAGAAATTTGATGACTGGATGACTCAGAAGACTGTCAATCGAGCTCAGGTCATACTCCGATCTCAACTGTAGCCGCTGATGTTTCCCCCAATAGCACCTAATGCCGCAAAGAGGAAAATTTCATCCTCACAACACTCCAAGATATGGTCATCCAAGCGTAATCGAAAATGGAGGAGATAAGAGCAAGACGAGTAGTCTGCAATGAGGACAAAGTTAGGTCCAACACTATCGGATTTAATACCCTCAAAATTGGCACCATGGGCACCGACCCACCAAACTGCACCATCAGGGACAACCAACCAGGTTGACCTATCATAGGATGAGGAGATAATTTTGGTTCCATAAATGTCATCCATCTAATGGAATCGTTCCCTGATGAAGGGTATGGTTACGAACCCGAGTTCCCAACACAAGGGGCTGGGAGGAGGAATCGCTAAAGCAGGTGATACCAAGGGAGGCGCATTCATGGCCGAAACCAACCTTATGGTTTTACCTCAGCCCAAACCATTAATATCATGGAAACCCATGGGAGAGCCCTTCAACGGACTCAACAGGAGAAATAATATCCCTCCACCTCCACAAGTACCCACTCTGGACCCATCATTCTGTGGTACCCATTAGAGGAGGAACAAGTGTCTATCCGTATAGTGCGCACAAACAAACCAGCCGGGCCGAGTCCCCAGAACGTGGGGACACCATCGACATCCCTCCCTATGGCCAGTCCCTCCTCGTCACATACTCCAGCTCCCAAAATGCCTACTAAAACTTTCTCTCCAACAGAGAAGTGTCAGATGCTAGAGCAGAAATACGACATCCTTAAGCAGCTGCTGTCGGTACCAGCCAAACTATCAATCCTAGATGCCCTGATTTTGTCAGCAGATCCCAGGGAGGAGCTTATAGAAGCCTTTCTTAGCCCCCCAGGAGTTTCAAGCTGAGGTAGTCATTGCCAAGATTTACCGAACAATGACTGGCCCAGCTAAATACAATACGGTGATTTCCTTCACCAATCAAGATGAAGATTCCATCATGCAAGGACACATCAAACCACAATATGTGTCTGGTACACTAAATGATGTTGAGATCTGGAAAGACTTTATTAACAACGGATCTGGAGTTAACCTATTTCCCCTACAGACACTTCGTAAGTTGGGCTATAGTGAGGATGATATAATACCCTTAGCCACAACTCTGTTGGGTTACGACAAGAGTGAATAGTAGCCAATGGGACAAATCAAACTAAAAACGCATTTTGGCGACCTTGTGGCCTACTCAGAATTCCTGGTGGTCTGGAAGAACACAGTAGTCAATGCCCAACTGGGAAGCCCATGTCTCCATAAGCACATGTCCATTCCTTCATCCTACCACCAGTGTATTAAGTAATGATTCAAGGGACAAGTTGGAACATTTCACACTGAGAAGGCCCATTTCGAGCTCTCCGAGTCACACTACATTGATGCTGAGTTTTATGAGAAAAAGAAGAAGAAGCCTTTGATCGAGGGTATTGACCAGATCCACACTCCAAACTTCCTGGAAATGGTTCCTGATGACCCCCTCAAGCAGCTCGGTGAAGACTACATACTGTCCATCAACCATGTTTAGAGTAGGAGTTCAAATCCGGACATGTACTCAGTTATCCTCATGACTTAATCCATGAAACCCGAGCCTAGTAGTGCATAAATGACTGCTAACCCTCAATTTGGGGGCAAATACTTGAGTGAGGATGCCCACAATGCCTCGTCTCCAGACTCCCAAGAGCCCATGCTATGAACTCTCCCCTGATTAGATCAAGAATATGAGAATGTGGGGGAAGAGGAGGAGGAAGATATCAGGGATGTACCTCCCAAATTTGAGGAAGACATCTCCACCACTGTGGACGTGATTGGGGAAATAAACCTGGGTACCGAGGAAGACCCGAGGCCCACTCTCATTAGTACAGCCATGTCTCCTGAGGAGCACGTGGTATATACCTCTTTTCTGAATAAACATTGAGATTTTTTTCCTGATATTATACAGAAAGGCTGGGAATCGATCCCGAAGTGGCAACGCACCACATAGGTGTTCCAGAAGACCATAGGGGCTATAAACAAGCCGCCATAAGGATGCACCCCACACATACTGCCAAAATAGAGGCTGAAGTCGATAATATTTTTAAATAAGGATTCATTCGGGAGGTCCAATGCCCCATTTTTTTAGCTAACATTATCCCCATCAAGAAAAATAATAGAAAAATCCATATCTGCATTGATTTCAGAGATCTCAATCGACATTGCCTGAAAGATGATTTCTCAGTCGTGATCACCGAGTTATTAATCGACGCAACGGTCGGGTATGAGGCTCTCTCCTTCATGGACGGTTATTCTGGGTATAATCAAATCAGGATGGCTTGAGAAGATGAAGAATCCACTACCTACAGGGCCCCTTAAGGAGTATTCTGTTATAGGGTCATTCCTTTCGGTCTAAAGAATGTTGTCACCACATATCAACGCACCATGCATCGTATCTTTAAACCATTCCTGTCGAGATTCGTCGAATGCTATGTGGATGACTTGGTGGTCAAATCAAGAAAGCACTCAGATCACCTGTCAGACTGTAAAACCATATACAACAAACTTCGACAATATAGCCTAAATATGAACACCTTGAAATGTGCCTTCGGGGGTACCTGAGAGAAATTCCTTGGCTTCGTCGTACGCCATTGTGGCATCGAATTCAACCCTGAAAATACAAAGGATATCATTGGATTACCTCCTCCCCACAAGCTCACTAAGTAGAGAGGACTCCAAGGACACCTGACCTACATTAGGCGGTATATATCCAACCTGGTGGGTAAATGTTTTCCCTTCACCAGGTTAATGAAAAAGGGGGTTATATACCAATAGACAGATGATTTCCAAGATGCATTCGATATCCTAAAGAAATACTCCTTAATCCCACCGGTACTCATGCACCCAGTTGAAAGAAGACCTCTTATTCTATATGTAATGGCCCAACAACGGTCCCTGGGAGCCTTCCACACATAGAAAAATGACACCGAAAGTGAAAACAGTCTCTATTACCTCACCCGAACCATGATTGACGTTGAAACTCAATACTCAAACCTCGAGAAGAGTTGTTTAGCATAGGTATTTGTAGTTTAAAAATTATGACATTATCTATAGTATCATGAAGTTCATTTGGTCTCACGTAGTAACCTGCTCAAGTACATCCTTATCCGCCTGATGCTGACTGGGAGCCTATCCCGATGGGCAGTCATCCTGTAACTGTATGAAATCTGGTTTGTGCCTCAGAAATCCATCAAAGTCTAGGAGTTAGCATATTTTCTGGAAAAGCACCCCTTGAGAGGGACCACCACACTAGACGTCGAGCTACCTGATGAAGACATCTTCTTGGTTCAAGAGGAGTTCCCGACATGGGAAATGTACTTCGACGGTGCATCCCGAAGCCTGACAGGGAAGAGGATGGAGGACCCCAAATTTAACAAGGTGGGTTTGGGGATCATACTCATGTCCGTAGAAAAGGTAGTCTTTCCATATTATTTCCTCCTATCAGAAGGATTTACAAACAATGAGGTGGACTATCAAGCCCTCATCGCAGGTCTAAAGCTCACACTCCAGGCACAAGTACAACACCTTAAGGTAAAAGGTGACTTGGAACTGGTCATCAAGTAAGTAAATGGTGACTATGCTATTAAAAAAGAGGAGTTGATTCCCCTGTTTGACCATGTATAAGGGTTAATGGAGGAATTATCCACAGAACCAACATTGACCTATATTACCCAGTCTCATAATTCTCAGGCCGAAGCATTAGATAATGCGGAAACAACCCTAGCTAACCCAGACTAGGATGAAATTTTTTTCAGTATTGCTCATCGTCGAATGGTCTTTCCATTTGTTCAGACTAATATGGAAGAAATCAACAAAGTCAATCCTATCCCTGAGCCATATGCTCTTGCCACCTGCTGGATGACCCCCATTGAAAACTACCTTAAAAGGGGAGAACTTCCTTCAGGCAGGGCTGAACGAGAGAAAATACAGAGAAGGGAAATCAGCTTTGTTCTATATGGCAGCACAGGTCAGCAAGATGTCCTCTACCAACCAGGCCTCGACGGAGTCCTCCTCAAATGCACTGATGGAGAAGAAACCACTACTATCATAAATGAAGTACATGCTGGAGTATGTGGAGCACATCATTCGGGGTCTAATATTTCCCATCAGGTACAAAGGCTTGGGTACTATTGGCCCACCATGGCATGAGATTGTGAGCATTTTACTACAATAATTACACTCCTGCCAAATTCATGCCAACTTCATTCACTAACCCCCAGAGTTACTTCATCAGGACAAGAACTAATGAACATTTTCCATCTAGGGAATGGACATCGTGGGACTATATACTCCCACCACGAACAAACAAATGAATTATATCCTCACATAAACCAACATATTTTCCAAATGAGTAGAAGTTATACCCATAATGGTAGTCAGGGCAAGAAACATTGTCATCTTTGTGAAATCCAATATCATCACTAGATTTGGCATCCCTCGTACCATTTTGATGGATAACAACACCAACATCTGCTCTGCTGAATTGGATAAACTCTACCAAGAATATGGTATCAAGGCTAACCACTCATCCCGCTACCATGCGGTGTCCAACGGACTTATAGAGGCTTTCAAAAATACCCTGTCCAACATTCTACAAAAAATGGTGGAAAACGATAGGAAATCATGGCCGGATAAACTCCTTCATGCATTGTGGGATTATCAAACCACAATCTGCATCGCTACTCAGGCTACTCTATACTCATTAGTATATGGAACAAAAGCGGTCTTGCCCATTGAGCTCAAATTTCCCTCACTTTGTGTTTCTATTTGTGATCAGTTATCCAACGATGACCAATCAAAAAAATGGCTAGGTGAATTGGAATAGCTAGATGAGAAGCAGTTGCACACTTTGAACCATCTGGAAGTATATCAGAACTAGATCACATGAGACTTCAATAAAAAGGTCAGTCATAGGTCTTTGTTGGAAGGAGAATAGGTGTTGGTCCTCCAGACCCCAATGATACCCAGAAAGAAACCACCAAAGCTAGAGCCCAAGTGGGAGGGACCATATGTTATACACAAGGTCTACTCCAATGGAGAATATGCCCTGATCTCCATGGAAAGGCAGTTCACTACCGCTCCTACGAATGAAAGATTCCTAAAGAAGTATTTCACATAACCAAAAGCGCATATCGTCCGAGCTGTAGAATGTTAAACTTCCAAGTGCCTATCATCCGAGCTGCAGGATGTTAAACTGTCAAGAGCCTATCGTTTGAGCTGCAGGACGTTAAACTGCCAATCCCCAAGGGTCCAAACTCTATGACCCTAAACTAAGAGAATTTTTTCCTCACTGCACGATGTTAAACTACATGGAATTTAGAGAAATACATATGGATTGATTCCTGCCCTTACAGGATACGTACCGACACCAAGATTCTGTATCCTGGCCCAGCCATCCCCAAAAAATGTTAAAAGTTCCCTTCCCCCTCGTGTAAGGACCAACCCTACACGAGGTGTATCCCTTTCATAGAACTACATATAACTTGATTCTTCACCTTGCAGGATATGTAGCAATGCCAAGTTTCTGTATCCTAGCCCAGCCATCCCCAAACAAAGTTAAAAGTACCCTTTTTCCCCCGTGTGTGGACCAACCCTGCACAAGGTGTATCTCTTTTAGAGAACTATTTACGGCTTGATTTCCGCCTTGGCAGGATACGTAGCGAGGCCAAGATCCCACATCCTAGCCCAGTCACCCCCAAATGAAATATAAAAATGCCCTCTTCCCCCATGTACGGACCAACCCTGCACGAGATGTACCTATTTCAATGAACTATGTGTGGCTTGATTCATGCTCTCACAGGATACATAGTGACACCTGAACCCTATGACCGGGTCCAACCACCACCTTAATCACTTCCCTCTTAGCATGTTTATTCACACGTTATGCAACCGGTAATTCTGCCATTCCTTGTGTCTCACAACGAGTATTACTCACACGGGCTTAAGAATTATGGCTGAGTCCCTTTGTGTGAACACAAACTACATGGATTTCAAGGAACTATGTATAGTTTGATTCCTGCCTTTTCAAGATACATAGAGACTCCAGGGTCCCCCATCCTAGCCCAACCACCCCCGAATGAAGATTAAAAATTCCCTTTTCCCCGTGTATGGACCAGAAATGTATGGTGTGTATTGACTTATAAAGAACTACATACGACTTGATTCCTACACTCGCAGGATACGTAGTGACTCCAAGATTCAACACCCTCACCCAACCACCCCAATTGAAGGTAAAAATACCCCCATTCCCCTGTGTAAGGACTAGACCTGCACAAGGTGTATTCCTCATCCTTACCGCACAACGTTAAACATCAAAAATGAGAAAGAAAAAAAATTGCCCTGTTCCCCCATATGGACCAGACCTGCACGAGGTGTATTCCCCAAAATAACTATGTGTGGCTTGGTTCCTATACTCATAGGATACATAGAGACACTGTGATCTTATCTAACAGCCCAGATGCTGATAAAAGAAAACACAGGTATATATACCCCTCATCCTTACCGCATGACGTTAAACTACACAGAATCCCCTTTGCATGTCGGTTCATCTTCATCCTCACCAGATGACGTTAAACTGCATGGACTTCATCAGGGCACACACAAGATATACAGAAAAACAAGATGGAAATACTCCTTGCACATTTGGATGCATCCTCTCCATACATCAAACTCCGCAACTTGGATAATTGCATATCTTCATAACCACCAATGGCCATCAGAAGTAGAAAGTTATCGACCAGTGGACACCTTTGTATGACTATTCATACCATGTCCTCAGCGGATCTGTATATTGATAGCCCCTAGCCCATCTAGAAAAGTCAAGATTTCCTCAGGCGATACTCTTCCTTTCTCCAAACGCCTATCGGCCTCAGAGCCCCCATATCATATCTCCCGATCCAAAAATTTATGGAGTAGTGGTTTATAAGTTCGTTCCCCTCTCATATAAAAATGTTACCAGGTTATCCCTACCTGGTTAGCCTATGTATCCACCCATGGTTCACATGACACTCTGCATCTACAAACATCAAGCCAAGGATAGGATACTTTGACTCAATGGGAAATTATGTTGAAGATGTTTCTTGTTTGCTAAGAAACCATTATCCCCATATGTTGAACTCTGTGCTATGAGAAATCCCGGATTTTCATAATCATCCATGGCCATCGGAAGTGGAAATTCATCGACCCATGGACACCTTTGTATGACTATGCATACCATGCCCTCAGTGGATCTGCATATTGATTACCCCTAGCTCGTCTACCAAATGCATGATTTCCTCAGGCGATACCCTTCCCATCTCCATACGCTTATCGGCCTCAGAGCCCTAGACCATATCTCCTGATCTGATAAACCCCATAGTTATAGTTTACACCCTTATTCCCTCACACTTTTTCAGAGTATACCAGACCATCCTAACTCAATTTCCCTCTGAGTGATTGTAGCAATAGTCACCCAATGGTCTGAACACTATGACCGTTAAACTAAAAGTTCTTGATCCTTACCGTATGAAATTAAACTGCATGGAGTAAAGGTACACCCCATGTTCAAGATAAATCAGTGTAGGAAACTCCCCGATCTTTAACAGTAACCAGGGACAATAATCCTCGACATGTCAAGATATTTCCTTAAACAATGGCAGACTTTGTGGCCTGTATAATCATGCATCCGCATAATCATTCATGTCCATCAGAAGTGGAAAGTCAGCGACCTGTGGACACCTTTGCATGACTATGCATACCATTCCCTTAGAGAATCTGCATATTGATAGCCCCTGGCCCGTCTACCAAAGGCAAGATTTCCTCAGGCGATACTCTTCCTAGATCCGTATGCTTACCGGCCTCAGAGACCCCATGTCATTTCTCATTATCCAACAAGCCTTGGGACCACGATTTACACCATCAATCCCTCTCCACATCTTGTACATGCTGAGATATTTGAGCCCAGTTACATTCTAATCAAGAGTGGCCTTTGCAACTACGTCCTTATCGCATGATGATTAAAACTGCACGAAACATGTCTTTGCCACTTGGCGTGAAGCTGCGAAGACCAAGCATTAAACATCCAGGGAAATTCCTCTAACTATAAGAATTTTCACGGATTTAAAAATTCCTCTCGTCCTCGCTGCACGATGTTAAACTGAAAAATATCTTTAATAATGCTCTCTATCTTTACCGCATGACATTAAACTTCATGGAAGCTGTCTTTACCTCATAATGTTAAACCGCATGGAATTTGTCCCTACCACATGACGTTAAACTACACGGAAGCCGTTCTGACCGCATGACATTAAACTGCATAGATGTCGTCCTCACTGCATGACGTTAAACTACCCGGATTTAGAAATAATAATAATTCCCTTCATCCTTTCCGCATGACGTTAAAATCCATGGTCAAACTCTTCATGGGTTCAACTAGGAATAGAGGTTTTCCTCCCTCCATCAATGCACAGGATAGACCTACAAAAACCACCATCTCACACCAGCATGAGAAGGGATGACTTTAC
Organism: Viscum album; assembly: GCA_963277665.1. Lineage (NCBI taxonomy): Eukaryota > Viridiplantae > Streptophyta > Magnoliopsida > Santalales > Viscaceae > Viscum > Viscum album. The sequence continues at coordinate 1,886,650,841 of OY728140.1, forward strand.
CCATTCCTGGGATGTTTTGGCTAGATGTTTCTCCTGTATCCAGGCACCCTCCTTTTATAAACCATACATTGTACTCAGAAAATTACGAACACTTGCAAGCCACCTCTGGTGGTTCCGAATCTCAACTTCCCTGATATTGCACGGCTATCAAGAGAATACAATCATTGACCTAAGGACACCTTTTCATGACTATGCATACCATTCCCTCAGTGTCTCTGCATATTGATCACCCATGGCCCGTCTACCAAAGAAAATATTTCCTTAGGCAATGCTTCTCTCCGTACGCCTCTTGGCCTCTAAACCCCCATGTCTATCCTTGGATTCAAAAACCCTCTAAGCTATAGTTTACTAACCTTTACTCACAACCCTACCTGAGTATGGTGTAACGTCTCTGGCGAGATTACCGAGAACCAAGAGAATCCATTCCATTTTAAGAAATGTCCCAGCTGCATGAATTTAAACCATGCCAAGCTCCAACCATCCATCACGCTAGCTAAATTCGTAGAAAAGGGACCCTTCATCCGCAATCATGAATAATACAGATGTTCCCAAACCTTTTCAGATGTCACATACCCTTGTCAAGCCACCCTTGGTGGTTTTCATAATTCTCTATGCCACCCATGGTGGTTTCCATAATCCGGACATCCATGAAGTCATTAGGTTATCAGAAATGGACAGTCATTGACTTAAGGACACATTTTCATGACTATTCATACCATTCCCTCAGCAGATCTACATATTGATCACCCCTGGCCTATCTAACCAAGGCAAGCCTTCTTTAGGTGATGCTTTTCCTACCTCTGCACGCCGATACGGGTCTCATGCATTGTGACATACCCTAAATGTTGTTCAATTCTAATCATATTCCCCCCATGTGTGTCTAAAAGGTATTGAGACATCTTTTAATCAACCAAACCACGTAGAGGCCATCTTCCCACCATATCTGGTCAAAGTTGTTTGACTTAAAACATCAGTGATGATAGTGTTATCGGTGGGAGTGTAAACCGCTCAAAAAAAGCGGCGCAATGCCCATTAAGCCCAAAATCCGAAAAGGGCGACCTAAAAAAAAGTTAGGCTATACCCACTGGGTCCATACTAAATGGTCCCAGACAAGGCTTAGGGGATTGATCAAAAAGACAAAAATTTTGTAGGTTTTTTGTACAAAACCCTAGAAAATCACATACTGTGCTCACTGAGTCCTTGGCTCGGGAAAAATTTAGAGAATTTTCGAATCACTCATAGACTTTTAGGACCATTATACATCAGAATAGCCTCCTCTTCGTTCCAATCGGACCCCATTCCGATGGGGGGAATTTTTAGGGTCTTAAAAAATCTGCAAAGCGGAATGGGAATTCAACTTAATTTGAGAAAGGATTCAACCCAATTTCCCTCAAAGGATCGGGCAGAAACATGAAGAATACACAAAAATTGACAAAGGACTGACCAACCCACGTACCATTTCAACATTGATGGTACTCGGCCGGTTCAGTGAGACACCCCCTCCACAGACCAACGTCGTCCGCGAAATGAAGGCGGGAACCCCTACGCAGGTGCGAAGCAGGACGAACGCCAGGCCGGTCCACCGCTACGAACCGCGCCAACCAACCCATGCCGCATGTGTCGTCGTTTGCGAAATGGAGGCAGAAGCCATATGCAACCGTGGAACTTGTCATTTTCCAAATAGAGGTGGAGTGGTGCATGACCACGGAGAAATTCCATGAAACTCGGTTCCATAAATATTGGTTGACTGAGTCATAAGCGGGTGAGTCTTTCTTCATGGGCTTCCTCAAAAAGCGTCGTGTTCCCCATCGATACAACATCTTCATTACTCTATAAATAGACCCTGAGGGGTGTCAAAAATGCGGGGATGAAAGGACAAGTGAAAACCATTGGGGAGACACTTGAGAAATCACTCCTAGTGGTAAAGTTCTGCGACCATCTGCAGACCCCATATCATTCGCTAATGCACTCTTCCACATAGAGGAGAAACCAAACCACGAACCACATGCGGCCACCTCGTCTGCGGCCAATCCTTAGTGGCCATTTCCTTCGCGGACATCCTAGGCGGCTAGCTTCTACATGGCCCGCCTCTTCTACGTCCATCTCATCCATGGACACCATTCACGTACAGCCTCTCCATGACTTCTCCTACATGGCCATCTCCTCCGCGACCTGCTCCTACACGACCCACCCCATGCGGGAAAACCCATGCACTCGAGGAAATTTCTAGGTGGGTCAAAAATATTTTCTATTGCACCCTTATGCCGCCACAACATCCGTCTTATACAAGACATGAGTCAAGCTACTCTTCATGACTGTCTTATAACCCCATTACCTTGCTCCTTTTTCTAGGCTCATCCAGAATGGGCCGCCCTTGCGTAAGTCCCGCACCAACCATTTCTAGGTATCTCCTACCTAGTTTTCCTGACCACATGACATTAAACTGTATGTCCCTCGTCCTATCCCTATGAATTTAGACTATATGGAAATAGTCCATGCAACACGACATTAAATTGTGATGTCTTTATCTGAGATATATGACTTTAAATAGTAGAAAACCTAAACCTCATATAATATTCTGGGCATCCATCCTAGAGTAAGCCCCACACCATCCTCGCCAAAAGCCATCAGCCCTTCCCCTCTCATCACGGAAGGTTCATTGCTCCACTGCGTGACCCCTACCTTCCTCCAACATCAGGGAGAAGGAGAGTCCAGTGGTCCCGACCTTCTCCTCTGCTCGTCTTCTTCCTCCCCTTCCCTCGGTTGGGAGAATGTGCGAGGCTTGCCAAATCTGTTGCATTCTATGGTTTCTCACATAAAGTATGACTCACGTGGGCTTAGATATTTGTGATGGTCATGGCGTCTGCAAAACGATCATGCCCCTCACAACGAACTATGTGGGTTTTGGTCTCTATCTCCTAAGCAGGGTATGTAGGAATCCTCCCCAAGGTTTAATCCCAATTTGGGCCACTAACCATGTGTATGTCCCAATCACGCCCCTCAAAATGAACTATGTGGGTTTTGATCCCTATCTCCTAAGCATGGTACGTAGGAAGCCTCCCCGAGGTTCAATCCCAATTCGGGCCACTAACCATTTGTAAGTCCCAATCATGCCCCTCAAAACGAACTACGTGGGTTTTGATCCCTATCTCCTAAGTAGGGTTCGTAGGAATCCTCCCTGTGGTTTAATCCCAATTCGGGCCGCTAACCATGTGTAAGTCCCAATCATGCCCCTAAAAACATACTATGTGAGTTTTGATCCCTATCTCTTAAGCAGGGTATGTAGGAAGCCTCCCTGAGGTTCAATCTCAATTCGGGCCACTAACTATGTGTAAGTCACAATCATGCCCCTCAAAACAAACTAGATGTTTTTTGATCCCTGTTTCCTAAACATGGTACGTAGGACGCCTCCCCAAGGTTTAATCCCAACAATAGGCAACTCTCACCTGTAAGCCCTAATCTCCCAGAACTACATGAACTTTGATCCCCAACCAACCGGGATACGTAAGAAACCTCCCTGAGTTGCAAGCCTGATATCTAAGTCTGATACACATCCATCACTTTCAAACCATGTCCTCATGACTCTAGAAGGATTGTATCTAGGCCTAGGAAATCACATCCCTTGGGTCTTCCGAGCCTCTTCGACGTAAGTCCCGCACCAACATTGACTGGGCATCTCTTTCACAAGTTTCCTTTCGACAAGACGTTAAATTGTACGGTTGGGTCCTTATCACACGACCTTAAAAGTTGATGTGTCCCGTTAAGTGGTACCAAACTACGTGGATTTGGATTACTCTCACGAGGATACGTAGGAAGCCCGTATCATGGGTTCGATCCAAACACTCAAGTCGTTATCTATCCCCCCTGGATGATAATAAATTCCAGAGCACCCAGTTATGAGGTTTCAAACCAGTGTCATCTCAATGAGTTAAAACTCCTCAGAGTCATTAATCCATTGGGGGATGGTAATACTCGGGCCCAAATGATTCTGAATCCCTATGTTTAGTTGACTATTGCCAACCAGATGTAATCTATGGATACTATGCTAGGGTACAAACCAATGTATCACGAACATATGAATACGTCTTACATATATAAAAGAGTCCCAGAATAGGAAATAATTTCCCCCAAAAGGGTGTGATGATCTCGACTTCCCATCCTTTCGACCAATGTGAGATATTAAGTGCCGCTGGACAAATCACCCAACGAACGCCTGCATTTGGAAATTAGGTCCATGTATCTTTGGATATGGAACTGTTGGTCATTTATAAATGAAAACGGTACACCTGATATGAGTGATTAAGCAGAACCCAACCTTCTCTAATCAACTGTCGGGCAGCACACATTTTTCCCTCGGTCGAAATAACGGTCTTTTAGGGTTTTAAAGGGCCATATATAATTTTCATAGTATTTTAGGATTATTTTAGGGCTTCATCTGTAATTTATGGTCTTTTATGGTTTTTAGGGGTTTTAGTTTTTAGTTAATTTTATAGTTTTTTTGGCATTTTAGAGTTTTTAATCTGTATAATGGTCCTTTAGGGTTTTTATGATTGTATTAGGGTTTTTGGGCTTTTTTTATTTCTTGGTTTTTTAGTGTTTTTGTCTCCTTATAGTTTTTTAGGGATTTAGTGGTTTTATGATTTTTTTTTATTTTTTGTGTTTTGGAGTTTTAAGGGGATTTAGGGCTTGTAAGGTTTTTAGGGTGTTTATGGTTTTGAATGAGTTTTTAGAGTTTCTAATGGGTTTTATGGTTATTGTTGTTGTTATGGTTTTTAGGGTAATGTATTTTAGTGATGATAGGGGTTTTAGTGTTTTTTTGTTTTTTTTGTTTTCAATGTTTTTTGGGTTTTACAAGTTTTTATGGTTCTTAGTGGTTTTAGGATTTTCAAGGGATTTAACGATTTTTTTTGTTTTTAGGATTTTTTTGTATAATAGGGTTTTTATGGGTTTTAGTGTTTTTAGGGGTTTTAGGGGTTTGAAGCGTTTTTAGGGTATTTAGGGATTTTAGGGGTGTTTTGGATTTTTTAGATTTTTTTGGAATTTAGTTGTTTTTAGGGGTTTTAAGATTAGTTAGGGGTTTTAAGGAATATATTTTGGTTATTAGTGTTTTTAAGGATTTATGATATTCATGTATTTTTAGGTTTTTAGTGTTTTAATGGGTTTTTATTAGGTGTAAGGTTTTTTTGGGATTATGACTTTTTATGGGTTTTAGGGTCATTATGTATTTTATGTGTTTTTAGTCTTGTATTTGTGTTTTTAGGTTCTTTTATAGTTATTTGTATTTTTATGGTCTTTCATATTTTGAAAGGTTGTAGGGTTTTATTTGTTTTAGGGTTTTTTGGGTTTTTGATGATTTATGATTCTTGGGTCTTTAGGATTTATTAGTGTTATTAATTTTCTGGGGTTTTTATGGTTTCAAGAGTTTTTATGGATTTAGGGTTTCATTTTTAGTTTTTAGGGTTTGTGGGTTTTTTTTTATTTTTTAGTGTTTATAAATATTAGGCAAATTTGGTTTTTTTGGGATTTTATGGGGTTTTGGTCTTTTTTGGTTTTTATGGATTTTTTATACCTTTCGATTTTCATGGTGGATTTAGTGTTTTTAGGAGTTTTATGGGTTTGAGTTTTTTTGTTTTTCATTTTTTCTTAGTGATTTTTGGATTTATTAGGTACTTTTTAGATTTTACGGGTATTTATAGTTTTTAAATATTTTGAGTTTCTTTAAAGGTTTTTAAGGTTTTGTGGTTTTAGGGGGTTTTAGAGTAATTTTAGGTTTTAAAAGTTTTTAGTTTTTAATGTATTTATTTTGTTTTATGGGGTGTCAGGGACTTATTAATTTTATATATTTGTAGTTTTTTATGGGTTTTATGAGGTTTGGGGGGGGGGTTGTAGTTATTTGTTTGTTTTTAAAAAATTTATGTTTTTGGGGTGTATTAGTTTGTTTAGAAATTTTCATAGGTTCCTGATGGTTTTTTGGGTTTTAGGTTGTTTAGGGTTGTTTGGATTTTTTAGGGATTATTTAGTTTTTAGGTTTTTAAAGTGATTTTAGATTTTTTAGGTTCTTTGGTTTATTTTTGGGGTTTTATGTATTTGTATGCCTTTATGGTTTCTTAGGTTTTTTATGGTTATTATAGGTTTGTTATTTTTTTATAGTTTTTCAGTTTGATAGTCATGCTTATGTGTTTTTAGGGTTCTTATGGTTTTTAGGGTTTGTTGGATATTTTAGTCATTTTTGGGTTTTAGACTTTTTTAATGTTTTCAGGGTTTTTGAGGTTTTTAGATTATTTCGGGTTTTAAGGGTTTATAGTATTTTTAGGTATTTTAGAGTATTTGTTGTTTTTAGGATTTTAGGGTTCTTTAGGATTTTATAGCATGTTTAGGTTTTTTAGGATTCGTAACTGTTTTAGGTTGTTTAATTGTTTTAGGGTTTTAGGGTGTGTTTTCGATTTTTAGATATTTTAGGTTGTATTTTGGATTTTATGTTTTCCTTGGGTTTTTAGTGTATCTAGGGTTTTATGGTTTTTAGGGTTTCCTGTGTTTTTAGTGTTCTTGGGGTATATTTTTTCTGGGGTTTTAGGGTTTTTAGTGTTTTTGGGTGATTTTAGGGGGGTTTAGGTATTTTATTATAGTTTTTATCATTTTTTAGGGTTTTCTATATTTTATATTTTTCATGGTTTTTGTGGGTTTTCTATGGGTTTTCATATTTTTGGTGTTTTATGTTATTCATCACATTTTTGGGGTATTAGGGTTTTATAATTTTAAGGTTTTTTGGTTTTTAATGGCTCTTAGGTGTTTAAGTGAGGTTTTAGGGGTTTTGTGGGTTTTGTGGTTTTAGTTTTTTTAGCGAGTTTTTTTTTTGGTTTCTTGGGGTTTGTTTTTGGGTTCCCTTTAGAATATTAATATTTTTAATGTATTTTTAGGTATTTTAATGTATTTTTATGGATTTTTAGGGTGTATATGGGTTTGAGTATTTTTTAGAGTTTTTATGGTCTTTATGGTGTTTTAAGTGTTTTAGGTTCTTTTATAGTTTTTAAGGGTTTTAGGGGTTATATAATATCTTTACGGATTTTAGGGGTATGACTGATTTTTTGTTATGGTTTTACAGTTTTTTGTTTTTCTTGTGTTTATGATTTTTTTTAGTTTTTTAGGGTTTTAAGGATTTTAGGGGATTTATGGTTTTTTGGGTTTGTGTGTTTTTAGGGTACTTTTAGTGGGTATTGAGTTTTTCAGGGGTTTCTATGATTTTTTAGGGTTTTCTATGGTTGATAGTGTTTTAGGTTTTTTTAGTGTTTGTTTTGGTTTTAGGGGGGTTTAAGCTTTTTTTGGGTTTTAAGGGGGTTTTATCATTTTTCGGGTTTTGTGGGGTTCTGTGGGGGGGGGGGGGGTTAGGGTTTTTAGTTTTTTATTAGGGGTTTTTTATGGGGGGGGGGGTTAGGATATTTTTTGGTATTTTTAGGGTTTTTAGAGTTTTTTGGGTTTCTATTTATTTTTTAGATTTAAGATTTTGTAGAGATTTTAGTATATATTTTTGTTTCTAGGGAGTTTTATGATTTTTAATGGTATTTTTGTTTTATAGGTATTTTGGAATTTTTTAGGGGTTTTTTATATTTTTTATTTTTATAATTTTTTAGAGGTTTAGGGTTATATAAGGTTTCTTATGCTTTTAGGGGTTTTAGTGTTTTTAGGAGTTTTTGGGTGTTTAAGGGTGTTTGAGGGGTTTTTATGATTTTTAAGAGTTTTATATTTTTATGGTTTTTAGGGTTTTATATTTTAAATGGTGTTTATGGGGTTTTAGGGTATTTTAGGTTTTTATAGGGTTTTTGATCTCTTAGTATTATTTTGGTTTTCTAGGGGTTTCAATGTTTTTTGGGGTTTTTCGCATATTTAAGTGGTTTTTAGATTTTTTGGGGTCTTTTAGGAGTTATAAGCATTTTTGGATCTTTTAGGTGATTTAATTTTTTAATGTTTTCAATGGATTTTTACGGTTTAAGGTTTTTTAGGGTTTGTATGGATTTTTATGATTTTAAGTATTCCTAGGGTTTTTATATAATTTATGGTTTCTTTGTCTTTTTTTCGTCTTTAATGTTTTTTAGGAATTTTTTTATTTTTTTGGGTTTTAAGGGATTTTAGTGTTTTAAGGATTTAATTTTTTAGATGATTTAGGTTTTCTAGTGGTTTTAATTTTTTTGATATTTTATATGTTTTAGGTATTTTAGGGGTTTTTAGATTTTTCAATGTTAATTTGGGGATTCAAGAGTGTTTTTGGGGTTTTCAATGGTTTTTAGGGTGTTTAGGGTTTTTTATGGATTTAGGGGTTTTATGGGTTTTAATGGTTATTAGTTGCTTTTGGGTCTTTAGGGTATTTTTAGAATTTTTTAGAATCATTTACGGTTTTTAGGGTATATGGGAGGTTTTTTAATGTTGTATGTCTTTTATGGGTTTCAATAACCTTAGGGTCTTTTAGGGATTTTTGGGGTTTTATGGTATCTTAGTTTTCTTATGTTCATTTATGATCTTTTTTTGTTTTTATGTTCTTTTAGGGTATTTTGTGTAAATAAATGTTTTTATCGTCTTTCAGGATATTATGGGTTTTAATGTGTTTTAGAGATTTTTAGGGTTTTCATGTTTTTTAATGCATTAAGTCCTTATTAGGGGTTACTAGGATTTTTAGGGGTTTATAGTTTTAAATGTTTTAAGGGTCCCTTATAGTTTTTATGGTTTAGGGAATCGTTAAGGTTTTTATTCAGGTTTTTAGGGATTCAGGGGCTTTAAAAATTATTTTTTAAAAGATTTTTTGGTATCTTAAGGGTTTTAAGGTTTTCTTGGGGTTTTTATATGTTTTAGGGATTATAGTGTTTTTATAATTTTTGGGTTATTTAAGGTTTTTTTGTAATTTTTATTGTATTTTTATCTTTTTATCGTTTTTAGGTGTTTTATTATTATTTTGGGTTTTTAGTGATTTTAGGGTTTTATGGTTTTAGAGTTTTTAGGGGGTTTGTATTGGTTTTAAGGGTTTTGGGGATTCTGAGGGCTTTTGGGTTTACATAGGGTTTTCAATATTTTTCAAATTTTTATAGGTTTTATGGTTTCTTATTGAATTTTAGGTGGTTTTATAATTTTTATTGATTTTAAGGAGTAGTAGAGTATTTACGGTTTAATAGGGGTTTCAGGGTGTTTTGGTGTTTTTATGGGGTGGTGGGGGTTAGGCCATTTAGAGTGTTTTTGGGATTTTTTATGGTGGTATGGTTTTTATTGTCTTTTTAGGGTTTTTATGGTTTTTAGAGGTTTAGGGTTTACATGGGTTTTTAGGGGTTTTTGGGTTTTTGGGGTTCTATAATTTCTTATGTTTTATGGTTTTGCGGGTTATTGGGTTTTTAGGGGTTATAGAGTTTTTTTATTGATTTAGAGATTTTTTTGGAATAATGGGTTTTAGTCTTATTTTGGATTTTCTTAAATTTTCTTTGGTTTTTTGAGTTTTTAGGGTATTTAGGGGTTTTTTAGTTTTTAGAAATTTTGGGGTTCTTATATATTTTTTTGGATTTTTAGGTGTTTTGGGGTTGGGTTTTTAGAGTTCTTTTAGTATTTTTATTTGTTTTACGGTTTCTAGGGTATTTTAGTTTTTTTGTGGTTGTTGGGTTTTTAGAGTTTTTTTTGGATTTTTGAGGTTTTATGTGTTTTAAAGGCTTTTATGGGTTTTATAGGATTTTTGTTTTGTTAGATGTATGTATGTGGTTTTAGGATTTTTAGGGTGTTTCAAGAGTTTTGGTACTTGTAGGTTTTTTTGGTGTATTAGTTTTTTTAAGGGTTTTTGGAAATTTTTAGGGTTTTTAGGGGGTTTAGGGGTTGTTATTGGTTTTTCTTGTATTTAAGGGCCTTTTAGACTCTTTTAGTTTTGTTGTAGTTTTTAGGGTTTTCATGGTTTCCTAGTTTATTTCTATGGTGTTATGTGTTTTCAGAGGTTTTAAGTGTTTATTTGGAGTTTTTAGGGGATTTAAGGGGTTTAGGGGGTTTAGGGTTGTTTTAATGGTTTTAGTGTTCTTTTTTCGGTTTGTATAGTTTTTAGGGGTTTTTATGGAGTTTTATGTTTTTATTTTTTGGGGGATTTTATTGTTTTTAAGGGTTAAGGTTCTTGAAGTTTTTTTAGGGGTTTTTTTGGGTTTTAGGGTATATTAGGGATTTTTAGTGTTTTATTAGGGTTTTATATGGATTTTCGTGATTTTTATGATTTTATTATGGTTTTTTGTGTTTTTAGGGTTTTAGAGTTATTTTTTTTGATTTATAGGGGTTTTAGAGTTTTTTATGCTTTCCATGGAGATTTTAGTGACTTTTGGGTCATTATGTGTTATTTAATTTTTTTGAGTTTTTTGGTTTTTTTGGGTTCTTTTAGGGTCTTTAAGGTTTTATGTGTTTTTAGGGTTCTAGGGTTTCGATTTTATTATTCATGGTATAGGGTTTGGGGTGTAAAATATAGTGTTTATGGTGTAGGGTATAGTATTTAGGGTGTAGAGTTTAGGGTTAGGATGGAGGGTTTAGGGTTTAGGGTTTAGGAGTTAGGGTTTAGGGTTTCAGGTTTCGAGTGTTGGGTATTGGTTTTAGGGTGTCTTACTTAAGGAATATGGTGTTGGGAATATGGTTTAATTTTTGGGATTTGGACTTAGGGTGTAGGGTTTAGGGTTTTAGCCGTATGGTTTAGGGTGTATGGTAAAGGTTTTAGTTTGTAGGGTTTCAGGTATAGGGTATAGGGTTTAGGGTTATGTGTTTAGGGTTTGGGGTGTAGGGTCTAGGGTTTAGGTAGTAGTTTATATGGTTTAATGCATATGGTTTAGGGTTTAGAGTGATGGGAATAAGGTTTATGATGTACATTTTAGTATTTAGGATGAATGGTATAGGGTATAGGGTGTAGGGTTTTGGGTTTAGGGTCTATGATATAGGGTTTAGGGGGTAGGGAACACGGTTTGGAGTGTTGGGTGTATGGATTATGGTGATTGGTTCTTTGTTTATGTTATAGGGTGTAGATTTTAGAATGTAGGGTCTAGGGTCTAAGGTGTATGGTATAGGGTTTATGTTTTAGGGTTTTGGGTTTAGTGTGTTGGGTATGTAGTTTAGGGTTTTGGGTATAAGGTATATTCTTTAGAGTTTTCTTTTTAATTTTTATTGTTTTTAATGTTTTTAGGGTTTTTAGTTTTTTTATCATTTGTAGTGGTCTTTAGTGGTTTTTAGGGTTTTTACGGTTGTAGGTTTGATATAGGTTTTCTATTTATTTTTAATGGTTTTTAAGATTTCTATTGGTTTTAATATATTTTAGCGTTTTGAAGGTTTTTTATTTTTTGTGGTATTTTTGGTTTTTTTTGGGTTTTTAGCGTTTTTTGGGTTAGGATTTGGAGGGCTTAAATGGTTGTTTAAGGTTTTAAGGTTTTTTAGAGTTTTTAGGGATTTTGGGGTTTAGGGTTTTAACATTATTTGAGGTTTTTTCTATGTATTATTGGGTTTTTATGGGGTTTTATAGTGTTTGTTAGGGTTTTAATGGGTTTTAGGGTACTTCATAGATTTCATGTATTTTAGTGTGTTTATAGTTTTTAGCGTATTTTAAGGTGTTTTTGGGTTTTTGGTGGTTTTTTTTATTTTAATGGATTTCTAGTTTTTCTTATATTTTATGGTCTTTAAGGGGACTTAAGATTTTAATGGTCATTTTGGAGGATTTTTGGGATACAGAGGTTTTTGGTGTTTTTGGTGTTTCATAATTTTTCGGATGTGTTATTTTTTTAGGATATTTTTGGAATATATGGTGTTTTAGATTTTTGGTGTTTTACTATCTATAAGGTGTTTAAGTGTTTTCAGGGTCTTTTGTCAATAAAGAGTGTTTTTATGGTCTTTTATGTTTTTATTGGGTATTTAGGGTCTTTTAGGGTTTTTTGTGGTGTTTAGGGACTTTTAGGTTTTTATGGTATTTTAGGGTTTCTAGGGTCATTTAGGCGTATTTTGGGTTTTTTAGAGTTTTAGGGTTTTTATTTTCTTTATGTTTTATGCGTTTTTAGGTGTTTTCTGTGGTTTTTGGGTTTTTTTGGGTTTTCTGGTATTTAGGATATTTAGGGTTTATTTCGGTTTTTAGGGTTTTGGGGTTTCCTGGGTTTGTTATGGATTTAGGGTTTTTAAATGTTTTTAGGGATTTTAGGGACTCTTTGAGTTTATATAGGGTTTTATATATTTGTAGTGTCTTTAGGGTGTTTTATTAGTTTTTGGTGTTTTGGAGGTTTTCAAGACTTTATATGGGTTCTTATAGGATCTTAGGGTTGGGGGGGGGGGGAATTTTTGTGGTCTTTAGATTCTTTAGGATTTTTAGGGATTTGTTATAGTTTTTATGTTTTTACTCTGATTTAGGGTATTTATGGTTTTAGGTTCTTTTAGTATTTTTTTGATATTTTGTGGTTGTTTTATGGGTTTCATAGACTTTTATGATTTTTAGGGGATTAATATTATTTTAGGGAATTTTAGGGTTTTATGGGATCTTTTTGGGTTTTGGGGTCTTTTTTGGTTATTTGAGAGTTTTACTACTTTAAGAGTTTTTAGGGTTTTTAGTAACATTAGTGTTTTAGGGTTTTTAGGACTATTTAAAGTTGTTGAGGGTTATTTATGGTTTTAAGCGCCCTTTTTGGTTTTTAAATTTTTATGGTCCATTAGTGGTTCTAGGACCCTTTTGGCTATTTAGGGTCCTTTAGAGACTTTAAGGGGTGTCAGGATGCTTTAATGTTTTTAGGGTTCTTAGAACTGTATAGATTTTTTATTATTTAAGTATTTTTAGGTTATCTAATGGTATTTGATGGATATTTCGAGTTTTTAGTGTCCTTATGGGTCCTTAGGTTATTTGGAGTCTTTTAGAGGGGTTTTGGGGTTTCATGATCTTTTATAGTATTTAGGCATTTTATTGTCTTTTAGGGGTTTTTGTGTTTTATTGGGTTTTTAGATTTTTTGGTGGCTTATGGTGTTTATGATATTTGGTTATTGGGAGTTTTTGGTTATTTAGGTTTTTTATGGATTTAGGGGTATTAACTATTTTCAAGGTTCTTTAGGGTTATTATGTATTTTAGGTGTCTTAACATTTTTTGGGTTTTTAGGGTTTTTATGTATTTTGGGCGGATTTAGGGTTTTCATGGTTTTTAGGGGTTCTAGGGATTTTAATGGTTTTAGGGGTTTGGGATTAATTTTATTTTAGGGTTTTTTGTGTGTTAAGGATTTTTTTTTGTTTTAGGGTTATTTAGAGTTATTATGGTTTCAGGGTTTCGATGGCTGCCAGGGGGTTTTAGGGTTTTCTTAGGATTTTAAAAAAAAATTATCTTGTTAGGTTTTTAGTGCTTTCAGTATTTAAGGGGTTCTGGTAAATTTTTTAGTTTTTTCTGGATTTTTAGGGTTTTTTAGGTTATTTAGGTTAATTTCTGAAATTTTTATAGTTTTTTAGAGATTTTAGGGGTTTCATGGTTTTCATGGAATTATAGGGGTCTAGGGTTTTTAGTGATTTTATGGGCTTTAAGGCTTCTAAGGGTATATATAGGGTTCATGGTGTTTTTCCTGTTTTAAGTGGTTTTAGGTTTTTTAGGGGTTTATGATTATTTTAGGTGTATGTGGTTCTATTTGGGGTTTTAAATGTTTTTAGGGGTTTTAAAGGTGTTTATGGTTTGTAGGGTTTTTCTTGTTTTTAAAATTTTCTAGGGTTTTAAGAGTATTTAGGTTTTTTAATTTTTAGGGTTTTTAGGGTTTTTAGGTTTTATATATTTTTATTTAGGGTCTTTTGGGGCTTTTGTTATTTTTCTTTTATGGGTTTTTAGGGATTTTTGGTTTTTAGGGTTTTAGGGTTTTAGGGTTTTTATGGTCTTTTAATAGTTTTTTGGGTTTTTAGGGTTTTCTGTTGTTTGATGGGATTTTAGTTTTTTTGGGGTTTATGGTTTTAACGGTTTTTATGGTTTTAGGAGTTTGAGGGTTTTAGGGTTTTTAGGGTTTTAGTTGTATATTTAGGTTCTTCATGGGATTTAGTGTATTTTTGTCTTTTTAGTGTTTTACGGGTTTGGATAATTTGGGAAATTTTAGGGTTTTAAGATTTGTTTAAGTTTTTTTGGGGTTTTTCAGTGTTTTATGGTTTTTATGACATTTTGGGTGACTTTAGGTTTTTTAGGATTTTATTTAGGGGATTTTCGGGTTTAAGGGATATTAGTTTTTTGGTTGTTTTATGGGGGTTTTAAGGTTTTGTTAGGGTTTTAGGGTATTTATTTATTTCTAGGGTTTTATGGGTTTCATAGGATTTCAATGTTTTCTAATGGTTTATATAATTTCTAAGGGTTTTAAAGATTTTTAATGTTTTTTATTTTTTAGGAATTTTAAGATATTTTAATATTTGTTGAAAATTTTATTATTTTTATGGGTTTTTATAGTTTTTTAGGGATTTAGGGTTTTAACCGTTTTTAAAGTTTCTATGATGTTTAGGGATTTTTATGTTATTTTAGGGATTTTAGATTATTTTTTGTACTTTTATTTTCTTCATTAGTTTTTTTGGGTTTTAGGGCTTTTAGGGTTTTATATCTATGTAGGGTTTTTAGTGGTTTTCAGGTTTTAATGGTTTTTAGGATTTTATGGATTATTTTGCACGGTTTAAGGGGTTTCTAGAGTTTTGGGGTTTTTTGTTTTTGTTTTTGTTTTATTTTTTAGAGGTTTCCGTATTTTTAAAGATTTATTAAGGTTGTCCTGGGATTTTTTGTTTTTTTGGTTTTTAGAGGTTTTCATGGGTTTTTTGGTTTTTTGACATGTTTTAGTGGTTTAGGGTTTCAGGGTTTTAGGCGGTCTATAGGGACTTTTAGGGTTTTTAGAGTTTATTTCGAGATTATTATGTTATTAGGGATATAAAAGGGTTTATATTTTTTAAAGGGTTTTAGTGTGGTCTAGGGGCAATGAAGGGTCGGGTCCAGGCTATTCCTGGCACCCCCCAAAATTTATTAAAAGAAAAGACACAAAGACACTACAGACAAGGGAGGGGAGGTATCCAACGATCCACACCCAAAGCCCCTTACGACCTCAGCCCGAAGGCCACAAAAAAAAGGAATAAAAAAAAAAAGAAAGAACAAGAAGTCAAAAAAGTCCAAAAGGGAAAGCACACAAGCGGAGGATCAGTCAACATCGCCACCAAAACCATCCAGCTCCTCACCACGATACCCCATGCCCACACCAAATCCATCACCCACATCAGCAAAACTAAAGTATGACTCAGCACCCATGTTCGTTGAGTCCCATCCAGACTCAAAATCCTCTTTCATGCCAAGTCTGGATAGCATCTTCATCCTAGCCTTCTCTTGATCAGCGCAAATTGAGATCCGCTCTCGCTTATTCACCTTTAGATTAAGTTTGACATCTTGTGAAGAGGTTGTAGTTGCCATGGGACGTGGGAGGGCAGAGTAATCCCTCCTCCGTCTTCGCCTCGGAGGGGCGGAAGTGGATTCAGCTTCAACACCTGAATTCACACAAGTGACACCATCACTGATAGCCGATGATGCCTTCCCCTTCTTACATTCTGAACCAAGAGTTTTAGAACCTCTTCTAGTTCTTTCCTCCTTTTACCTGACCATTGGAGCGTTTATACGGAGATCAGCCTTAGAAAACCACTCCCCAAGCCTCTCAGCTTCACCCTCAAGCGGGAACCTTTCCCGTTAAACCCACACCATCTCATTCAACTGCACAAAATAATCTTCAACAGAGGGAACACCATGAATGACCATATCCCTCTGTAGGTCCATGGACGGATCACCAACGTCGCCAACATTCACTGGTAGAGAGATCAAAAACTGGGCACTTGGAAGATCGTTAGCACCACTAGTGTAGTCTGATGGAGTAGATAGCCCAGGGCCCATGTCAGGCCCCCCCACGCCGGGACACTTGGACAGAACCAGATGGGCATCACACCAATTTGTATATTGCACCCTCGGGATCTAGGTATCCTCTTCTACCATACACCTTTCCTCAGCTGAAGACAAGCTCCACTCATCCCCAATCCTTGGCCCCTGAGCAACCACTGCCTCCATCATGACATCTTCCACCAGCACATCCACCACAGAAGGCTCAGCCAAAGATGTAACCTGCGAGTTGTTTGGAGCACTAACAACAACCTCAACTGCTGGAAAGGATCCATCGATGCCCTCATTAACCTTCAAGGCAACTATATCATCTCATCCCAGTTCCAGAGTATATGGAAGCTCCACATTTTCTTTCCAGATGCCCATCACAATAGCCTTCTCTGTCTGCCTCTTAGGGAGCCACCACACCCATGAACACCTTCTGCAGACACCCGATTATCCCTCTCAGCCAGAAGCACTTCCACCTCATCGGCATCTTTCGAAACACCAGCACCTCTAGCCAGACATACAATGAATCCACCCGAATCCATCAGGGAAACCTCTAAATAACTTCCATCCAGCAAAGATGACGGGCAGGGAACATCAGCAACCAATGGTTGGGAGGATAATGTCTCAGCCACCCCCTTTGTCCCCTTCACCTCCACTAGAGGGTGGATGCTCTCACCAGAAGAAATGCCAGCCAGAGAACCACCAGCCCTGATAGGGCCAGGGCATCCTCCAGATTTTTCACTGTGCCCAAAGCTCCAACAAGAAGAGAAGAACACCGGCCATTGATGAAAGATAACAGGTTGTCTCCATCTAAGTTCTTCCCCCACTGCAATCTAGATAGCATCCACAAGAGTCTTTGAAGTATCGACTTCAACAAAGGCCCTTGGTGCAGCCAGATGACAAAGGGACCTAGTCCTACTATCCACACAAAGGAACCTCCCAACCAAAATTAAACGCATTGAAGTAATAGATATATATTGAATAGGAAGGGTAAGCTCAGGAAATATCACCTAGGTAGCAGAAATCGGGGAACTCTGCTTCAGATGAAAGTCAAAGCTCCACTGAAAGAGGGAGAAATGAGTGTCATTTCACGACCGAGGAGTAGCAGACCAGGCAAGGACCAAGTTTTCCTTCGAGGAAAAAGAAAATCATGATGTGGGATCTATCGATCAGGCCCACAATCGCTCGAGCCCTAAGATTCCAAAAATCTGAAACATACCTATCAAAAGTGACCATCGGGGGTCGCCGCATCGGGAAGCTTGCAACCAAAGTCAAGAGGTGCAAATTAAAAGCCTTAGTGAACTTCCGAATCGAGAGGGGAAGTTGAGGAAAACCTTCAAAGAACACTGGAACCTTCGGGCAGAGCCCCATTTTTAGGAAAGAGGGTAACAAGTTGGCAGAGGAAAGTAATGAGAAGTCCATTGAGTGAGGGTCCTCCCCCACAGAGAGGGGGGAGCTTCATTAGCCATATTCTTCATCCTGGGAGGAAGACTCCATCACGAAGGAGCCAAATCGCCAGAGTCTACAGAGCCGCCATCATGATTTGTTTTCTCTTAGGGGTGGTCTACGGGGTTTAGGGTTTGTTTCTATTTTTAGTGATATTTTGGGGGTTTTAAGATTTTCAGTGACTTTTTGTGGTTTTAGTGGTTTTAGGGTCTTTTAGGGGTTTCATAAGTTTTAGAGATTTTAATACTTCTTAGGAATTTTAGGGGTTTTTTGGGTTTTAGGGTTTGTTTGATTTTTTAATTTATTTTTAGGGGTATAAATGGTTTAATTGTTTTAAAAAAAATTAGGGAAGTTAATTTTTTTTTGTATTTTTAGGGTTTTTATGGGTTTTGGAGGTTTTTGGTGTTTTTAGGGTTCATTTATAGTTTTAAGTGTTTTAGGGTTCTTTTTACATTTTTTTTTTGTTTTTTGAGGATCTTTTTTGAAATTTAATGTGCTTTTGGTCTTTTTAGTATTTTCATAGATTTTTAGGAATTTGATAGGTTTCTATGTTTTTTATGGTGTTTAGGGTTTATTTGTGTTTAGTGTGGTTTTAAGAGGTTTTAAGGGGATTTAAGGGTTTTTATTGTTTTCTAGGGGTTTCTTTAGGTTTGAGAGTTTTTAGTATTTTCATAGGGGCTTCTTTGGGATTTTAGAGTTTTTTTTTGATTTTTATGGGTTTTAGTCTTTTTATAAAAAAAATTGAGTTTTTAGAAATATTTGGGGTTTTAGAGGTTTTATTTATTTTAAGGCTTATTAATTTTTTATAGGTTTAATGGTTTTTAGTGTTTTTTGGATTTTTTGTGTTTATAGTGTTTTATGGTTTTTTTGGGTTTTTAGGGGTTATACTGAGGTTTTTATGTTTTTTAGGATTATTTTTTTAGATTTTTATGGGGTTTTATGGTTTTAGGCTGTTTTTTGGGGGTTTTTGTGTTTCTAGAGTTTTTAGGGTTTTTCGTGTTTTTAGGGTTTTTAGAGTTTTATAAGGGGTTTAGGGGTTTTTAGGAACCCGTGTGGTATTTTATAGGGGTTTATGGACTTTTAGGCTTTTTTGGGTTTCAATGTGTTTGAGGGGTTTTCAATTTTTCTTGGGTCTTTATGGGTTTCTATCATTTTTAGGATTTCTATTGTTTTTAATGACTTTTTGGGGTTTTAATCATTTAGGGTATTTTAGGTGTGTTTTAGAGGATTTTAAGGGTTAAAAGGGTTTTTATGAGGTTTTTTTATTTTAGGTTTTTGAGGAATTTTTTATGGGTGGTATGTTTTTTTAGGTTTTTAGGTTGTTTAGGGTTTTTATAGCTTTCCTAGTTTTTAGGGTTTTTAAGGTTTTTAGAGTTTTTATGTTTTTATGCGGGTTTTTGGGGTTTTTGGGATTTAATTATTTTACGGTTCTTAGGTTCTTAGTATTTTCATGTGTTTTTCGTGTTTTTTGGGATTAGGGGGTGTTTTAGAGTTTTTAGTATTTTTATGGGGTTTTAGAGTTTTTTAGGGATTTTAGGTATTTTTATAGTTTTTTTTGGGGTTTTCAAATGTTTTATGTTTTTTTGGATTTTTAGTTTTTTTGTGTATTAAGTATTTAAACGTTTTATGACTTCTTATGGTTTTTAGGATCTTTTGGATTTTTTATGATTTTTAGGGTTATTAGAGTTTTTAGGGTTTTTTTCACAGTATTTTAAAGTTATTTTAGAGGTTTTCATGGTTTTTAGTTTTATTTTTATTTTTTAGTGTTTTATGGGTTTTTAGTATATTTAATGGGGTTTTATGTTTCTTAGGTTTTTAGGGTTTTATTGGACTTTAGATTTATTTTCGGGTTTTATGATTTTTAGGATATTTGAGGGTTTTTTGGATTTTTAGGGGTTTTATTGTTTTGAGATTTTTTTTGGTTTTAGTTGTTTTCTGATTCTGTAGGGTTTTCATGGGTTTTTAGGGATTTTAGGGATTCTTTTAGTTTTTATTATCTTTACAGATTTTTAGGGTTTTTTTTTGCTTTTCAAAGTTTTTAAGTGTTTTTTTAGATTTTTAATATTTTTTGGGTTTTTTTATCTTTTAATATTTTTAGCTATTTTAGGCATCATATATGTTTCAAGAGTATTTTAAGGTTTCTAATATCTTTTAGGGGGTTTTATGTTTTTTTATTTTTTAGAGTGTTTTTAGGTTTTAAGGGGTTTGGTGGTTTTTTAGAGTTTTTAGGGGTTTGAGGGTTTTTAGGGTTTTAGGGGTTTTATGGAATTTTAGTGTTTTTTTTCATATTTTACTAAATTTTAGGGTTTTTTTGGTAAATTTTAATGGTTCATTGGAAGTTTAGTTTCTAAGAACATTCTAGGTCTTTTAGGGTTTTTATAGTTTTTTTTTGTCCTTTTGGGTTTTTAAACATTTAGGGTCATTTAGGTTATTTATGATCTTTTAGGGGTATTATGAGTTTTAAGGTCCTTTTTGGTGTTTTAGGAGTATTTGGAGTATTTTTGGTATTTTTGGGAAATTTTGGAATTTTATGCTACTATTGGGGTTTTTAGTATGTTTTAGGTTTTTTAAGGATTTTGGGATCTTTTATGTGCTTTCAATATATTTAAGTGTTTTCAGCGGAATTAATAATTTTTTAGTCTTTTTATGGACTTTTTGAGTCTTTTAGGATTTTTAATGGTTTTAGGGTCATTTGGGGTTTTAGAATTTTTAGGGTCCCTTAGGTTTTTTAGGTTTTTTAGTTTATTTCGAGGCTTTTAGGATATTTTTAAGGTTCTTTGGGTTTTTTTGGTTTTTTTGGGTTTTGGGGATTTTGTATAGTTTTAATGATTTTAATGAGGTTTTGGGATTTTTGGGTTTTATGGGGTTTTAAAGGGGTTTTAGTGTTTTTGAGGGTTTTAGGGATCTTTATGTATTTGGAATTTCAGAATTTCAGCGATTTTTATAGATTTTTTGTTGTTAGGGATTTTTAGGTTTTTTTGTGGACTTTATGGTTTCTTAGAGTTTTAGGGGTTTTATGTTTTTTTGTGAGTTTAGTGTTCTTAGGGTAAAGAAGGCTGGAAACCAAGCAGAAAACTTAGTGCCTCAATTTATAAATAAAAGTAAAATTCAAGGCATTATAGGGGGACTTATACATTTGGGTATGGGTAGTACCCTTCTTATCAGAGTCCACATGAGACGCAAAAAAAGAATGAGAAACAAAAGACCACTGTGAGCAGCATTCATCAATTTCCATTTTGGAAAGAACTTCAGCCATCATATTGACTTCTCTGTATGCATGAGTGATCTTGAGGGTCATGTTCTTGGATACGTCAAGGAATTCAATCCATTGGGGTAGAAGCCTCCATGTAACCTTCTTTGAATTTTGATGAAAAGCCTCCACCGAAAACATTGATTCAGATTCAACCCAGAGATGCATTTACCCAAACTGATTTGCAAAACGCAGAGCCCTGATAATACCCCAATGATTAGCTTCATTGACACAGCCATTTCTGATGAAATGATAGAAAATTCCCTTGGAAAAACTTCAGTATGTTCGGAAAACTCCACCACAGCACGAAGGACCTAATGAACCTGCTACCACACCATCGACATTGACTTTGATCCATGACGGGATTGGTGGAATCCATCGAATAAACATCATCAGCATTGGTTTTTGGAACCTTCTAGAAACACCAAGAGTGCGGAGGGTGATAAGGTCATTAGAGGTGTTATGCATCGTTCCTGTTTGGATTCACCCATCCATTCGAACAGCACCATGCATGGCAAGAATAACCTAATGTAGGGAGCTTGACTTATTCCAGAACATAGCAGAATTCCTCGCATCCCATAGAAAAGCCATAATGGCTGCTGATACAGCAAGAAGAAGATTGTGAAGTTGCTCACTACAACTGGATTCTGTGATAAGAGAAATCCTATGAGAAAAGGTTCCACTCAAGGGAAAGCGGAGTCCAAACAAATCTTTCATATACTTCCATAGGCCACGAACAAGCTTGAATTCAACAAAAAGGTGATGAAAATTTTCAGCATGCTGTAAATAGAGGCTGCAGGCCGATACAAGGTGCCAACCAGCTTTTTGAAACTGACCATGTATGGGCAGTCGATTGCTCCAAATCTTCTAAAAGAGAATAAAATGTCAAGGTGGAATGAATTGAAACATGTATTTAAGAATCCATTAAGGGAGAATCCATACATTTCAGGCATTTCTAATTGTAGGAATCCTTTGAAGTAAGCTGACCAATCAGGTTTGTCGTCAAGAAGATGATATCAGAATCAATGTAGTTGTAACAATATATCTTAGCAATG
The DNA here is from genome assembly GCA_963277665.1 of Viscum album. Lineage (NCBI taxonomy): Eukaryota > Viridiplantae > Streptophyta > Magnoliopsida > Santalales > Viscaceae > Viscum > Viscum album. The sequence goes on from OY728140.1 coordinate 1,886,672,467, forward strand.
ATGTGTGCTACTTAGAGTCCATCCATATCGGGCAGCATGGTATTGAAATCATTGATGGACATGGGTTTCAAACCTTGTGGATCCTGCATATTTTTATATAATGTACAATCAAGCCATGTAGTGAACCATCAGTTCAAATTAGATTACTTCGAGACAACCCATACCGATTGGGAGATGATTTCCTCGTATGCAGATTTGTTTGTAGTCCAAATAGAGGAGAGCATATAATCAGTATAGGCATTGCAAAAATTGGCAGTAAACCTTTCTTTAAGAAAATCCTGCTCACCTTCTTTGTGGGTTAAGAGACTCCAAGTGAATTTGTTCAGCAAGGCTTCATTGAAAACCCTAAGGTTTTTAATGCCAAGACCACCCATTTCAATGGGTTTAACGCAGTCCTTCCATGAAACAGTTACCAATTTCCTTTAATTAATGAATCTTGTCCATTCAATGTTCTGGATCTTGTCTTTAAGGGACTTGATCATGCTAAATGGCCATCTATAGATAGATAAGGCATGAACAAACATTGAGGTAATTACATAATTAATAAGACAAACCCTTCCTGCATGAGATAGGGACTTTCCATTCCATTTGGATAGCTATTGAGTGATTTTAAGAGAGATTCTTTCCAATTTGAAATGTTTAACCTTTCCCTAGAAGAGGGGAACTCCAAGGGATTTGAATGGAAAGGAACCTTTTTTGACACCTAAGAATATGGTAATTTTGTTCTACCTCACATAAGAAGTCGCTTTCCCAAGGACAATAGATGATTTTCTCCAACTGATGTCATGTCCAGCAACATCATCATAGTGCGTAAAGATTTTTCAGATAGAGGATATTGTCCACATATTAGCCTGTCCAAAGAGAAAGATTTCATCTGCATATAATATGTGTTAAGGTACAAAATAATCCTTCCCAGCTTTAATAGGACTCTAACTGTAATCCAATATTGTATTGTTAACAAAGTGGCCTAGATAATCTTCCGCAAGTGCAAATAGAATTTTAGAAAGGGGGCCACCCTGTCTAACCCCTTGTGAGCATTGAAAGAATCATTTTGGTTCCCCATTAGTGTTCTTAGGGTTGTAGTGATTTAAGGTGTTTTAGGGTTTCTAGGGGTGTATGATTTTTTTTATTTTAAGTGGTTTTTAGTGTTTTCGGTTTTTTTCAAGGGGTTTGGGGATTTTTAGGGTTTTTATGGTTTTTAGGGTTTTTTTTGGCACTTTTTAGTTTTTTAAATGTTTTAAGGGTTTTTTAGTTTTTTAGTTTTTTTGGGTTTTTGAGATTTTATTTTGTTTTTGGGTCTTTTAAGTGGTTTAAAGTTTTTTGGTTTTGTTAGTGTGTTTTATGGGGTTTTAGAGTTTTTATGGGTTTTTATAGCTTTGTTTGGGTGCTTGGGGGTATTTTAGTGGTTTTTGAGTTTTTATGGGGTTTTGATGTATTTCTAGGGTTTTAAATGTTTTTAGGGTTTTTATGTTTTTATGGTTCTTTTTGATTTTTTGGTTATTAGGGTTTTTTATATAAATTATGGTTGTTAGCGATCTTGTAGGGGTTTTAGGTTTTTTAGGGTTCTTCAGTGATTTATTTGGAGACTTAGGGTTTTTGGGTTTTGTAGAGTTCTTTCAGTTTTTTTAGGCTAGTTAGGTTATGTTAGTGTTTTTAAGGGGTTTTTTTTGTTTTTAGGGAGTTTTTGGGTGTTTTAGAGTTCTTTGGATGTTTCAAATGTTTTTAGTGTTTTAAGTTTTTTATGGTTTTAATGGATCTTATGGTTTTTTTGTTTTTTTGTGTTATTTAACGTTGTGGGGTTTTAGGGTTTTTAAACGTTTTCAGGGGTTTTCATGATTTGTAAAGGTCATTTAGTGGTTTTTAGGGTGGTTTAACGTATTTTAGTGTTTTTATATTTTAGTTTCTTTTATGATTCTTCTATTTTTTAGATTTCTACTATTTTATAGGGTATCTATAGTTTTTAGGAACATTTAGTGTTGTAAGGTTTTTAGGGTTTTTATGGTTTTTATGGATTTTACTATTTTTAGGTTTTTTAGTGATTTCATGGTTTTTGTAGGGGTTTTGTGGTTTTAAGGATTTTTTATGGGTTTTTATGGCTTCTAGTGTGTTTATGGGTTTAATGTTTTTTATCGTATTTGTCATTTTTTTAGGTTTTGTAATTATCTTTTAGATTTTTATGGGTATTAGTGGTTTTTTGGATTTTCAGGGTTTTAGTGATTTTTATCATTTTTATGTTTTTTTGGGGTTTGGGGGTTTTATAGTTATTTAAGAGGTTTTATGGTTTTTCTAGAGTTTTTTAGGTATATTTGTGCTATTAGAGTGTTTAGTTTCTGTTAGGATTTTTTTTGTAATTTCTAGTTTTTTTGTGTGGTTAGGCTATTTAAGAACTTTTTGGGGTTTTAGGGTCCTTTAGTAGCTTTTGGTTTTTAAGATCCTTTTGATGTTTTTTTTCATTTTAATGGTCCTTTGGGGTTTTTAGGGTCCTTTAAGATTTTTATAATTTTAGGATCATTTAGGGGTTTTAGGGGTTTTAGGGTCCTTTAGGTGGTTTTAGGATTTTGGCATCTTTTAGGGATTTTAGAGTATTTTAGTATTTTATTAGTGTTTTTATTGTCTTTTATGGGTTTTATGGGTTCTAGGATATTTTTGGTCTTTTTGGTTATATTTTCTTTTTGTTTTATCAGGATCTTTTAGGGTTTTCTAGGCCTTTGATGATTTGAAGGGATTTTAGGGGTTTAAGGATTTTAGCTATTTTTATGAATTTTATGGGGGGTTTTAGTGTTCTTTTAGAATGTTCATCATTTATAGGGGTTTTAAGGTTATTGTGATTTTTAAAGGGGTTAAGATTTTTAGGGAAAGTAAGATGTGAGGGTCGGACTATTCCCCCCCCCCCCACCCAAATTTATTTGAAAGAAAAAAGGGACACAATAGAAAATGGAGGGGAGGGGTCAAATGACCCACACCCAAAAAACCCCTTGCAACCCAAGACAAAAAAGACACAAAAAAGAAAAAACAAAGGCATAAAAAGAAAAACACATAAATCCAAGAAACCACCACCATCATCCAGCATCAATAATCATCCATCAACTCACAGCTAACCAACAACCAGTATTCGCACTCAAACAGGAATCAACATCCAGCAGCAGCACGATCATAAACCACAGCTTCAGCAACTACCAACTCAGCAGCAACCAGCATCCAACATCACAATTTTCATCATCCAGTGCATTCTAGCATCCAGCAGAACCACATCCAATCTTCACAGCAATACAACATCAGCAACACGTCCAAACCAACCAGCCCCAACAACCAACCTCACCAAAACTGACATCACAACCAATCAAAACCAGCATCATGAAACCACAACATGAGCACTAGAACCAAATGTAGCCATCATCACCTCCCAGCAAACAATGACCGGAAACTCCATACACAACATTTCCAGTAACTAGCATGTTAACTGGGATATCAGCGCTCGCATCCAGCATACCACAGCAGACAATTCCCAAGCCAAACCACAGTATCCAGCACCCCAACTTCATTAACCAACACCAGTGGCAGTTCTCATCCCATCCATCCACAGCCACAAAGCAGCAGAACTTGTAATGCAGAGGATTCAATCCAGAATATCCAGAAAAGAAGCCATTGACTACCAAAAGGACCAGAACACAGCAAAACCAAAGCAAAACCGCAATAACGGGAGGCGACCGCAAATCCGAAGAACCAGCTCGAGCAAGAACCCATACCAGAGTGCAAACCTGCATCGTAGACACCAGCGGAGATCTGGAGGCACCGAACCACACCAACGCAACCAGGTCCAAACTTGGAGAAGCCATAACCACTAGCCCACCCAGTCAAGAGAACTAGATCCCAATCTTCCTAGCCGTCGCCGCAACCATGCCGCTCCCCGCACAGGCACCACGAGGCAGCATGCCAAAGGGGAAAAACCTCCAATGAGGACAGATCTTCAAATCTCCCTACTTTTGGATCCCTCGTAGACATTTAATCATCTAAGGACGTACCAGATTGGTAGGCTTAGCCCCGATCCACGGCAGATGCCCAACGAGGAAGACAACCACCATGAATCTGACTGTGACACCAAAAACCACAAACCGAGCGGCTTAAGAAGACTACACAGCCTCCGAAAAAGCCAAATACTAAGCATGAAAAAGCTTATCCCCACCTAGATATAAGGCCAAACGTGAAAACAGAGACATATCTTGCGGAATCCATGACCGCCGAAAGCAGGAACCCACCACCGCCTTGAGGATATATAGAGATTTTAGTGATTAAATGCATTCTTAGTGTTTTTAGGGTATTTAATGATTTTAATGATTTCAATAATTTTATAGTTTCTTTGGGATTTATAATTATTGGTCATTTTAGGATTGTTTTATAGGTTTTTAGAATTTTGGGGGGTTTGGGGTTTTTTGGATTTTTTGGGTTTTTAGGATTTTTAGGGTTTTTAATGTTTTTAGGGTTCTTTGGGTTTTATGTAATTTAAGTGTTTTATGTTTTATGATTTAGGTTTTTATTATGATTCTCATTGTTTTTAGGTTGTTCAGGGTATTTTTTTTTATAATTTCATGAGTTTTGATGTTTTTTTACATTTTTAGGGATTTATAGTGGTTTTGGGTTTTTAGGAGTTTTCAGTGTTTTCTGAGGGGTTTTCAGAGTTTCATAGTGGTTTTAATGTTTTTAATTTATTTAGGGTTACTAGGGTTTTTTATTTCCAAGGGTATTATGTGGTTTTAAGGGTTTTAGGAGTTTTCATGAGTTATTAGTGATTTTAGGGGGTTTAGGGGCTTTTAAGGGATTTTAGGGTATTTAGGTGTTGTAGAGGTTTTTGGGTATTCTAATGGTTTTATGGTTATTATGGGTTTTTATGATTCATTGTAGTTTTAAGGGGGTTTTAGGGGTTTTAGGATTTTTTGGGAGTTTTCAGTTTTTATACTTTTTAAGCGGTTCTTGGATTATATTAGGGTTTTTTGATTTTTTAAGAATTTTTGCAAGATTTTATGGGGATTTATGATTATTTTGGGTCTTCATAGTTTTATGTTCTTTTTGTGGTTTTAGGGGATTTTTGTTATTTTGTATGGTTTTAAGGGGATTAATGGTGTTTTAGTGGGTTTAGGGTTAATTCAAGTGTTTATAATTTTTATGTGTTTTTGAGAAAGGAAAGTGGGGGGCCAGGATATTCATGACCCCCCCCCCCATTTTAATAAGTAAAAAACAAATAGACTAGGGTAGGGTGGGGACAAACAACCCACACAGAAAGATATGGACTCCACAATGACACCGAAACCGCAAAAGGCTTGAAAAGCTGAAGAAAAAGGAGGAACTACAAATCAATGTCTCCATCCCCATATGGGTCCCCGCCATCTCCATAACCAGAGAAATCATTTGACTCCACCGAAACCCATTCAGATGATTCATATTTCTTTAGGATAGTAGTATACACTCTCTGTGTTGTTTCTACTCCACATTCATCTGTACCTTGACAAACTGACCTCCCCTACCAAAGTCAACATCCTTATCTTTTCAAGAGGCCCTTCGTGGACACAGTCTTTGGAAAAGTAGAATAGTCCTTCCTCAGCTTCCTCTTCTGTGGATCTATAGAGACCCCTGTATAATTTTTATCCTTCCCATATGTAATAGCCACCTCAGGAAAGGCTCTCTCTTTCATGATCATAGCCAAATTTTGATTCATCCTTCTATCATCCTCCTTGATACTGATGAAGGAGGCTTCCTGATTTACATAAAATTCCGCAAAAACCCCAGGCTACAGCACATTAACTACCAAGTCCGGTTCCTCAATAACCACCCTAGGCAGCTTACTTACTTCCCCCTGCAAAGAAGGATCATCCCTAACAAACGCATCACTGTTAGGCACAAGCCCCAGTAGCACCCTTTTCCCCTTCTTACCAGCACCATCCAGGTGCCTAGTGATGTCCAACATCAGCTCGACTTCACTCTAGGCCACACTCCCTCTACTTCACCTGGAAGTGCCAACCTATACCTTATTCGATGCCTGCACAGCACACCTCGCACTCCCAAAAATAGCCGCTAGAGACCCCTACCCCCTCCCTAGGCAGCTTGCAAACATTCCCCTCATCCGCAACAATCCCATCATTATTGCGAACAAACACCTCCAACTCCCTTTTCTCTTGCGCAATAACACCATCCATGTACCCAGTGTTGTTCAGAATCAGCTCAGCTTGACTAGAATTCTAGACCACATTCCCTTTATCATGCTCAGCAGCGACGATCTGTTGCTCACTATTCATACGTACATCAGTTCGCGCACTCCCAACATCATCAAAAAGAGAACCTTGTACCTCCCCCTCAATATCCATCCAATCAAAGCGGTTGAAAGATGAAATGTCTTCCTTCCTCTGTTTCAGACAACTATCAGAGGAAATATACCTCCCACTACCTGCAATCTCCTTGCATAGAGTACTTATAGAATCCGAAAGCTTCTAGTTTCTCCTCAATCTCTTGAAAATATCACTCACCATGGGCTTTGAATGGCATTGAATACCACCATCAATAAATTGTGATCACCAACAGCAGATGTCACCCCCTCGTGACCAATCCATTAATGCCCTCTTGAATCAGCCACTACAGCCTCTTTAATAGGTATCTGAACATGAGCCTGACCCCCTACACTAGACACAACCTGAACCAAATTAAAGGGTAGAGGATCCGGGTGCACAACCACCTACTCCTCGACCCAATCCTACTTCCCTTCACCAGCCACCTACTAAGATTGATTCAAAACACCACAATTTATGCCGCCACACCTATAATCTTGAACACAATGTAAAAATAGACAATAGGACGAGCATAAATCAGTCCACTACTCATAGATCACAGGTTGTTTCAACCAAAGCTCCTCACCAACAACAATCCAAAAAAAAATCAACTGGTCCTTTAGATACATCAATCAAAATAAAGGACCATGGGGAAACCAGATGAAAAAGGGCCCTAGTTCTACTATCCACACATAAGAACCTTCCCACAAGATTCCCCAACATGGAAGTGATGGAAAAAATTTAAAAGGAAGGGGATATTCTAGAAATCTAACCCAAGATGCCACCATCGGTGAGTTGAGGTGCAAATGCAGATCAATGCTCCACCGAAAAATGGATAAACTAGAACTTTTTCTTCTTCTTGGAACCATAGACTAGGCATGGATCAGATCCTCCTCAAATACAAGGTGGATCAAAATGTGACTTTTTCCAAGAATACTTACTGTAGTGTGATCTTGGAGGTCCCATTGTTCAAACATAAATCTGTCAAAAAAATCTATCGAAGGATGCCAGTTCAAGAATTGAGAAACCAAGGTCATCTTATTCAAAGCAGAGGCCTCATTGAACTCCGCAATCAACAACTAGAGATGTGGAAAACCTTCATCTAAATAATGAACCTTATTACAGATCTCAACCCACAGAAAAGGGGGAAGTGATCAGGATTCAAGAATGGAACAAACAGGTGATCATTATCCAAATTTTTTACTGTTTTTTTAGATTTTGGGGGTTATTTTTTGGGGTGTTAAGGGTTATTAGAGGTTTAGGTGATTTTTTAGGTTTTTTTGTTTTTTTGTTGTGTGATTATTACCTTTTGTATGGGGTTTTTATGGTATTATGGAAATTTAGTATTTTGGGGTCTTTAGGATATTTAGGATATTCTATTTTTTGATGTTTTTATTATTTTTCAATGTATTCAAGGATTTTAGAGATTGTTCAGTTTTTATGATTTTTTAGGTTTCTTTGGATTGTTTTAGTGTTTTTACAATTTTTCAATGATTGATGATTTTTTAGGATTTTTAGTATTTTTTGGGTGTTTAATGGGGTTTAAGGTTCTTTTAGGGGTTTTATTGGGTTATTTAGGGTATTTTACTGGGTTTGCTGGGTTTATGGTATAATAGGAGTCATTATGTTTTTAGGGGTTTTCTGGGTATTTAGGGGTGTTTCACAGCTTCTTGAAATGTGATATTGTAGATTTAAGAATTCTGGTTTCCAGGTAGTTTCCATTGGATTTATTTAAGGAAACAGAAAAAATACAATAGTTATTTATTGAAATAGAACCTGCATTCCAAAGGCAGGCGTTTGTTATGTTTTGAACTTTACTATACTTAAGAACATGCATTGGTCGGGAGGATGGGAGGTTAGACTCATCACACCCATTTTTGGGGCATTTTTGTCTACTCCGGGACTCTCTTTGAAATTAAATATATTTTTATGAATCCTTATTAATTTACCAAGTATATTATAAGTATCCCATGAAATTTAAAATCACTTATTTAACATGTATAAAATTTTAAAATTATCATTATGTATTCGAGGTTTTCCATCAATGGTACCCTCTGATATACTAATTAAAGATTCTTTTAATCATTATTTATGATGATACTGGTTTTTAAGTCACTCAGTGGGACACTCTAGAGTTTATCATCATCCAGGTAGATGATGGTTTGTTTTGATTTTGGGATCGTACTCATAAAATGAGCTACCTATGTATCCTTGTGAAAGGAATCAGAACCCTCATAATTCAGTGCCACATAATGGGACACATCATACCTTTTAAGTTCATGTGATAAGGACCTCTAAGCGAAAGGTGCTTAGTTGAAATTTAGTGTGGGACTTATACTGAAGCAGCCTAAGAAACTTGTAAAATATATAGGTTTCCGAATAGGATCAAACCCTTTTTGGAGTATGGCCCAGAGAGAATAGGGTTGATTTTTAGTGTTGGGATTGAACCTTAAGGAAGCTTACTACATATCCCACATGTATAGGAGTAAAAGCCCATGTAGTTTGATAAATCTCATATGAGAATATAGTCCTCTCAGAAAGATGAGTTTGGGATTACTTTCTGAAAAGGGATGCCAGAATTGTGGGAATTAGTGTTGGATTCCTAAGGAGGATATCCAGTGAACTCAGGCCCTGAAAGGGGTTCCTACGTATCCTAGTTTGAACAGGAATTAAAGTTCTCATAGTTCATTATCTAGAGTGTTTGTGCACATTTTTTTAATCATCACATATCTCTAAGCCCACGTGAGTCATGCTCCGTGTGAGAAACAAGAGGATGTGAAAGATGCAACAATGAAACTTCACAATTCCAAATTTTTCCTCCATGCTGATGGAAGAGGGTGAGGCGACAGTGGATGAGGGCAGGGTGATGAGACCTCCCTCTATTCTCTTCACATTGGAAAGGGTCCAAATGGAAGGAGGAAGGGGTGAAGGTGAGTGGCTTATACCAGGATGGATGGCCTAAAATTCCCAAAATTGTTACTAGGAGAAAAGTCCATTTGAATTCGGATATACAAATACACAAGCATCCCATAAATCCTAACCCCATTGTAAAACAAATGCGTGAATCCTCTGACTGTGGGAATACAAACCCAAATTAGAGACACATTGATGTGCCCAGCCCAAAGGTCTGAGAAGTTAGGTGGTTTTGGGGGAGGTTTAAAGTTATCCCTTTTTAAAAAAGGGAACCAAAGAAAAAGATACCCAGGTATGAAAGGCATAAAAGGTTATTTGAGTTTTTTTGCGTAGGTACCTTGTGGAGGTATGCCGCGTAGGTGACCCACGCTGCTCATTCAAGCAGGTATGGCATGAAAGAGTACAGCGTAGTTGTATTGCACAAGTATGATGTGCAGATACACCGCATAGGTATGGATGAGGACTGAAGAAAATGTGAAGACCATCAAAACATGCCTATCCCTTTAATTATCCATTCTTTTGTAGTTTAGAGAACTATCTAAGACAATTTGAGAGATCTAGGTGAAATAGATACTCAATGAGAGATTCATAGTGTCTTTCAAAAAAATTCCAGTCCTCAAATAGGGTGCCCAAGGGTCCTATTTATACGCACGGATGGGCCTAGCTACGAAAAATTGGGTCATGCAGATACGTCACGTAGTTGCACCGCGTAGATGCTCTGCACAGTGGCAACCATAAACCCCTTATGAAAATTTCAGACGCATACGAATATCGTGCAGTATGGACGCGTAGTCATATCGTGTAGCAAGGCCATGTAGCCCTATCGTGAAGTGATGTTTTCCTTTTTAAATTTCTTTAAGGGGTGTTAAAAAAATCCCCCCTCAGGATTGGATCCAAAAAACAAAAGAAGTGTGTCATGTCCTAGGAAAATTTCTTGTAGTTTGTATCGCACAGATTTGTTGCACAGCTCTTCTGGGGAGATTCATCGTGTAGGTCTTCTGCTGCCTATAAATAGGTTTCAATTTTTTGCATTTTTTCTTCTTTTGTGCTTTCCTAAGTTTGGATCTCGCGTTGCGTAGCTCGTTCGTTCAACTACATCACGTTGTGCTCTCATGTAATTCTCTTGAAATTTCTTTAAGGAAAAATTATTTATGAGATATAGCTATTCCAAAAGGATTATCACCAAAGGAGTCATGCTGAGATCTTTGTCATAGGACCCATGCTGACATTGTCGAAGGACCTCATCAAAGGACCTCGTCGAAGGACCTCGTCTAAGGACCTACGTGACTAGTGTCCTTTGCGAATTTTCTTACTTTATTCTTTATAAATACAATCTTTAATTTTGGTCATCTATTTTGCAGGAAAGTATGATTCTTTTGATGACCCACACTGAGGAAGCTAAGGCTCGTCAAAGTGAAATAATGAGGATTGTCAGGCCAGATTATTATGACACTGTTGAGAGAACTCTTCCTGGGCTATAGAAGGGTCTAATCCCGTACTAGCGTGACTATCCACAAATTCCATACCTACCTCTGTATGGGCATGGACTTTTTCAAGATGCCCATTTTCCATCTATTAATAAATACTTTACAAAGAATTGGTTTCTTCATTATTCCAACTGTAACTGCATGAATATAAGTGCAAGGGGGTTCCAATACATGATGGAACAATCCTTATTAGTTACATCCTTCATCACAGTGGTTGTGCTCCAGATATGAAGGATCATGTTGTGGAACAAATACCACATTGTTACGATTCCACTTTCTGAGCTTCTCAAACAGATCAATTGAATGGTTGGAAGGGAGATTGGGACCTTCGTTCTAGAGGGGGTGTGAAACCTCATTAGATGTGGGCATTCTAGGTACGTCGGACTTGTGCATATTTCAATAATGAATTATCAGACGTACAAATTTATGAAGCTGTCTGGATGGGGAAAACTTACATTTAAAAAAATGAACTCATTCCTAAATTACTGAGCTGATGGAGCCCACAAACAAACTCCTTTCATCTGACGCATGACTAAGTTGGTATTAGTCTCTCAGATGTTTACCATACAGTTGGAATTCCTATTCTTAGGGAAATGTATGATGAATTAATTCCACCTACTTCAACATGGGGTGATGTTACTAGAACACCACCATTGGACCATGAATTATTTAAGATAGCGAAGAATTTACCCAAAGATAAGAAAGATATTCATGCTAGAGTGTGGATGGAAGCTTTCTTAGAACTAACTATAGATAAAGGTCCAACCTGTGGATGTCCTACTATTTGTACTTCTTCCAATAACTGAGTCACTCAGGCACATATTGGACTACACTGGAAAAAGGAAATTATAAGCGTTGGGGTTATAAAGTCAAACCTAATATAGACGAAAAGGTATGCTTAGCTTCCTTCCTTGTTATGTGGATAAGTTTTTATTTTCTTCCAGTTCGTGAATCCGGTGGTGGTTTAAGATCAGGTACTTTTGTAATTGCTACTAAATTGGTAGAGGGGAAGTATATTGGGATAGAAACCTCTGTTTTGGCTAGAATTTACCATATCCTGCTGCATTTATAAAATGGGAAGTCTCCATTTCAAATTTTTTGTCCATTTCAAGTGTTGTGGGGCTAGATTGCAACACATTTTTCTTCATACTCAGTATTAAACTCAGTCAAGGTTCCTAATGGTTGATTTACCCCATTTTTAAAGAATGTTTCTAGTATTAAGCCTCTAAATTTGAGACCTAATGAGGTACTAAAATTCTTTAATGTCTTAAGAGAATTAAACATCTTTCCTTTTGGTAATCCACCAACTGGAACATTTATTGATGATGCTAAAGGAGAGTATGAGCTTACATCCTACAATATGACATTCATGGATGGTATACTATCTACCAATATTGATGGTGACATTATCTGTGAGGCTTATGTGCCCTATATGTTTTCTCATCAGTTCAGGTGTCTTCAACAGTCAAGCACCTTTCGACCCTCACATGCCAGATATGAGAATCACCCATTGGTAGCACAAAAATAATCGATTCTCACAGCTTTAGAGGTATCCAAACTATAAATTACATTAACTCCATCAGATTAATCAATAAGATTGAACGTTGGGTATGCCAAAACTTGGGTTTCTTCATATCCTAAAGGGGCTCTGACAAAAGTAGTATATCGAGTGGTGGCTACAACAACTGTTGCATGTGGAAATCCTGGAAAGATGTCCAAGGAAAATGATGATACAAAAATTTCAGAGGTTTCAGATCCCTCAAACCATCTTCGTAGGAGGTACACCAAGAAGACCAAGGATAAGGAAGCAATACCTCCAACGCTAAGGTGATCTAGTCCCTTCCAACAAATAGAAATTCATGTTGCACCTGTAAAATTTTCTGAGGAAGAAAGGTCTGAAGAAGATCCTCAATCAGAAGTTGTTGAACCTATTCTATAGTCAACCAGGCCAAGATTGAATTATGTGCAACCTTCCTCCATTCATTACTGGGAATTTATAACCCGTGATCTCAGGGTTGCCTGGGAATTTCTTCAAAATGGCATTCAAATAACAGATATTGGTGAATCAAAGCCCCTTCTAATTTCAATTCAGAAAATAACATGGCTGAAGTACAAAAATATATTGCGAAGTTATAGATTTTCATATATGCAACTGATGAACAAATCCCATCTTCTAAATGAGTATCCCATATTCTTGACTTAGGATTCCACGAAGGGTTAATTATCGACTCTGAGGAAGAATGATGTGTTTATGTTAATACTAAGATGTATTTCAATTTTTTTCTCAAATATGCTTTATCATTTGATATCATTAATCATGATGAAAATGTATATCTGTAGCTTGAATTTAGAGAAATGATATCTAGAACGACTCTTGAATCGCCTCAGTATAGTCCTGCAGGTTCTCCCATTGGCACAATGAATGATCCTCCCAAGTCTAGAGAACATTATCCAGGAGCGAGAATCATGACTGGGGTAATGGAAAAAGATAATCCCCAACCATTACCTCATGTTTCCCCATCTAAGAGAAGTGTTTCAATATCTCCTCATGCTTTTGAACAGAAACACGAAAGAGAAATGAGATTGCTTCGAAGCGTTCTCTGAAATAGTAAGAATTTATATAATATTTGGGGCATAAAACTTTCTCAAAACGTGATGCTAACCATGCTTTATCCTCTTGTAGGATCTATGTCTCTTTTCTCTCTTAAGGGATTAATAGTTGATGCTCCACAGATAGGAAAATAAGTCCTAGAGGAAACCCAGGTTCGTGCTGATGTATATATACCATCAAAATATTCAGCTATACCTGCTTCTAGCTCTGTTGAGAGAGAGAAAGGACATGGTAAGATTAAATAAATTTCCCCAGTTACTTTTGTTGAAGGATACTGAAAGAAATTAATACTAATATTATTATTGCTTTAGAATAAAGGACTAATGATCCAGGGCAATCTGAAACCAATGTTGAAATTAACCTGAACCCAGAAAGATCTGATGCTGGAGTACCAATTGAAGATTCAGCAGAACAAAATGTTAGCGGATCTAATTTGGGCATCAACCAACATTTTTTGGATACCTTAAATGGTGAGGATTCTGTATTTCAGGGACAATACACTGAAATGATAGACACCCTTAATTCGAATATTGATATTTTAGGTTCCATCAAAGAGTTCGTAGATTTCCATGAAGAATTGAAAGGATGTAAGTTCTTATTCTTGCATTGTCCGGACAGAATTTGTTCTTAAACATGATTCTTTACATCAAAATTTACCTTATGCAGCTTTATCTGCAGAAAATGTCACAAAGGCTATTCAAGAATAGGGTGTTCCACTATATCCTTCTACTAGGGCTAAAGAAATACTCATAGAGGGTCCTTTATCACAAGATGTTCTAGAGTCTTCAAATGTCATATATAAACATGTTCAAGGTAGTATTCATCCTCAAGAAGCACCTACTCAAAACACCAGAGCTAAGAATACAGGGGATGAATCCAATCAAGTATATAACTCATTGTTGGGTAAATATAGTCATCCATCTGAGTCATATTTGTTTCCTCAATTCGAAACTAATAATGACCTAGATTTATTATTAGGTTTATCAACTCCTAGATCAGAGGTTGAAGCTTCCACTGTCCCAAGATAAGTAGAACAAAACTATTATTTGAGAAACCTATTTCCAGAGTACATTTTACCTCATTATAGTGACTCAGATTCAGATTTAGAGATGCAATATTCTCTTGGAAGGACACGTAATAAAACATGGCAGAAAATTTGGAACATAATTGCTAAAAAGCATTTGGATGAATTATCATCCCATTTTCCAAAACTCCCAGCATTATTCTGTTTGTTGGGATTTGGTGGGTTCAATTATCAGCCGATATATTATTCCATGAAAGAGAGTATCTTCTAATGGGAGCAAGATATAAACTGCGACTTGATTTTGAAGAGGCTAAACGACTCGTCAATATTAAGGGCTTTCAAGATGCAGTGGTTGAGGAAGAGGCAAATCATAACAAGAAATCAATTGATAATAGCCATCAAATTAAAGAAGCCATGAAGGAGTTATTATCTATTCAATATCAACTAGATGATGTTCATAAAAAGCTTGAGAAACTGAATCAGACATTATGAGAAACCCAATTGGAGAGGACAACTGCCATTTCAATAGCTAAGGATGCTCTTCATCAGGCAGAGGAGGCTGGAGTTTCTCAATTATCTCAACTTTAATAGGCAGCTAATGGATCTTGTGAAGCGGTTCAACAAATGGAAATTCATGTTGAATGTTTATTTTAAAACATGATAGAGAGGCTTCAGTTTGTGGATGGATCTCCATTTTCTCATGATTGAAAGAAATTTTGTTCCCAACCATATACATGCCTTCATTACTGTTCTTCTTTCTTGATTACAATATGAAAGGTAAATGATGAAAATGATTCTTTTATGTTAAACAATCATCATTATAATAACAAGAATGAGGTGGTTAAATTTTTCTTATTAAGCTGAGGGATTTATAGATGATAATTTTATTATTTCTAGGGTTGTATGTATAACCCTACAAATTTTTTATCTTTTGACTTTTCCATTTCTTAATATTACCTAAATCATATAAAGAAAAATGTATATTTAGTGAGATGGGACTCAAATTTTATTCAGAGAACTCTTTGCAGGTTCTTAGTCTGATGAGTATCAAGTATTTTGTTACAGGCAGTTTAATGTCATGCATATTGGACTATAAAGTGCTAATATTTAGGGTCGAATAGCTTTGACCGAATGGATTAAAATTGACTGAATTCCTTGAAAATTTTCTTGAAAACATATTACCACATTCAAGAATGGGTGGAAACATGTAACCTATGAATTTAGAAATTTTGAATCAGAGGGATGATATGAAAAAAGGGCTAAATTGAATTAGAGTAAGTATTTCCTAAGATTGAAGTTACCACTATTTGACAAACTCGTTAGGGGGTCTGAATTATGCATGGACACTTGAGGGAATTGGATGCATAGTCAAATAATAGCATCTTTTGTCTGAAATGTCTGTTATGTAAACTACTTATGGAAGACCACCTAGAGGCACGTGCTATATAGTTAGGAAAAATAACTCTCAGAAATTTTACATTTCTATTTCTAAATGACAGTGAAAGTTTATGGAGATTCAAATTTCCCAAAGGATAGAGTCTGTTGTATGGAGAGAGGTACTTGAAAATGGAGAGGATATTCCCAATCAAGATTGTAAAAGAATTGGATGAATGTCACTTTTATGAAGTTCTGACCTAAATTTAGGGAAGGGAAATATGAACCATAGATTTGAATATTTTCAGATCATGAAAAAGAGTATGGGACAAATATGTTAAGGATGGATATTTTTGTGGATCCCTACATATCATCGTTAAGACTAATATGGAAAAAAAGGTTTTCCACCCAAGAATGAAGTTACCCCAGTATGACAAACCCATTAGGGGGTTTAAATTATGCAGGACCACTTAAGGTAATTGGATGCATAGTCATAAAATAGCATCTTTTGGCTGACAGGTTCATTATGTAGACTACTTATGCAAGGCCACCTAAGGGCATGTGCTGCATAGTCAGGCAAAAATAATTCCTAGGTATCAGACATTTTGTGACCAGACATCAAGAAAAGGGTTATGGAGATCCAGAAGTATTTAAGTTTAGGATTATGACACATAAAAATGGGTACTGTTCAATGCAAGGAAGAGATACATAAACCAATGCTGACCATAATCATGTTGTGGCTGAGTCCTGAATTGAGATGTTGGACATCACTACATATCTCATTTGGATGAGAATCAAGCCATACGTAGTTCTTCAAATACAATTTAACGTCATGTGGTACGATATGATTGGAGATCTTAGTTTAGGGTCATAGAGTTCAGACCATAATTTGGGAAACACATTGTGTGTTTGTTATAAAACTGATGTGAATATAAGACCAGGGTTTTCATACAACTTTCTTGTGTTCATAGGGGGATTTTCCAGCCAAGGGACTGAAAGTGGAGTTTGGGGTTAGGCCCAAAGACTTGGGGCTGGGTTCGAGGGATGCTCGAATGTTACTACGTATCCCATAAGGATGGAAATTAAGCCATATGTAGTTCTTGAAATACCCTATGTACAGATTTGGTTTGTACATGTGAGGGTAAAAGGGGACTTTAGTGCAACGATGTTTGGATCAAAGATTAATGGTTCGAGAATTGCCATGTATGAACATAGTCCTTGGAATACAACATTATTTGAGATCAATGTCAATAATTATTCCCTCTTTGGTGAGGGTGTCAGAGACTGTTGTAGTTTATTGTCATACATGACAAAAGTGCGAATAGTTTAAGTTCATATGCATGGACCGGTGCTACATAGTTTAGTGTCATGTAGCTTGGACGTATGGTTGTGCAGTTTAATGTCTTGCAATGAGGAAAATGGGGGGCTGTATAGTTTAATGTCATATAGAAAGGACAACGGTGAACCAATGTAAAGATATTGGTTTTGGGCTTGAACCTCAGGAGGTTGCCTACGTACCCAACCAATAAGGCAAGGATAAAAGTCTGCATAGTTCAATTGAGAATGAATTGATGATTGAGTTTTACTTGAGGACAAACCGAAGATGGTGTTGGGACTTACACGTGGTTAGTAGCCCAGAGAGGTTGTTTTGGTTGAAGCTTACTCTAAGCTCATGTGACTCATGGTCGGTGTGAGAAACAAGAGGTAGTAACAACCCAAACGATGGCTAGTTTAATGCCATTTAGGATGTATTTAGGGACTTTTTCATAGTTTAAATGTCATGAAGGATGAATATGTATAGTTTATCATCATGTAGGATGACAAAGGGATCACAGTTTAACTTCATGTTGGACGAATGAAGGGCTAAGAAGTATAATGTCCTACAGCAAGGATAAAAGGGACCATGCAGTTTGAAGTCTTGCAGTAAGGACAAAATAAGTTTAAGGTTATATGCATGGACCAGTCCTGCACAGTTTAGTGTCATGTAGCTATGAAAAAAGGGATGTATTTGTGTTACACAAAATACTTCTTCAAGAATCTTGCATTGGTTGGAGTTGTAATGAGTTCTCCATCCATTGAGATTAAAGAATAAGCTCCATTGGAGTAGACCTTATGTATTGAGTAAGGTCCTTCCCACTTTGGCTCAAGCCTTGGAGGCTTATTTCCTGGTATCATTGTAGTTCGGAGGACCAATACCAATTCTCCGTGAATGAATTAATGAAGATGAACTTTTATATTGAAAGCTCACGCTATTCGATTCTGATAAACTTCTAAGTGGTGCACGGCGCACAATCATTTTTCATCAAATTGTTCCAATTCATCAAATTGTTCCTGAGATTGTTCATCTATAGATAACTAATCAAAAATGGCTACTCTAGGTGAAGGTAATTGAACCTCAATGGGAAATACTACTTCTGTTCTATATACCAATGAATATGGATTTGACTGTGTAGTAGTGCAGGAGGCGGTCCAATAAGCCCATAAAGCATGAAAAAGTTTATCCGGCCAAGACTTCTTATCTATAACCACCATCTATTTCGGTATATTTGAAATAGTATTATTGAAGGCTTAAATTTTTCTATTGGCCATTTCATGATACCGAGATGAATGGTTAGATTTGATGTTGTATTCTTGATACAACTTTCACATCTCGGATGAACAAAAGTCAGTGCCATTTTCCGTCAATATGGTATGAGGGACACCAAATCTAGTAATGATGTTAGACTTGACGAAGCTAATAATGCCTTTATAACTAACTTCTTTGAGAGTTATTACCTCTTTAGATTTGGAAAAGAAATCAGTAGCAATAAGAATATACTTAAACTTCTTGGATGTAGCTAGATGATAAGGTCCTACTACATCCATTCCCCATGTGGAAAATGGCCATGAGTATTTAGTTATATGAAGCAACTCTGGTGGTTTATGAATGATTTTAGAACATACATGGAAATAATGACACTTCGTAGTGAAATCAACACAATCTCGCATCATTGAAGGCCAGAAGTGTCAAAGCCTTTGAATTTGTCAAGAAATTCCATGTCTAGACTGGTGGGCACCCCAAACTCCTGCATGAACTTCACTCATTAAATCCATTGTCTCTTCACCATCAATACATCTAAAGATGATTCCATCAAAACCTCACTTGTAGATAATTTTTTGGTCATCTAGGCTATCATAAGGAGAAAAATTGACCACACATCATTGGACTTGTTCTTTCCCATTTCTATTAGGTGGGAGTGTTCCATTTTGAAGGTATTACCTGATTGGTGTCATCCATCCTATAGTATGACCATATGGTTTAGAAATGGGACTATTTTCATTTATTTCCTCTATTTTGATTTGAACATACAGTGAAACTATACGATGATGGGAAATAC
This sequence comes from Viscum album, assembly GCA_963277665.1. NCBI lineage: Eukaryota > Viridiplantae > Streptophyta > Magnoliopsida > Santalales > Viscaceae > Viscum > Viscum album. The sequence continues at coordinate 1,886,691,567 of OY728140.1, forward strand.
TGATGATTATTTCATCCCTTGTTTAGATCTTCCAGGGTTATGGCTACATGAGCCAGTGCATCAGCAAGGGCATTTTCTGATCGTAGGACATAGAAAAATGTTGGTTCCAAAGGAAATTCCTCCATTAACTCTTTGATGTAATCATACAAAGGGATTAACTCTTCTTTTCTGATGGCATACTCCCCATTCACTTGTTTGATTACCAAATTTGAATCACCTTTTACCCTCAAGTGATTCACCTGTGCTTGAAGCACCAATTCCAAGCCTGTGATGAGAGATTTATATTTTGCTTCATTATTTATACCACCTTCCAACAATAAGAAGGAATAGGGTAGTACTACCTTTTCTAGGGAAATAAGCATGATTCCTAACCCAACATTTTTGAATTTAGGATCTTCCATTTTCTTCCTTGTTGGACATCTGAAGATCCCATCAAAGTACATTTCCCATGTTTGAGGATTATATTGAATATAGAAGACTTCCTCATCAGGAAGATCAATATTTAATGATGTATCTTCTACAGATGGATGTTCAGCAAGAAAATTTTCCAGAGCATGGCCCTTTATTTCCTTTTGAGACACATAATGGATATCAAACTACTGAAAAATAACTACCCACCTTGCTAGACGTCCTGTAAGCATTGGACGACTAAGGATAAATTTGAGTGGGTTATTTCAAGATACCAATTGGACCGAATGATGTTGCAGGTAGTGTCTCAATTTCAAAACTACAATGATTAATGCCAGGAAACACTTTTCAATACTTGAATATCGAGTTTCTTCCTCAAGTATAGTCAGACTGAGATAATAAAGGCTATTCTCATTCCCAACATCATTCTTTTGGGGAAGGAAGTCACCCAATGATCGCTCTAAAGTGGTCACATAAAGAATAAGTGGTATTCCTTCAATGGATGGGATTAATACCGGTGGACTCCAGAGATATCTTTTGAGAATATCGAATGCTTTTTAACATTCTTCAGTCCACTGGTAGGTGACTCCCTTCTTCATTAATTTGGTGAAGGGTAGACACTTTCCTGCCAAATTGGCAATGAAACTCTGAATATAGGACAAGTTTCCTTGAGGTCCTCTTAATTCTTTCAAATCTCAAGGAGGTGAAATACCAAGGATTGAATTTTTCTTCTCAGGATCAACTTTGATAACACGATGGCATACTAAAGAGTTGAGAAATTTTCCTGAGGTTACCTTGAAAGCACATTTTAAGGGGTTCGACTTAAAATTGTGTTGTCTAAGTTTATTGAATAGGATTTCTAGATTTTCCAAGTGATCAGAAAATTTTTTGGATTTAACCACCAAATCATCCACATAAAATTCAACAAATTTCACTAAAAAGGGTTTGAAGATATGGTGCATGGAATGTTGATATATTGAACCTGCATTTTTAGGCCAAAAGGCATTACCCGATAGTAAAAAACACCTTGAGTAGATCTGAAAGCTTTATAATCCTCATCCTATGGAGACATTCATATTTGATTGTACCCAGAATATTCATCCATGATGGAAGGAGATTCGTAGCCACCTGTTGCATCAATTAAGAGTTCTGTGATTGGAACTGGAAAATCACCCTTGGGACAATGCTGATTAAGATATCTGAAGCCAATGAAAACTATAATTTTTCCATTATCTTCTTCATAGGGGAAATATTAGCCCGTAATTTGGGATACTGAACTTCTCTGACAAATTTATCTTTGATATGTTTATCAACTTCAGCTTCAATTTTGTAGGCATAATTTGGGTGTGTTCTTCTTGTAGCTTGCTTGAATCCTCAATGTTCTTCTGGAAAACCCAAATGATGAGTGGAAACATCAGGACCAAGACCTAGAATTTCTATATAATTACGAGCAAATTCATCTCGATTTTCTTTAAAAATGATGTACAAATTTCTTGCTATTCAAGAGTCATGGCCACCCTAATTAATGTAGGGTTTGGATCTTCTTTTGTACCCAGATTTATTTCTCTGAGTTCATCCATAGTGGTAGAGATACCCACTTCAAATGCTGGAGGAGAATCCCTGAGATCTTCCTCTTCTTCTTCAATATGTGTTACTTCTTTTTTTCTACTTTCATAGTAGATGATGAAGTAGAATTCCCTGATTAGAGGAGAAGTTAAAATTTGAACATCTTGAAGAAGATATTACTATTTCTAACACTATTTATGATGAAGGGTAATAATTGTTCTCCTCTTACATTACTATAACTTCTTCTGGCTTGGTTGATGAAGTATAGAATTAATGGATTTCAGCAGATGAAATGAAGATATCTCCATTTAAGCTTTCACCACTGCTTGGAAAATCAACAATTTCTCCCATGTTGTCTGGCCTGATTGCCCTAATTGATATTATTGATGTTTCCATACGAGTGTTTGGATTTAGGCCTATCATATCAATTTTACTGATAGGAAACACATAATCTTTACTCACATGTATGAATTTGTTTACTGGAATCTTTTCCAAACCATATAGAGAATTAATTTTGGTGACCTTATTCATTGTGGATTTTTTCTTTCCCTCCATGTGATAAAATTATACCTCAATGTATTGAGATTAACATGTTTTGAATGGGGATTTATCACCATACAATGTACCAAATTGACCATTGAAACAATATTTGAGACATTTATGTTATGATGATGGTACGAATGCATGATGATGTAGCCAAGGTCTTCTAAGAAAAATGTTGAAAGCTGTGTCCTGACGAACAACCATGAAATCTAAATTAGACACAAGATCTCCAAACTGAATTCTGAGTGTAATTTCACCTAGAGGTTCTTGTTCATTCTTATCATATCCTTTAAACATCAATGTAAAAGGGGATAAATCAGATTTAGTGAGGACCAATTGAGGAAGGGTATGAATAGGAATGATATTGACTCCTGATCCATTATCAATAAGAGCTCGTATGATGTCTACATCATTGACTATTATAGATAAATAAAAAGGTCTGATATGTCCATGTACAACATCATATTCATCTTCATCTATAAAAGATATCCCTGTACGACATTCTGTAGAGTCATTATATATATTGTAGACCTCATCCACAGCAATTTCAGTTTCAAATTCTTGAGGACTTGAAAAAACCTCAATAAGTGCCTCCTGAAGATCTTTTGATAGATTCAAGGCATCCAGAATTGATAACTTGGCTGGTACTTGGGAAATTTTTTTCAAGACATCATACTTTTGGTCCGAAGTTCTGTGTTTCCCATCATGAAAATGTAGTATTGTATGTTCCCTAGAAGTTGATTCTTTAGTAGTAGATTCATCTCGTATCAGGGTAGGAGATTGAAATAATCCTAGCTTTGATAGATTAGACAGACTAGGTCAATCTATTTTTTCAGAGGAAGAAGGTGTGATCTCTAACCAGTCTTCAAAAATAACTGTGTCAGGACTGAATCTACCATGTGTAGAAGAACTTCCTTGTTCCTGTTGAGCTCACTAATGGGTTTTTCCTTGAGTTTCTGCCACATATACAGTTCTAGCAGGGGTAGGATTGAAATAGCGGCTTATGGAATATACATGTCTTCCCTAGTATCCTAGACCTCTGTCTCTTACTCTAATTCCTCTATTTGATACAGGGAACTAAATCGCATCAAGAGAAAAACGGTGGCTGGCATACAGATCCCTTATGTGAATCATGTTAATAGAACCAAAGATCAACTTTTCATCTGATGAAGATTCTTCATGATTTTACAATTCAGGTTGTGCTGTTTGGTGGGGCAGTTCCCATGATTTTGAAGAAGATGGCGTAAAATCTGCCATATTCAATGATAATTTAGGATATGACATGAACTCATCTTCTTCTGACTGATCTTTTTTCTTCTAATTATGCCACGTTTTTAGGATTTTCCTTCTGATGAAGGGGTTTTTTTCTGTGGAATTTACAGAATAAGACACAATTGGTTGATTCAATTGTGTTCGTAAAATGGCATGAGTTCAGTTGATCATTTTCCAGACCATCCAATCATCATATTTTTGTGCATTTTTTCTTTGAATTATTGCCACTCACCTTCTTCCTCTATATTATTAGTAGTAACACATGCTACCTAGGCTGAAGAACCTTTCAATTTTACCTTTCCAATGTCCACCATATTTTGCAGGAGGTCTTTGAGGACAAAACACTCCGGAATGGGATTCCCCATCATCTGATGAAATGGAAAATAGTTGGGGAGGTCTTTATCTCCTTCCTTGTTCGGCCTTTTGGGCCCTGTAAACTAAATCATATTGTTTTCCAGAGCCTATATGAAGTAGCTAGGAACTTGTTCATTCTAGAAAAAATAAAATTTGTTCTTAAAATCTTCAAACTATTTATGACTTTGATCCCTTTGATCAACTTGACGAGGCGACCATTTCTTTTGACGCTCTGGAGGTGGAGCCCTTTGATATGATGATGTTCTTGAAGTGGAAACAGGTACAGGTGCTTGTTTAAGCGTAACTGTAGCAACCTCTTCTTTCACTATTTTCCTTCCTGGAACTGATGGAATTACATCAGTTTTAGCCTTAGTCTTTGTAAGATATTCTTCAATATGCTAAGCGATTAAAGTAAGGTCTTGAAACCCTCCTGTGAATTTCACAGGAATCAACAGTGTGCATAATTCATCATGCAGATTTGCCACACATATTGGCAGAAACTCTTATTGAGGGAGTGATAAACTTAAGGAATATGTTATTCCCTTCCAGTGAACAATGAAATCTAAAAATCTTTCATTCTAACGTTTCTTATAATTGGAAAGATCAAAAACTGTCATCTTTGGAAATGTTGAGCTAAATTGAAGAATGAATTTTTGATGGAGATCCTCCCACCCAGTAATTGACCGAGATTGCAAGCTTGTATACCAGACGAAAGATGGCCCTTGTAATGATTGTACAAAACACCTGATTATAACTACTTCTTTTTGTTGAGGAGTTTCCATAATAGGATGACAATGAGAAAAAAAATGTGTTAAGTGTTGTTTTGGATCTCCCGAACCATTAAAAATTCAGAATGTGGTACTCGCAAAATTCAACAGGGGAGGAATTGCATTCACCCATTCAGGATAATCTCTCTTCTCCATTTGAACTGGTGCATGCTTTCCTTTCATAGCTTCCAAAAATTTGTTAATGACTCAATGGTAGTCATTAATTTTTTAGAAACATCTGGTTGAGTGTGGACCGGTGCAGGTGAAAAAACTAGAGTTTGGACGGGTGTGGCGATCGGTACTTCCCCTGATTGTAGTATTTCCGATTGTTGTCGTGTATGACCCATATGATTAGACCTGTGAGGGTTTACTTGTAGATGGGGATATTCTTGATCCATCCTAGCAGCTACATCAAATTCCCTTGATTGATTAATTCTAGCATGTTTAGGAGGAAGACTAGCTTGAAGTAGTTCTACATTTAACCTCCTTAACTCCTTCATTTATTCCTCTTATTGTTCTAACCTTTCTTCTAATGATGGTGATTGGAATTCTCAAGAGGTAGGGTGGAATGTAACCTGATTTTTTCCTTTTCCCTTATTGGATGACTTTCAGAGAGGGGGAGTTTGTTATTTAAAGGAATACTTAGATTTTGGTTAAGCCTTTGATTTCGGGTATTCACACCTTCTTCATTTGTTTCCATATGTACAACCTCTGAACATGAACTTCCACATCTGATTCCTCTAAGTGAGCCACATGCTCTGGGGGGTCAGTGGAAATTGAATTTATGGAATTTATCAATGCATAACGCATTGTTGGCATTCTGTCAGTTCCTTTGCTATATTTTCACCCTTTGTGTCATCTATGAGACTCTGTTCTCCTACGTAAGGAATTCCTTGTAACTGTTTGGTGTAAAGTAATATAAAGGAAATAATTGGATAATTCATTTATATGCTTTTCTCATGGCTTCTTCCCTAGTCGGGGAAAAATTGACTTCCACTGAGGAGGGGATTGCAAATGTGAAAAATCCCCCAGCCTTATAGGTTGGGGTTGTTCATGTTCTTATTCATCAAATATTTAAACATTGTTTAATGAATTCAAAGATTTATTTAGATAAGCCCCCAGCCTTACAAGTTTGGGTGATTCTTTAACCGATATAGCTGAATTCCGTGCAACTTCTCTTTTGATTTTATAGATTTTGGTTCGAACATTAGTTGGATGCATTATCTAACACACATTTACACCACCTATTTCAGAAAACTATTGTAATATTTCAGACATTTGCATCCTTTGATATCTGAAATCCTCTAAACAAGATGCCTGCTTAATATTCTCAGAATCTTGATGTAAAAGTAACTCAATAACTTCTTTTCTCTAAGCCTAGTTCTGATGAGAACTAATTGAGGCCTGTTCTCGATCATACATTTGATTACATACCAAACCTACTGATTGGGGCCGGTTGTGGGCAATAACATTGCATGAAACCACTTTTGGTGGACTTTTCTGATTTTGGAGTGTAGTAAAATGCAATTCTCTATATGCAACCCATCCTCTAATTCCACCATTAGATGGGGAATCATAAATTAATTGGTGTAACCTCTTCAGAGCATTATGACATGCATGCTGAAGGACTCTCTATTGTTTTTCAACACTTGGATGTTGGGAAACTAAAAGAGATGGCAAGATAATTTGGAACTGCAGTCCTTATATTACCTTTACATGATTCTGATATTCATCATATGGTAATACTTTAGTTTTCAAATGAAAAAGAGTTTTCCATAAGATGAGACGAATATCATAAATTCAATCTTCTATCATCCACTCTGTAATAACAAACTGAGAATTTGCTGAAGGCCAAAACATGACTGGTATTTCTCCTTTAGCTAATTGTTTCCTCATGTTCAATATATCTTCATAGTATTCTACTAGAGATTTATCCACTTGGTATGACCAAAGTGGATTCCTTGTATTTGAGGATAAATAACCCAAGGGAGGTTCGTAGAATGATCGTTCCCTTACAATGTCTTCTGACTGATAAAGTGTTTCACCTATCAATGACAACGAATCAAACATGACTGGACCTTTATTTGCAAGTTCCTCGAGATTGGAGGGCTTTCTTGTTGCTACATTGTCAATTATAGATTTTTTTTGAAAATTTTAAAAACTACTACAGGGAGTATTTTCACAGAAAATTACATTATCGGGAGGATTACCATGATGGGTTACAGCAAGGGATAAATCATCTTGATCCTGGTCTTATGGCTACACAGAGGGTTTCTGTGGCTCTCATCAAAATATAGACACTCTGGATTGACTGAATATTCATGAAGAAAGACTTCATGATGAAGTGTGTAGTGAGAAACTTCAGAATTATTGTTGTCACTTCCAGAATCTTGAAATGAGAGAGTAAAATCATGGGTTGAAACAGACAATTGTCTGAGGACTTCAAGAACACTAGCATCGAGCAAGGCCTTATTGAATATTGGCACTTGATTTCTCGACGGTTCTGGATGGATCTTTTTATTAGATGCCTTATTACTCACTTTGGAAACCACTTGTTGACGAAAATGTTTATTATGGGCAGGTGTATGTGCCTGATCAGGAGAAATGGTCAGGTTAGGTTGATTATCTCGATTTAAATGTGGTGTATTTTCCCAACTTGATTGTCCATATGACATGGGGGAGTATGCCCTACAAAACTCCTAGACTAGAATAGAGGTGCGTATATTCTCAGGGGTGACATGTTGATAATTCACTCCACTGATAGGGAAATATTTATATTTATTTCCCTGTGATGTCGCTGAAGTTGTTATAATATTCTGACAGGTATCCAAAATATGGGCAGGGATTTTCATCTGCTCTTTCACCATTGTTAGAATGTGCTTGGTGACTTCATCTATCGGAACTGGAATATATTTCCATTCCATGTCTGGAGTAGGCGTATGTGCCTGATCCTTTCCTCCTTTTATGGTAAAAGAATTCTGACAGTACTTATGCATTGGGGTAGAGAGTTGAGTCTGCTCCAAATTTGTTTCCAGATCATTCCAAATGACTTCTCCAGGTGCTACCAAAAAATAATGTTGGAAGACTTGATGATCATTGGTAGGTTTATGGTCCTGCTGAATATTGTTCATCAGGTATGGTTGACGGGTTTCCTTTAATAATGGAAAACAAGACTGCTGACATAATTGGTGATTGTAAATAGGTGTATGTTCCTGCTTACCCTTTACCACCATATTAGATTGGTGGGTATCTTTGGATGCAGTCAGATGAGCCTGCTGACTGGATAATGAATTATAAGTCGGTGTATGTGCCTACCTATAGTACTCCACTAGAATTTCCTGGCGGGATTGATGTGTCACTTCCATACGAGTTTGCTGGGCAGGGAAATTAGGACGGACGGGTGTATATGCCTTCTTGTTTTTTGTCACCAAGTTAAATTTATGGACTTCTTTGGAGGGGGTAGAGGTGAGAACCCAGTTCCTGTTAACCAGAAATTATCCCTGGTGGTTTTTTCTTGAATGCCCGAGTCTGAGAGACTTGAGCCAAATGTCCAAAAGAAATATCCCCATCATGTTGGGGATGTACTACCGCATGATTCTAGCAGTGACTACTGGTGGGATTCCTCAAAAAGGACTCCTTTATTCTTTAAGTGAGGCCTTCAGTGACCTCTTGATTTACCTCCCTGTAGTATGGGAAAGACTGATTGTTGCGTTCTGGGGATAATGACCCGAAACGAGTGGAAATGGTGGTTGACACATTTTCTTCTTGATCATTGGTCATTGTAGGCCAAATGATCATGGATTATTGTTGACCTTGAGGGCCTATTGAGCAGCATCCAAAGTCATAATTGTACCATGCTAGCAATATTACTTTATCAGTACATTGGAGACCCAACGTTGAAGACACTGGGATGGTAATAACATCCTTCCCGTGGATGGAGATCCAACTTGAGAAGCATTCGGGAAGATCACAGATGTTTTCTACGAGAAATCCATTCATTGGATTGAATGGAACTCTGTGGAAAACTGAGAAAACAATATGTTTTATTAAAGTAACAACTTGTCATATGGATTCATACATGATTTAATTCCTTTGTCTAACCTTCCTTTATCAATTGATAGGGGCCTAACATTTGCGTAACATTATTATTTTGGTTAAGGATTCACTTCAGGTTCACCATTTTTGTTTCACACCTCCTTGAAACGTGATATACTAGATTTAAGAATTCTTGTTTCCAGGAGGTTTCCATTGGATTTATTCATGGAACCAGAAACTTCAAATAGTTCATTATTCACTGAGAACCTGCCCTCCAAAGGCAGACATTCGTTAAGTTTTGAACTTTATGATACTTATGAACATGCATTGGTCGAGAGGATGGAAGGTCAGACTCCTCACACCCTTTTGGGGGGAATTATTGTCTACTCCAGGACACTCTTTGAAATTAAAAATATTTTTATGAATACTTATTAATTTACCATGTATATTATAAGTATCCATTGGAATTTAAAATCACTTATTTAACATGTATAACATTTTAAAATTTTCAGTATGTATTCATGGTTTTCCATCAATGGTACCCTCTAATATATTGATTAGAGATTCTTTTAATCATTATTTATGATGATAATGAATTTTAGGCCACTCAGTGGGGCACTATGGAGTTTATCGTCAACCAGGGAGATGAAGGTTTGTTTTGATTTTGGGATTGTACTCATAAAATCATCTACCTACATATCCTTTTGAAAAGAATCCGAACCCTCATAGTTCGGTGCCACTTAACGGGACACATCATAAATTTTATGGTCAGGTGATAAGGACCTCTAAGAAGAAGGTTCATAGTTGAAATTTAGTGTGGGACTTATACTGAAGAAGCACAAGAAACATGGAAAAGATATAGGTTTCCAAATAGGATAAAACCCTATTCAGAGTATGGACCAAAGAGAATAGGGTTGATTTGAAGTGTTGGGATTGAACCTCAAGGAGGTTTCCTATGTATCCCATATGGATAGGAATCAAATCCCACGTTGTTCGATAAATATTGTAAGAGAATATAGTTCTCTAAGAAAGATGAGTTTCGGCTTACTTCTTGAAAAGGGATGCCTGAATTGGGGGAATTAGGGTTGGATTATTATGGAGGATATCCAGTGAGCTCAGGCCCTGAAAGGGGTTCCTACGTATCCTAGTTTGAACAGGAATCTGAGTTCTCATAGTTCATTCTCTTGATTGTTTGTGAACATGTTTTTAATCATCACATATCTCTAAACCCACATGAGTCATGATCAATGTGAGAAATAAGAGGATGTGAAAGATTCAACAATGAAACTTCACACTTCTAAAATTTTCCTCCATGCCGATTGAAGAGGGTGAGGCGACGGTGGATGAGGGGAGGACAATGAGCCCTCCCTCTATTCTCTTCACATTAGACAAGGGTACAAATGGAAGGAGGAAGGGGTGAAGGTGAGGGGCTTATACCAGGATGGCTGTCCTGAAATTCCCAACACTGTTACTGGGATAAAAGTCCATGTGACTGCTGATACACAAATCCCCAAGCATCATATGAATCTTAACCCCATTGTAAAACAAATGTGGGAAACCTCTGACTGTGGAAATACAAACCCAAATTGGAGACACATTGATGTGCCTTACTCAAAGGTTTGAGAAGTAAGGAGGTTTTGGGGGAGGTTTCAACTTGGCCTCTTTTAAATAAGGGAACCAAAGAAAGAGATACCCTACAATGAAAGTATTAAAAGGGTATTTCAGTTTTGTTGCGTAGGTACCTCACGCAGGTATGCGGCGTAGGTGCCTCGCATTGCCCATTTGCACAGGTATGGTGTGCAAATGTACCGCACAGTTTTAGTACATAGGTATGATGCGTAGATACACTGCATAGGTATGGATGAGTATTGAATAAAATTTAATACCTTCAAAACACACATATCCCTTTAATTATCCCTTCTTTTGTATTTTAGATAACTACCCGAGACAATTTGAGAGATCTAGGCGAAAAAATTATGCAATTACAGCTTCATAGAGTCTTTCAAAAAAAATCAGTCCTAAAATGGGGTGCCCAAGGGTCGTATTTATAGGCACGGATGGGCCTGGCCGAGAAAACATGGGTCACGTAGATATGTCATGTAGCTTCACCATGTAGATTATCCGTGTAGTGGCACCCCTAATCCCCTTATAGGTAGTTAGGAAGCGTAGGAATATCGCGCAGTATGACCGCGTAGGCATATCATGTATCTTGGACTCATAGACCTATCGTGTAGTGATATTTTCCTTTTTAAATTTCTCTAAGGGGTGTCAACAAGGTGTTTTTTAGGTTTTAGGGGTTTTAGGGTTTTAATTGGGTTTAGAGTATTTTAAGGATATTTTCCATTTTTATGGGTTTAAATTTTTTTGGTCTATTTATGGACTTTTTAGTATTCTAAATGGTTTTTAGGTTTATTTGGAATTATTTATGGATGTTGAGGGTTTCGATTTTTTTTTCATTTCATGGATTTTAAGATTTTTTGGGTTTTTAGGGATTTCAATTGTTTATAATATTTTAATGTTTTTTATTGTTTTAGGGGTTTTAGGGTAATTTTTATATGTTTTTGGGGTTTTTATGTAATTTAGTTGTTTAGGGGGGTTTGGAGTATTAAGGGTATCTTTATGGTTTTTAATTAGTTTTTGGGTTTTTTGATGTTTTATGGGTATTTAAGCAATTTTATTTTATTTTTGGGTATTTAGGGGTTTTTATGGATTTTAGGGTTTCTATGGTTTTTTTTATTTTTATGATTTTTCTAATTTAGTGTTTTTAAGAGGTTATTATTTTATTTTATGGTTTCTAAATTTTTTTTAGTGTTTTTAATAAATTTAGAGTAGTTTTGGGTTTTTAGGGATTTACATTTTATACGTTGGTTTTTAGGGTTTTACGGTTTTATAGTTTCTTATGGTTTTTAGGGTTTTTTTGGGTTCTTATGTTATTATAGTTTTCTTGTGGTCTTTATGGATTATTTTTCATTCTAGGTTTTTTTCGATTTTTATGGTTTCATTTACTGCTTATATTTTTTTGTAATTTATTTAGGGGTTTTAGGATTTTATGATGATTAATAGTTTTTTTGATTTTTAGGATGTTAAAGGTTTTCTATTGAATATAGGGATTTTCTATGTTTTTATATGTTTTTAGGATTCTAAGGGTTTTTAAATGGTTTTTATGTTTCTCTATGTTTTTATGGTTTTGAGGGATTTTAGGTTTTAGGGGTTTTCATTTTTTTGTGTTTTAGGGTATTTCGGGCTATTCTAGGGTTTTAGCATTTTAAGTATTTTTTGGGTTTTTAGTTGTTTTGGGATTTTTAATGGGGTTTAGGTATTTAGTTTGTTTTAGAGTTTATAATGTTTTGGGGGGTTTGGGGTTTTTAGGTTTTTAGGTGTTTTTTAGTTTTATATTTCATTTTTGGTATTTATAGTTTTAGGGTGTCTGATGATTTTTAATGAACTTTTAGGGATAATAGGTTTCTTGAGGTTTTCAATGGTTTTTAGGTTTTTTAAGGTGTTTTAATGTATCTTTTTTGTTTAAATTACTTTTAGTGATATATATGTTTTTAGGGTCTTTTAGGGGTTTTAGGGATTTTTGGGTCTTTAGGGGTGCCAGGGTTTTTTGGTTTCTAGGTGTTTTTTTGGGTTTTATGGTTTTTACGAGTTTTAAATTTTTAGGGTTTTAAGGGGTTTTAGGGTTTTTAGGTTTTTTATGTTTCATTTAATATAGTTTTAGGATTTTTGAGAATTTTTATGTTTTTATGGATTTTAGAGGTTTTTTGTTCTTTTAGTGATTTTTAGGATTTTTAGGTGTTTTCTAGTTTTTTTGGGTTTGGAGGTAATTTTTTTATAATTTTAGAAGTATTGAGTTTTTCTGGGTTTTAGGGGTTTTAGATATTTTAGTAATTTTATGGGTTTTTTGGTTTATAGGGGGTATGGGGTTTATTTGGGTTTTCAATTATTTTTAGATTTTATTGGTTTTTAGGGTTTTATGGTTTTTATATTTTTAGGGGTTTTATGGAATTTAGTGTTTTTTAGTGTTTTTAACATTTCAAATATTTTACATGGCTTTCAATAGGTTTGTTATGAAATTATGGTTTTTAGGTTCTTTTTGTTGTGTTTTCTTTTGTTTTTAAGTGTTTTAGGGTCGTCTAGGGGATTTTAGAGTATTTCAATGTTTTTAGGGGTTTTCGGAGGTTTTGTTGTATTTTATGGATATTTTGGGACATTTAGGTTTTTAGGGTTTTAGGGACTTTGCTGGGTTTTAACGGGTTTTTGGATTTTTAGTTAATTTAGTGTTCTTAAAAAATTTCAGTGTTTTTATTTTTTTTAGGGACTTTTAGGGGTTTTTTAGTTTTTTGGGTCCTTTTGGGTTATTTAGATTTTTTATTTTCCTTTAGGATTTTTTGTTTTTTTGGGGTTTTCCAGGTTCTTTGGGTTTTTCATGTTTTTCTGGGGTTTTTTGTGTTTTTAGGGGTTTATTTTTGTTTTTTAGGGTTCCTAATTTTTTTAGGTTTTTTAGAATTTATATGGTTTTTATGGTATTTAGATCATTATATTGTTTTTAAAAAAAATTTGGGATTTAGTGTTTTTATGGTTTTATGGGTTTTTAGGTTTATAATTTTTTTAGGGTTTTAGTGTTTTTTTTGAGTTTTATGGGATTTAGTGCCTCTATGGGTTTTAGGATTGATATAGTGTTTTACTAGATTTTATCTTCTTTTAATTTTGTTAGTGATTTTATAGCTTCTTTGGATTTTATAGGCCTCTAGGGTTTTATTTTTTGGTCTTTTAGTATATTTTTCGGTTTTAGATTAATAGGATTTGTAGTGTTTTATTTTGGTTTTTTAGGTATTTTAGGGATTTAGTGTTTTTAGGTATTTTATTGGTTATTAGGGGTTTGCGGTTTTTATGGTTTTAAGGGGGTTGGGGTTTTATGTTTGTTTTGGGGGTTTTGGGTTTTGGGTTTTTGGGTTTTTATATTTTGTTGGGGTTTTTTGTGTTATTTGGTGATTTTAGGCTTTCTTGGAATTTTGGTTTTTTAGGATTTTATTTGTTTTTTTTTCTAGTTTGTAGTGGTTTTATTGGTTTTTTGGTTTTCAATGGGTTTTTTGTTTTTAGGTTATTTTTTATTTTGGGATATTTAGTTTTTTTAGTGGTTTTTAGAGGTTTCTGGATTTTGAAAAGGTGTTCGGGCTGTTTTGGTGGTTTTATGATTTTATAGGTTTTTTAGTGTTTTATTGTTTTAGGGGTTTTAGGGTTCATTTTGGGTTTATTTTACTTTTTTATGTTTTAACATGTTGTTTAAAGCTTTCTATTTTTTTATTGATTTTTCAGGGTCTTTAGGATTTTAGGGTTATTTTGAGATTTTATGGTTTTCCTGGCCTTTAAATGTTTTTAGGGATTCATAGAGTTGTTTTGGGGTTCTAGGGATTTTAGGTTTTTTGGGTGTTTTGGGGTGTTAGGCCTTTTTTAGTGCTTTAGGATTGTAGGGTCCTGAAAAATCCGCAAAGGAGATTCTACCCAAATCTCCTAAGAATTAGGGAAAATAATCAAAGAAGAGACACAAATAGGACCAGTATGTGAACCGGTCCCATGGAAGCGTGAAGTGGCGAGGCCCCACGAGGCACCCCCCCCCTCCACGAACCATTGTCGTTCGTGAAATAGAGGCGGAGAGCCTCTGCGGTCGCGAGGAAAGTTCGGAGCCAGTCTGGTTCACCATAATGAACCGCCCCGACTGCGGACCACATCGATCGGTTCAAGCCGCACCCGCTGTCATTCATGGAATAGTGGTGGAACCCTCCGCAGTCGCAGAGCACTCCCTATGTTCGCCTCGTGAAGGGGGGGGGGAAGTGTTCAATACCCACCGTGAATCGAGGATTGACCAAGTCATCTGTAAACCGTGTATTTGGTTATGGGGCTCCTCAAAATCTGTCATATGGCCACAGATACATCCCTTTCCCCATCCTATAAAAGGAGACTCAGGGGGAAAGAGAAAGGGATCAGAGAACTGTAATCAGATTCGGAGGGATTGGAGATTTGGAAGGAGATTAGTTGAAGGAAGGCTTCGGATTTTGCAAACAGCGAAATTCCCATCCGCGAACCACAGCAGGTATTTGAATGAACAAGTAATTGGAAAACACATAATAATTTGGTGGACCGCGAACCTAAAATAACAAAAAAAGGATAACTGCGAACCATACCCCCTCCGTGGATGGCTTCCCCACGGACCATGGAGTTTATGCCTCTTTTCCCATCCATCGTACCGCATAGCACTCTCCTATGCGGGTGAAGCCCCGACCAATGATCCTATGACTGGCGTTCCCCTTGGCCGACTTTGCCCGCTTGGAACCCTCCACAAACCACCCTGGTTCGCAGATTGATCCTGAAGCCACGAACCACCCTGGTTCATAGATTGAACCCGACGCCACGAACCACCCTGGTTCACGGGACGCCAATCAATCCGTGGACCACCCTGGTTCACGGACGACTTCTCCAGCCGTGTGGCACTTCCCCACATGAAGGGCTCCACCACCCATACATCTCAGTGGCTCTCCAAATACTTCGGTGTTTTCATTTCCAGAGCCAGGTAAAATCCTTCTGATCCAGCCAGGTCCTCTGCGACTCCCTCATTGGCCTGTTCGTTGGCCCCAAGAAAAGGCCTCCACAGGAGCCACTATATCCAAATGGTGTAACTTTCCAGTGCATCATCGTGCCATTTTGGGTTCACATACGCACAGTAAATAGGGTCAATGAGGTTGCCTCGACCCTTCAAAAGATTTCGGAAGCATTCTTGGGTTCACATTCCCACGGTAATGTGGATCCTGAGCTCTAGAATCCCTTTTCTACCCCTCCACTTATTGAGGGTTCCTCAGATATGTTAAAATAGCCATTAGATGGAAGCCCTCATGCACTGCAAGAGAGGAGATGGGCACCAGAGCACCCCCTTTCACTCTCCTGCTGGGCTTTGTCGCCCTGTGCGTCCATCTCGAAGTAATCCCTGACCTTTTAGGCCTCCACAGAGTGTAAGCACCAATCCATCATTCTGGGCCTCCTCAGAGTGTAAGCCTCAATTCATCACCCTGGGCCACTCCATGCGTAAGCCCCACTCCACTTCTCATGGACACACCTTTTGCGACGTGATCCTCTAGTCCCTGCTGCCTCTTGTTTCTCACACCGAACATGACTCACATGGGCTTAGAGTAAGCATCGACCATGACATCCTACCATGGGACTCCTCAGATTGTAAGCCCCATTCCAAAGTGAACTATGGGGACTTTGATCTATGCCAAAGCATGGTAGGTAGGAAGCCTCCATGAGGATCAAGCAGACCACTCGGTCGTTTCTTCATGTCGAGTTTTACCCTCATCCAGCATGACCTTAAACTGTGTATTCGAACTACGTGGACTTTGATCCTTTCCTCCTAGGAAGATTACGTAGGAAGCCTCCATGAGGTTCAAGCCCACCACCCATTGGACCACCCGGTCTCTCTTCACGTCGGTTCACCAACACTTATCTGAACTATGTGGACTTTGATCCATGCTTCCTAAGCAGGGTAAGTAGGAAGCCTCCATAAGTTTCAAGCCCAAAAACCAGTCGATCTGATCATCTCCATATCGGTTCACCGCGCCACCCCTATTTCCACCTCAAGCGAGTTCTAACACTTCGGGCTCATTAATCCAATGAGGGATGGTAAGCCTCGGGTATAAATGATTACGAACCCCTACGTCCAGTTGACCATTGCCCAACAGGTTGAATCTGTGGATACTATGTTTGGGTATAAACCAATGATTTGCGAACATATGAATATGTCTTAAATCTATAAGAGAGTTCTACAACATGCAATAATTCCCCCAAAAAGGGTGTGATGAGCCTTAATTCCCATCCTCTCGACCAATGTGAGTTCTTAAGAGTCGCTGGTCAGACCATCCGGTGAAAGACTGCCTTTGGAAAGTAGGTCCATCAATCATTGGATATGGAACTATTGGTCTTTTCCTGGAGGAAAACCAGAACGAAACAAAAAATGATGAACCAGAAGTGAATCTTTAACCAAACATGATAGAATCAACATAATCCCACCCTGTTCCCCCTTATGCTCTAAAGGAGGGCCAAGCAAGGTCATTAATTACGCATGGGATTATGAGAAGCTGCTTTGATGGGTTTTCTACTTGTATTTGATAAAATGTTTTGTAGGTACCACTCTTAGAACTCCCTTTGATCCAATGGCATCTCAAAGGAACTCACAAGTGTGCATTTCCAACGACGCAAGGATGAGACTTCCTCAACAACGGATGACCATGTCCCCCACCCATCATTTTCAATGCTGGGTTTTAGACACGCTGATCTGAGAGTACCACGCAAACGGTACTCTCCCAATAGTGGAGGCGGCCATGCACGCCCTCCAATCTGTCAAGATTCACCAGTCACCTACCCAGCAGCGACCACCAAGGTGGATCCAGACAACCCCTGTCACTGTCTCCAACCGTTTTGGGAGTCTATCCTCTGAACGGGACAATGTGTACCTCCCTTATCTCAGGGAGGTGGATGAGTTCGATGTTGAGGACTTCATCCCCACCAAATGGGGGTTCCGCTCCAAGGCCCCCACCAGTAGACGTCATCGTAGTCACGCCGTGACCCAACATTCGCATGCCGAGGAGGATGTCTCCCCAAGGATTTGGGGCCACAATCCTTGATCTCCGCCCCCTCGGACCAGCTGATGAGGGCGGAAGACATACAATCGGGTACCGATCATCACCCTGGTCCCTGAGGAGGAGCTCCGCTACCCAGCCACATATACGTACCCTGAACAGGCACCTACACCTGTTCGCTCCTCCCGAGCCCGCCATCCAGACATGGCGGCATCGTACGAGCCAGCGCACATCCTCGCTGAGCTCCACCAAGTCTGTCGTTCAGACTGGATGACACTTACAAGGCAGGAACCTCTCCCTGCCCAGGGTCGTGAAGCCCACCAGCTTGACGTGATGGCGACCCGGCACCTGGAGGACCATCTCCTGGTAGTTTCTCCTATGGCCCGCCATCTTGACATGGAAGAAATCGACAAATACCACCACCCAGATGTAGCAGCAAATCATAGGTGGGCATGTGTCCCTTCCAACAAAGGCCACTGACTCGATATGGTGGGATATCAATATATGTAGGGCCAGATCCCTATGGGTGCAAGCAAAGTCCACCACCCCAATGTGGCGGCAAACGGAGAGATAAACTAGCGTATCCCAGTACAGGGGTAGATTCATTCACCTTCCCCGACATAAGAAAATTGTCAGAACCCACTGACCACTGGAGGACCAGAGCAGGATATTCCTCCTCCGATACCGGAATGGTCCTTCATACCCGTTCTAGCCAAAGATGTCTCTGTACATATCCTGGCGATGATGGAGGAGAAGGTATCGATCCTAGATCATATCTTGCAGACTTTCCAGAATGTAATTGCATCGGCTGCAAAATCATGGACTCGTGCCCGTGATCCCATCTCCTCAATTGAGGCTACTCATCTAAGAGACGAGATAGCCGCCTCGAAGTAGATCTACATCCCTTATTTTTCCCAGGAGGGTCGCTGGCCATATTCCGCGACGCAAGGGCAACCAGATCGAGCAACTTCACTTATTCCAATTGGGGGACACTCTTCCATCACAGTGGATTCTCCAGAGCAGGCATATATCCCTGATAAAAGTCATGATGTTCGTCGGCGTATCCCAGCAGAATCACGGGACCCAATTAGACAGGGACCCAAAAGAGGTGAAGGTCGTTGTCAATAGCTGACGATCCCCACTGCCCGCAAAAGAGCGCCCCGAACGCGCTGAAGGCAGATAGAAAATAAAGAGCGGGTTCATGACTCCACTCTACTGGAAGTTGGGGTTCCCGACACCGCTAATCTCACATCAAAGGCTCATAACCCTGCCCATCCATTACCATATTATGGGAGTGGCAGTAGCAGTTGTGAAGGTCCTCCCCACAATGTTGCTACCAGCAGCTCTAAAGGTTCTTCCTAGAGTACTCGTCGGGGCTTCCCCCGTGGGCATATAATGATCGGTCATGAGAGCTTATCCCTTGATGCGAGTCACAAAAACCTCCACGTGACTAGAAGATCGAGCAGCAAGAAGGTCCTCCACTTGCTGTAGTCCACCCTGAAGGTCTTCCCCAGGGTATACACTGCAATCAATCTCCATGCAGTGGGACCACGTATTGTGATGGTAGTCCTCACTATCATAGTCGTAACTACATAGTCCCTCCCCATAGTGACATCTCATCATGACAAGAAGGCCCTCCCCTTGTCGTGGCCTGCCCTGAGGGTCCTCCCCAGGGGTTATGATGCAATGGAACTCCACGCAGCCAGGCATCAAATTACGGTGGTAGTCCTCGCCACCTGGATAATGAAGGTCCTCCCCATAGAGACGTCAAGCAACGAGAAGGCCCTCCTATCATTATGGTACATTTTGAAGGAACTTCCCAGGATGTATCCTCCAGATTTTCTCCCTATGGTAGCAATAATGGTAGTCCTTGACATTGCCGCAGCTGTTATGGTAGTCCTCTCCACCATGACTGCCATTGCGAAGGTCCTCCCAGCAATGGCCCCAAGAAACAAGAAGGTCCTCCCCTTGTCGCGGCGTGTCTTGAAGGTCCTCCCCAGGATGCACATTGAACGTCAAGCCATGATGTTCATCCTAACCATGATGGCAGTTGTTGTGAAGGTCCTCCCCGTAATGATGCTACATAGCCAGAAGGTCCTCCCCTTGCTGCGACATGCCTTGGAGCTCCTCCCCAGGGTGTGCACTGCAAAAGTCTTCTATGCATTAAAGAATCAAGCAGTAATGGTAGTCCTCACCATTAAGGCTGCCATTGTGGAGGTCCTCCCCACGATAACATATTATTTAGACAGGAAGGTCCTCCACCTGCAAAATCAAGCATCGAAAGGCCCTTGTATGCCGAGGCACTCAGAAGGACGGGATCGATCATGTCAGATTCCCAGCTTATAACTAGCAACCCCCTTCTTCGATCAGGAGCCGTTCCAGGGCCGCGTTCATCTTCTGAACCACCTCAAAATCACCCACAATAAAATTCAATACCTATTGGTCCCACTGACTCAGACTACAGTGAGTGCCTTAGTTGGGCTGACCTGGTAGAGGAATCACTGGCAGAGGAGTATGATGATATGCTGCACTTGAGGAAATGACTAGCCAGAAATGATATACCAGTTATGTTTTGGACCACGAACACCTATCAGTATGACTTACCCAGGGAGTTGTCGGAAGAATGCATGTACAACATCTGCCATAATATATGGACGACCCTCCTCCAGCTGAAATCGAGCTTCCTGCCCTATGATGGGTATGTGGACCACGTCATGGAGATAGGGGACCTTTTTCATCACATCGATAAGGAGGACCTTTACTTGACGTGACAACAGCGCCCTAAGAGGTGCAAATGGAATATGGAGGTAGCTTGCCTCCGTGCACTCCACGAACTGCGCCGCCTTATCGGTGATGCTTTGACAAGATTCCATATCAAGGGATGGGGGGAACACAGAGCTCTTCATTTCACTATACTACCTGCCTAGAATAACCCGTTCGGTATGGTGTATTGCAACATCGTCACATCACGACGACAATCGAGTGGTCCCCCTGTTCAGGAAAGGCAACACACCCAACAGAGTCGGGCCTTGAGTAAGTCCCAGAAACGTCAGGCCCGGCGGGAATGATCCATTCAAGAACTCCTGAATCATGCCACTGAGAGCATATAGCAGGCCTCTCACCTAAGAGAGGCCAGTCAGTGATTTTCCCTGCCTCCCCAGAAGGGGATGATCCATAGGTGAATTCGGCACCAAATCTGGTTCACCCCCAGATGGGGGCATACGAGATCAGGTAGGTCACAATAGCCACAGCCACAACTGCCATTCAGGGTCAACCCCAGCCTGTAGGGCTGGGGGAATTTTTAACAACAAATTCCCCCATAAGACCAATAAAACCAGGAAGAGACTCAACGTCCAGGGAACGGAGCCAGCCCCATACCTCAGGGCTTGGGAAATTATTACCCCCCCACCAATAATCTCCCCCACGAGAATCAGTATTCTCTCATCTAGGGAGGTTATTTAGAAGAGGAGGTTCTCATCATGTCCTGTCATTTTAATCATCATCCCCACCGAGAGGAAGGCACACCATAAGGTCGCATCAAAGAACTCTCTGCTTCACCCTTCGTCAAGAAGTCCGAGGGCAATCCCAAGTCATGAAAGGGAAGGCCAGCCGAAGACACGGGATATCCTCTTCTTATTTGGAAGATGACATCCCCACCACCCCACAATATGTGTTCATCAATTCCATAGAGGCTAACCTCATGGGAGACACCTGAGAAAATGCAAATCTGAACGGATCGGGAGACGGCAGTTCCGGTAAGGCTGTGACTCCCAAAGAACCCCCAGGTATGCACACCCAGAAGTAGAGGGCCACTTTAAATATGGTCGCCCCTTCATCTAACCTCCCTTCGCTTACCCTGCGATCTTACAACAAGGTTAAGAATAAAGGAATAGTTACCCTTAACCCGTCCCCCTCTCTCGATAAAAACTATCCACTCATGCTCGAAAGGAGGTTCGCTCGATAGGAAGAAGGGATGAAATAATTGAGGCGGATTAATGCTGAGCTGCTCCAGAGGAACCGCCTTATTGAAAGTGTGTCCCAAGAAAAGCCACGTCATGCACTACCAGCAAGTTCACCTCAAAGGCTAAGGCTTGACCCAGAAAACGAAGCACTATTATGGCTCCTGCCCAATGAGGTGCCTGGTTCATCCAGCTACCTAAACATGGATGTTGAATACTAGGATTTACCTACACTTAGGAGGAAACTGGAGCATGTATGCCTGAACCCTCCGAGGGTACCCCGAATGTAATATGCACCTTTGGTGCCAGCCAATCCGGATCCTTAGGCAAAGTCTCGCGCTACACCTACCCTGGACCGGGCCCAACAGGATGTAAACCGGGGACTCACTAACACCATCGAGTCACTAACAACTCGATTGGAAGCGATGGAAGGTCGACGCGCTTTGATACAACTGGAGAGGAAACCCAACCTAGACTGGGTGACCAACACACCACCTCCACCCAATTTTGGGAGCCCTGTAATCCCCATATTAAATGGATCAGGCGATCCAGAGCAGTATTTGATACACAATGCATCCTATTATGACCCTATGAGGGGGACACTGGAATAACAAAAAGTAGTGAAACTCAGATACTTCGTATGGACCTTGTAAGGATCCGCCTTCTTCTGGTACATGAGTCTGCTGGCCCAGTTGATAAAGACCTAGGAGGACCTCCAACAGTAGTTCCTGATCCACTTCAGCTCAATGTTGCCTAAAACAACGGTCAACGATCTCATTAACTGCAAGCATAGGGAGAACGAGAGGGTCTTAGATTTCATTTCCTGATGGAAAGGTCTGACATATTCTCTGAATAGGCCAATGCCTTAAGTTGAGATGCTATCCATATGCATCGATAATCTTAGAGATGATCTGTGAACACCGCTCATACCAGTGGAGTGCACCACTGGCTTCCGCTATCTCTTGGCCATTGCCCAGAGAATTGAGGACTCCATGCATCAGACTAATTCAAAGTCTCGAATAGCCTCACAGGCTCCAGTGAAAAGAGCTCCTAGAGTTGAATCATCTGCTGTCACACTCAAACCATCCCCTGTGCCCGCTCCACCGCTTAGGCCTCCACCAAATCATCAAGGCACCCTTGCACATCAACGGCCACCCCCGCCCAAACAGGATGATTAGAGAGGACCGAAGAGGAACCAGTTCAAGGAATGAAGTAAAAAAAGAATACTCATTCTGGGATTATCAAGTCTGCCGCTACTTTATTGCCTCCATGAACTGCAACATGATCCGCCTCCCGGAGCTGAGGAGACCTGAAGAAGTCATCCGCGATGACAGACTATATTATTTCCCCTACCATCGGATGTTGTGGAATAGTATCTGAGAATGATTCTTCTTCAAAGACCTTATGCAGAGGATGGTAGACTCTGGACAGGTCGAGCTGGGACCACCCCTAGCACATGTGGCATGTATCTCTACCACTGACTCCGACAAAGAGGAGGGGTGGAAGAAAGTCACCAGCAAGCAGGGGCAGAAATTTGACCACTGGATGACTCGGAAGACTATCAAACGATCCCATGGAATAATCCGAGATCAACTACAATAGTCGTTGTTTCCAAGAATAGCCCCTGGAGTCGCAGAGCCGGCCACATCGGCCTCACAACCCTCCTCAAATTTAGCACCACGGCCTTCGACCCACCAAACGACACCATTAGAGAAAACTGACCAGGTTGACCTGTTAGAGGATGAAGATCCAATCTTTGGTTCTATAAAAATCATCCATCTCATGGAATCCTTCCCTAATTAAGGGTATGGTTACGAACCTAAGTTACATACATGAGGATCCGAGAAGAGGAATCGCAGAGGTAGAGGATACCAGGGGAGGCGCAGCCACGGCCGAAACCAACCCTACGGTTGGACCTCAGCCCAAACAGTCAATATTGCGGAAACCCGTGGGAGAGCCCTTCAATGGACTCAACAGGAGATGGAATGCCCCTCCGCTTCCACAAGCAGCCACTCTGGCCTTGTTGTTCTACGATACCCACCAGAGGAGGAGCAAGTGTCGGGTCGCCTAGTGCGCACAAACAGATCAGTCGGGCCATGTCCTCAAAATGCGAGAACACCATCGACATTTGTCCCTGTGGATGGTCCCTCCTCTTCAAATGCTCTAGCTCCCAAATAACATGCTAAGACTCTCCTGCCATCGGAGAAGCGTCGACCGTTGGAGAAAAAATATGAAATCCTTAAGCAGCTGGCATTAGTACCAGTGAAGTTGTCAATCCTGGATGCCCGAGGTTTGTCAACCGAACTTAGGGAAGAACTTATCGAAGCTTTGATCAGCCCCCGGGAATTTCAAGCTGAGGAAGCTGCCTCTGAGATTTACCAGACAGCGACCGGACCAGCTGAATGCAATGCGGGGATTTCCTTCACTGATCAGGATGAAGATTCCATCATGAAAGGACACATCAGACCGCTATATTCGTACGGAATGCTAAATGGTGTTGATATCCAGAAAGTCTTTATAGAAAATGGATCTGGAGTTAACCTCATTCCCCTACGGACACTCCGTAAGTTGGGCTATAATGAGGATGATCTAATTCCCTCAGTCACAACTTTGTTGGGTTACGAAAAAAAGAGTGAGAAGAAACCAATGGGACAGATTAATCTAAAGACCCATTTTGGTGACTTGGTAGCCTACACGGAATTCCGGGTGCTCCAGCATAGCACAACATTCAATGCCCTGCTAGGAATTCCATGGCTCCATAAGCACATGTTCGTTCCATCATTTTACCACCAAAGTATCAAGTACTGCATCAATGGAGAATGTGGGATGTTTCATGCCGACAAGGCCCCTTTCGAGCTCTCCGAGTCACATTACATTGACACCGATTTTATAAGCAAAAGAAAAATAAGCCTTTGGTTGATGGCGTCAATTGGATACCCATTCCAAATAGCCTGGAAATGGTTCCTGATTACCCCCTTAGGTGGCTTGGCAGAGATTATGTCTTGCCCATCAACAATGTGGAAGGTAGGAGTTCAAGTACAGACACGCACTCAGATGTCCTCATGACTTCATCCATAATGGCTGAGTGTGAAAATGTGGGAACATCCGCTGAACCTCAATCAGGCGGCGAAAGCTCGAGTAAGGGCGTCCACAACACCTCACCTCCAGACTTCCAAGAGCTCATGTCAGGAGCTCTCTCCTCGTCAGACCAAGAATATGAGGATTTGCAAGAAGGAGAGGAGGAAGATCTCAGGGATGCACCTCCTGCATTTGAGGAAGGTATCTCTACCACAGTGGATGAACTCATGGAAGTAAACCTGGGTACCGAGGAAGACATGAGGCCCACTCTCATTAGTGAGACCATGTCTCTCGAGGAACACGGGGTATATACCTCCTTCCTAAGGTAAAACCAAGATGTATTCGCCTGTAATTACACAGAAATGTCGGGACTAGATCCCGAGGTAGCGACGCATCACCTGGGTCTTCCAGAAGACCACTAGGGCTGCAAACAGGTAGCTAGAAGGACACAACCTTCACATGCTACCAAGATAGAGGCTGAAGATGATAAGATCATTAAAGAAGGCTTCATTAGGGAGGTCTTGTACCCCATTTGGTTGGCCAACATCATCCCTGTCAAGAAAATGAACAGGAAAATCCATGTCTGTATTGACTTTAGAGACCTTAATCTGCATTGTCTGAAATATGGATTCCCGGTTCCAATCACTGAGATGTTAATTGATGGAACGTCAGGGTATGAGACTCTATCCATCACGGAAGGATATTCCAGATATAATCAAATCAGGATGGCCCGAGAAGACGAAGAAGCCACTACCTTTAGGGCCCCTCAAGGGGTATTATATTTCAGGTTCATTCCCTTTGGTCTCAAGAATGCTGGCACCACGTATCAGTGTGCCATGCATCAGATCTTTAAGCCGTTCTTGGGGAAATTCGTTGAATGTCACGTGGATGACCTAGTGGTCAAGTCCAGTCAGCGCTCGGATCACCTGTCAGACCTTGAGACCGTCATCAACAATCTCCGACAGCATAGCTTGAAGATGAAACCCATGAAATGCGCCTTTGGGGTTACCTCAAGGAAATTACTTGGCTTCGTTGTATGCCATCGTGGCATCGAAGTCGACCCTGAGAAGACGAAGGCTATCCTGAGACTTCCACCTCCTCGAAATCTCACTGAGTTGAGGAGATTCCAAGTTCACCTAGCCTATATTTGGTGGTTAACAGCCAACCTGGCAGGAAAATGTTTGCCTTTCACCAGGTTAATGAAGAAGGGGGTCATGTACCAATGGAAGGATGACTGATAAGAGGCATTCAAAAACATGAACAAGTACCTATTAAGCCCACTGATGCTCATGCCTCTGGTCAAAGGAAGACCTCTCATTCTATATGTGACGGCCCTAGAACAATCACTGGGAGACTTCCTCACACAGAAGAATGACGTCAGTAGTAAAAACAGTCTCTATTACCTCGGTCAAACCATGATTGTTGCTGAGACTTGATATTCAAATATTGAGAAGAGCTGTCTGGCCTTGGTCTTTGCGGTTCAAAAGCTGCGACATTATCTACAACATCATGAAGTCCATTTGATCTCACAGAGTAACACGCTCAATTATATCCTCAGTCCCCCAATGCTAATCGGATGCCTATCCTGATGGGCGGTCATCCAGCAACAGTTCGACATCCGGTTCATGCCTCAAAAATCCATCATGGGCTAGGCATTAACAGAATTTTTGGCAGAGCACCCTTCAACAGGGACCACTGCACCGGATGCTGAAGTACCTGATGAAGATATCTTCTTGGTTTAAGGGGAGTTCCTAGCATGGGAAATGTACTTTGATGGTGCATCTAGAAGCCCCAATAGGAAGAGGATGGAGGATCCCATATTCAACAAAGTGGGTCTAGGGATAATACTTGTGTCCCCCAAAAGGCAGTTTTTCGGTATTCCTTCCTCCTGTTAGAGGTATGCACAAACAATGAAGTGGAATATCATGCTCTCATTGAAGGCCTCGATCTCACACTCCAGGCACAAGTACAGTACCTTACGGTAAAAGGTGACTAAGAGCTGGTAATCAATCAAGTCAATGGTGACTATGCTAACAAAAAGGAGGATCTGATCCCCTGTTTAACCATGTACAAGGGCTAATGGACGATTTCTCCACAGAACCAACATTGGTTTATATTCCCCGGTCCCAGAACGCTCAGGATGATGAATTAGCCAACGCGGCCACAGACCTAGCCGACCCAGACCGAGATGAAACGGTCATCAGCATTGCTCACCGTCGAATGGTATTTCCATTTGTTAAAGTTAAGACGGAAGAAATCCATGAAGTTATTCCTGTCCCCGAGCCATATTCTCCTGCCACGGTCTGGATGATCCCCATCACGAACTACCTTCAATGGGGAGAGCTTCCATCAGATAGGACAGAACGAGATAAAATACAGAGAAGGGAAATCAATTTTGTCCTATATGGCTGCATGGTTCAGCAAGAGGTCCTCTACAAATGAGGCCTTAATGGAGTTCTCCTCAGATGAATTGATGGAGAAGAAACTAATGTCGTCATGACTAAAGTACATGCAGGAGCATGTGGATCACATCTACCAGGGACCAAGCTTTCACATCACCTTCGAAGGCCTGGGTACTACTAGCTTACAGTGGCATGATACTGCGAGTGTTTTACCGAAAAATGCCACTGATGCTAGATTCATGCCAACTTCATAAACCAGCCCCCGGAGTTACTTCATCAAGCTAAGTACTCCTGGCCATTTTCCGTATGGGGGATGGACGTTGTGGGACCATATCCTCCCACCACAGCCAAAAAACTTAAGTATATCCTCACAGCCACTGACTTCTTTTCCAAATGGGTAGAAGCCATACCCCTCAAGGAAGTCAGGGAAAAAAATATTTTCAGCTTCGTAAAGACCAATATCATCACCATATTTGGTGTCCCTCATACTATACTGACATAAAACAGCACCAATTTCTGCTCTGTCAAGTTGGAAAAGCTATACCACGAGTATGGTATCCGGGCTAACCACTCATCCCGCTACCATGCAGCGGCCAACAAAAAGATAGAAGATTTCAACAAGACCCTGTCCAACATCCTCCAGAAAATGGTGGACAAGGACAAGAAGTCATGGATGGATAAACACCTCCATGTATTGTGGGATTATCGAACCAAAATCCACACCGCTACTCGATCTACCCCATACTCATTGGTGTATGGCATAGAGGCGGTCCTGCCCATTAAACTCCAACTTCCCTCACTCTGTGTTGCCATTTGTGATCAATTATCTGATGATGAGCAGTTAGAAAAGTGGCTAGGTGAATTGGAATAGTTATACGAGAAGCGACGGCACACTCTGCACCACCTAGAAGTGTACCAGAACCGGATCGCACGAGCCTACAACAAAAAGGTCTGCCTCCGGTCTTTCTTAGAAGGAGAATTAGTGCTTCACCTCCGGACCCTAATGATACATGGCAAGAAGCACCCAAAACTGGATCCCATGTGGGAGGGACCATATGTTGTACACAAGGTCTACTCCAAAGGAGCTTATGCCCTGATCTCCATGGACGGGAAATTCACCACGGCTCCTACCAATGCAAGATTCCTAAACAAGTATTTCACATAGAGACCAAGAACTTCATGTCCTCACCGCATGACGTTAAACTGCATGGAGTTTGTCCTTACTGCATGACGATAAACTACACAGATGAAGGGAAAAAATGAGATGTATTCATCATCCCAGCTGCATGACATTAAATTGACATACAACCAACGATCCAAACTCTATGACCTTAAACTAAGAGAATTCCATCCTCACCCCATGATGTTAAACTGCACGGATGAGGTGACTTAAAAATGCCCTCTTCCCCTGTGTACGGACCAGACATGCACAAGGTGTATCATCTTTTAGGAGGCTACATGAGGCTTGATTCTTGCCCTCGAAGGATACGTAGTGACGCCAGAATACCACACCCCAGCCCAGCCACCTCAAAAGAGAAATAAAATTTCTCATTCCCCCATGTACGGACCAGACTTGCACAGGGTGTATTCACGTCCTCACCGCACGACATTAAACTACTTGGATAATAAGATTTAAGAATTCCCCTCCCCCCATGTATGGACCAGACCTGCATGGGGTGTATTCATCATCCAAGATGCATGAAATTAAACTACCAAGAACCCAACGGTCCAAACTCTATGACCTTAATCTAAGAGTATGTCGTCCTCACCGCATGACATTAAACTGCACAGATACTAGAGATCTATGTACGGCTTGATTCCTACCCTCGCAGGATATGTAGAGACGCCAGGATCCCTAGTCCTGGCTCAACCCCTGAATAAAAGATAAAAAAAATGCCTTCTTTACCCCATATATGGACCAGACCTACACGGTGTGTACTTCTTCCAGAGAACTACGTACGGCTTGATTCCTACCCTCGCAGGATACGTAGCGACGCCAGGATCCCTAGTCCTAGCCCAGACCCCTTAATAAACAAAAATAATGCCCTTTCCCCCCCGTGTGCGAACTAGACTGGCACGAGGTGTACATCTCATCCTTACCGCACAACGTTAAACTACATGGACAATGATGTTAAAAATGCCCCCTTCCCCAATGTATGGGACAGAACTCCATGGGGTGTATATCTTTGTCCTTACCGCATGATGCTAAACTGCATGTAATTTGTTGCGACCCACCCAAGACACATGGCGATACGAGATGGAGATACTCCTTGCACATTTGGATGCATCATCTCCATACATCAGAGTCCAGGACCCAGATAATGATGGATCTTCATAACCACTCATGGCCATCAAAAGTGGAAAGTCATCGACCCGTGGAAACCTTTGAAAGACTATTCATACCATGCCCTCAGCGGATCTGCATAATGATAGCCCCTAGCTCGTCTACCAAAGGAAAGATTTCCATAGGCAACACTCTTTCAAGCTCCGTCCGCTTACTGGCCTTAGAGCCCCCATACCATACCTCTTGACCCAGAAGTTTATGGCGAAGTGGTTTACAAGTTCATTCCCATTTTCACATCTAGGTGTTGCCAAGGTATCCCAATCTTGCTAGCCTATGTGTCTGTCAGTGGTTCACATAGCGACCTACATCAACAAACATCAAGTCAGGACTAGGCTACTTTGACTCAATGGAAAATTGTAGTGAAGATGTTTCAGGTATACCTGGATGCCATTATCCCCACGTGCCAAACTCTACACTGTGAGAAATCAAATATTTTCATAATCATTCATGGCCATCGGAAGTGGAAATTTATCGACCCGGGGACACCTTTGTACGACTATTCATACCATTCCTTCAGCACCTCTGCATAATGATAGCCCCTGGATCATCCATCAAAGGCATGATTTCCTCGGGCAGTACCCTTCCTATCTTCATACGCCTACCGACCTCAGAGCCCCCACACCACACCTCCTGATCCGTGGAAACTCAAAGTTGTAGTTTACAACCTTCATCCACTACCTTGTTCCAAGTATATCAGAACATATTGACTCAGTTATCCTTCATGTGACTATAGCAAGAGTCACCCAATGGTTCGAGCTCTATGACCGATAAACTAGGAGTACCTCATCCTTACCGCATGATGTGAAAATGCATGGAATAAAGGAACACCCTTGCACACAAAGAAAAAAAGAGAAAAGATCAGCATAGGGGGATCTTTGAAACTCAACAGGCAACCAAGGATGGGTATCCCCGAAATGTCCAGACATTCCCCTACCAAATGAAAAATTTCGTGGCCTGGATAATTGCGGATCCTCATAACCATTCCTGGCCATCAGATGTGGAAAGTGATCGAAACGTGGACAACTTTGTATGACTATGCATACCATGCCCTCAGCGGCTCTGCATAATGATAGCCCCTAGCTCAACCATCAAAGGTAAGATTTCTATAGGTGATGATCTTCCTAGCTTCGTACGCTTACCAGCCTCGGATCCCCCATATCACCTTTCCTGATCCAAGAAGCCCCAGATCCATGATTTACACTAATAACCCCCCCCCCACGTTTGGGGCATGTTGAGGTATTCAAGCCCAGTTATATTCTAATGAAGAGCAGCCTTTTCAAAAATACCCCCGTCCTCGCTGCATGACGGAAAACTGCATATCAACCTTCAAAATAGAAATCCCCATCCTCACCGCATGACGTTAAACTGCATAGAAAACTTCAAAAATAGCCCTCATCCTCACTGCATGACATTAAACTACACATCAACCTTCAAAAATGCCTTTTCCCTACCGCATTACGCCAAACTACGTGGATTATGTCCCAACCACATGATGATAAACTACACGATCATACTCATCATGGGTTTAATGAGAAACAGAGGCTTTTTCTCCATCCTTTAGTCTACGAGTTAGACCTGCACAAACCACCGCCTCACACCAGCGTGATAAAGTATTACTTCACCCATTATCGAGAAGCTTAGTCTAGATATTTCCCCCATATTCAGGCACCCTCACATCATAATCCATACTCTGTTCACCGAAAAAGCCGAACTCTCATAAGCCACCCTTGGTGGTCCCAAATCTTAACTTCCCTGAAGTTTCTGGGCTATCGGAGGTGGATAGTTTTTGACTTAAGGACACCTTTGTAGGACTTTGCATACCATTCCCTCAGCGGCTCTGCATATTGATCGCCCCTAGCCCATCAATCAAACATAATATTTCCTTAGGCAATGCTTCTCCCCATACGCCTTTTGGCCTCTAAACCCCAATTTTTATCCCAAGATTTGAAACCCTCTGAGATACAGTTTACCAACCTCTTCCACAATCCTACCTGAATGCGGCGGAACGTCTTTTACAAGATTACGGAGAACCAGGAGAAGTCGTTCCATTTTAAATGATGTCCCAGCTACAAGAATTTAAACTACGCCAAGCCTAAACCATCCCTTACACTAACTAAATGCGTAGGTATGTGGTCTCTTGAACAAGCTCCTGATTAGTATGGATGCGTCCAAAACCCTTTCATATGTCACACTCCCCTTCTGATCCACCCCTGGTGGTTTTCATAATATTCCAAACCACCCATCATTGTTTCCATGAGCTGGGATTACATGATGTCCCCTGGCCATCAGAAATGGTTAAGTCATTGACTTAAGGTCACCTTTGTATGACTATTCATACCATTACCTCAGCGGATCTGCATATTGATCACCCTAGGCCCGTCTACAAAAGGCATGTTTTCCTTAGGCAATTCTCTTCCTACCTCTGTACGCCGACACAACTCCCATGCCTTGAGACATGCCCTGTATGCCATTCAAATTTAAACATGTTTCCCCCCACGTGCATCTGAAGGGTATTAAAAAATCTTTCAATCAGTTGAACCCCATTGGGGCCCTCACCCCACCATATTTCGTCAAAGTTGTTCGACCTAGAACATCAGTAGTGATAGTCTTGATGGCGGTACTTTAAACAGCTCACAAAAGAAAGAGGCAAAAAGCCTGTTAGGCCGAAAACCCATAAAGGGAGACCTAATAAAAAGCTGGGTTATACCCGTTGGGTCCATACCAAATGGGACCAGGGAAAATCAGGGAATTAAAAGAAAAAAAGACAAAAAGTTTGTAAGGTTTTCCTAAAAACCCCTAGAAATAGTCAGACTATGCTCACTGGACCCCATGGTCCAGGAAAAAGTTAGATCTTGATTTATTTTTAGTCCTGGACTTGGATTATTCTATGTTCAGGGAACTAACATATGTAGCAATCGTGCCAAATAGTTTCTATCACAGGAAAAGGTGACAAGGGTACTAAGGATAAATGTTTCTTTGTTCCATAACAAAGTGGGTAAGAAGGGAATCCACAATCTAGAGCTTCCTATAGTGCGAAAGGTGATTAAAGAAGTTTTTCGGCAGATTCACAAAGCTGTATCAGGCACTGGTGAAAATCCTCGATTGTCTGAGAAAGATTCTGCAGGAAGTCCATCTCTGCTTCTACACCAGCCTATAATTCTTCTGCCTCCTGAGCCACCTTTGTACTTTCCCTTATTACCTCCTCCATCCGCCGCTCCCCTTCCCCAATCATGGTGGTGACGTTGTCCTCGTCCTTCTGTAGCCGCTGTATCTCATTCTTTTGCACCTCTAGGTGAGAATGCTGCTCAATAACTTCTCTCTGAAGCCTTGTGAGGACCCCGGCATGGTCATGAGCCTATATTAGTTAGATTTGTCGAGTTGTAGAAAGGTAGGCTTCGGATTGGGCAGCAGAAAGGTGAGATTCAGGATCACCTAGCCTCTCCCGATCAGTGGCTACCTGCTTGAATATGTCATAAACACTATGATAGTCAAAGCCATCAAATCCCACCAACATAAAAAAATTGTGTAGCTTCAGTAATTTGGTCGGAATCTCGACCAAGGGCGTTTGAGAGATCAGTCTCCAGTTTTTCTCCCAAGACCTTTGGAGAGTGGGTCTAAGGCTAGAGAGAACATATTGATTGGGTTCTTAATCACTCCCAAATGGGGACACATATTCAGGGATGAACGTCACCAAGGAGGGACCCAAGGCGGCCTCACCCACAATCTCTGGCACTACGGTAGCTTCACCCCCGACTGGTGACACAACTGTCAGCGCCAGAGGTTGTGGTCTTGAAGCCTGAGAGTCAATAAGACAGATGAGTACCCCTAATTAGAAAAGGTAATAAAAAGTAGTCAGTGGCAGGAGACTACGGAACTTACTCCTAATCAACGAGGCATCCGCATCCGCAAGCTCTGCACTGCCATGACAGCCACTCGAAGAGGATGCCACTTCTTCGATAAGAAAGGGAATCCGAGGATCCCCTAGAGGGGTCCATGGCCTGAGGCCATGCCTATGGCCAACAGTTTCCAAAATCGTCCCCAAGTGTTCGCCTATGGAGACCAAGCTCGAAGAAATCACTCCCATGGTGAACAAGATAATGGCCCGCTTCGGGTTCCCATCAACTGGATTAATGGCAGGCTCTTTCTACATCATCACGAGATTCATTTTCCCTGGGGTGGTTGGCTCCATCAGATCCAGAGCCCCCTCAAAGATCATAGGAGCCCCGTCATCCTCCGTGATTGAAAAGGTTATCTGATTACTAGGGGTCTTGGATACCAGCGGTTCCTCATCTGGCGTATCTCTGACTAATAAAGGCGGGATTAGAGTATCCATATCACCGACCCCTCCGACAGGGCTCACCATCTCATCACTCTCAAGTGTGGTTACGTGTGATTCCGCAGATGGCAAGGGGGCAGAAGGTAGAACCACCTGGGTAGCCACAGCCAGAGCCCCAAGTGGCCCTCCACTATACGTCAAATAGTTAATGACTAACGAAGTCTAAGAATCCAAGTTGGCGATTGAGAAAACCAGAAGTCATGATTACCCGACGTTCCCTGTTTGAGACATTTTGATAAATGGAACACCTGCAGCTATCTCTGGATTTTCCCAAGGGAGACTTCACCCAAAATTATGGAAGGAGCGGTAGGAGGAAAAACCCTACCTGATTCTGCGATGGTCGCTTCCATGAGCTCAGCTGCACCAGGGGTCCTTCCTTGCTGACCCCTGTGGGCGAAAGCACATGCTACCCTGCCGCAGTACCACAAGGGGTATACTCTAGAGAAGTAATTACTCCCTGAGATTCTTCGGCACCGTGCATGAAAGGGAATAAACCTTAGAACCTCCACAATAAAAAAGTGGAAAAGTCAGAATGTGCAAGCAGAGCAACCTCTTCATCAGGGCCAGACAATTCGTGACGTCTAATCATCATAGACAATCGGATGCTCCCATAGAGACGATTCTGGAGTGAATTAATGTACGCATCCATTTACTTTAATGAGGCGATTATTTCATCTAAATCCTCTTCCAACTACAAGTGGGGTGGGGTGAAGATCGTCCCGATACCCGAAAGATTAAGAGGGCATGTTTGAAGAAACACCCAAACTTCTTCATCCAAACCACTGACCCTTAGGTCATCCCAAATCCTCCAAGCCTCCAGGATTGTGGCCATGGCATGAATTTCCGACTGGGGAGGATCAACCTGAGAAGGTCGGGCAGATATAAGGGCTGGTAAGGGCTCTAATGGTTGTATTTGTGTTGTGGATCCCACCACCACCCTAGAACTCTCTAGGTCTACCTGTGGACGGGACCTCATGGGTAGGGAGGGGAATTCCCTTGCTTCAACTGTGATAGGGAGATCCTCGAAATCATTGCCCCCTGAAGGACGGTCACTGCCTTCTTCCTCTTCATCAGTAATCAGGTGCATCATGGCATGGACTTAATGCGCCAATACCACATAACCCTGTCATGAATGAATATAGACCTCAAGGTCCTGGAGATATTAAATGGCCCTCTCGAGGTCTATGTCATAGAGAATGTCAGCGGGAGAAGATATGTAGCCCAACCCATCAAAAGCTACCTCTGATTCTTGAAGATACTACCATAGAGGGTGGGGGTACTGGCTGTGAAAGGATGACCGGGCTTTGAATTCATCCCATTTCCCCCAAGCCATCGGAAAGGAAGCATCAGCAGGAATAACTACCCCCCTCCAGGAAGCCTCGAGGGCATGGGAGGATACACCCCTGTCTGTTAAAATCTTCCCCGGAAGCACGGGACCAGTAGGGTGACGAAGGATTTTGCCCGACCTAGTTGGAGTACCGTCCTCCTTTCGCTTCCTTTTGCCCTTTGATGGGTTGGGACTTGAGAGGGTAGGCACCAATGTCCCCAGCTGGCCATTTCAGTATGATTGTACCCAAGAGTCAGCATAATGCTTAGATATGAAAGACATGGAGTCCGCAAGCATGGGGGTCATAACCTCACAGCCGGTATCCTCCCGGGTAACCATTAACCATAGTTGTCTAGCCTCCATCAAATACTGATTCTCCCGGGCACCATTAAGGTCGGGGGGACACTGTGCATGGACGCAGCCAAATTGATGCCCAAATTGGCCGGGTACGTACCCCTCGTAGATCAGTTCTCTACCAATACAAGCCACCAGAATACCCTCTCGAAGGGAGAGGAGGTAGCCCCGCTTGCTAAACTCTTCTCTTATGGTGTTTGTAATTACACCAGCCAGGGAATAAAACGGATGAAAATTGAAATAGTCATAATTTTATATTTGACATGATAGCAGATGCATGTTCGAAACTATCTGTTGACAACCCTTCTCTAGGGTCACCCACCCTTCGGGCATAACCCCACTGGTCAGTTTCAATTATGGACAGAATGTGGTGCCCAGAATCTGAATAGGGTTGATGAAGTTGTAGTAGTTCTTAATGTGTTTGATAAACCATCCTTAAAGAATTTGGAAAGGGCCGGCCACTCGGTTTTCCAATTCCCGTCAGTAATGTTACCAAGTAACTGGTAAATCCTGGCCAGTACTGGGATGACTAGGTTGATAACGTTACCGGTAGCCAAGTGTTCCTCCATGAAAAAAGTAGTGACCCACACGCCACGAACCTCGCATATGGGTAATAACCAGCCACATAAGAACATGGCCAGAAAAGCTGGTAGGCGGAGAAATCGATCAACATCTGGAATAAACTCCCAGCCCCAGCCGCAAAAATTGCCTTGCTCCAATGTCAGCCAATAGCTGCCCCCTGTTTGTGGGACTCCACTGTAGGGCAAGTCATGGGCCTGTGTGGGAGAGCCGTGGATTCGTCATATTTGTTCTCTCTCATAAATCCTTGACCCATTCATGGTATGGGAACAACTGTTTTGGATATGTATCCTCAGATTGCTTCCAAGCCTGATTAATAAGTTTCTTCACTAAGGGGAGAGTCCTCTCTTCATTCTCCCACACAGAGGAAGGAGGTAGGAACTCGTCATACATTTTCCTAATGACGGGGACCCCCGAAATCTGAAAGACTTCCCACAAACTGATGTCCACTTCCCCGTGGACCATATGGAAGGTTTTGTTTTCCGGGCTCCAACGGCTCATATGTTTCCTGGAGAGGGCTTGAGGTCGGTGGGTATAGGTTTGGAAAACCCAGAAAGCTTCATACAGGCCTACGACCCACAACACTGCCCCAAATTCTGTGCAGCTCTGGCAAACCCAGAAGGGCCACCCCCAATCCAATGACTTGAATGCTCCTCCCAGTCAGAGATCCTGATTCACTGGCCAGCCATGCAGGTCGCTTACCATGAAACTGTGAACAATACATCGATAGAAGTGGATTGTTCCTTCCTGTGGACGCGGTACTTCTTTCTGAGATACTGGAAGGTGATTCAACATAGATTTGATAGCTTTACCCCTTGAGGCAGGCTGCCCGCTGGTAGGTATCACCAACTGGGGAATAGTGGCGATAAATATCCATGCTTCAGGATTGTTGTCATGAGAGGGTTCCAGAATCAGGGTATCGGACAATAAACCGAACCCATAGGTATGAAGGCTTTTAGAAAAAGGATATTCCTACTGTGATTTGGAGAGTCGGTCAACAATGAAGGAAGACGGTAGGGAGTGGCAGACTCCATCTTGAACAGAGCCAGCCATGTCCTTCAGGCATTGATCAACGGTTGAGAGGGGCTCTACATTAGGCCTCAGTGTAGAATGAGGAGGAACCATATTTTCTCCCTGCACAATGAGAGCCAACAATTGGTTAGTCTGGAATAAAATTCTGGACAAAAATAACCAAATTAATGGTTAAAGTGGCCTTCATAATCAAAATCCATAAGGAGGCCTTGGAGGATGGTTCACGATGACATCATCTCGAGAACCATCCCTCTGTGAAATTAGTCTGTGAAGCCCTTTCCCGTGGAGCATTGGCCAGGAATCCACGAACCAAGTTGCTCCACGGAATTTCAATCCTGAGTTTATTCGGAAGACTCAGATACTTTTTAAAGTTCAATAGATTTTTAGTCCATGGAGCATCGAAACCACGAAGCAAGTTCCTCCGAAGCACGTCGTCACTTAATTTTTAATTATTTAAGAGCAATGGTTTGTGGTTGGGAAGTGGCTTCACAGGTGAAGGAAACTACGAAGAAGGAATGGTTCGTGGATGATTGCTGCCGGTTCATGGATGAGGCACTTCACGATGGAGCGAACACGCGAAGGTGAAGGAGCTTTGGTTTTGAGAAGTATTCGGTAAAGGACAAGTGAAGGGATCCCTATATTTATAGGTGTGGTACCCTATCAGGTCCACCTTTCTACCGCAAACCATCTCAGTTTCCGGACAAATTTGCATCGGAATGGCCTCCTCTTCGTTTTGATCAGACCCCATTCCGATGGGGGACATTTTTAGGGTCCTAAAAAATCTTCAAAGGATATTCTACCCAAATCCACTAAGAATTGGGGAAAATAAAAAAAGAGACACAGGAAGGACCGGTCCGCGAACCGGTCCTATAGAAGCGTGAAGTGTATAGGCCCCGCGAGGCACCCACCCCTCCATAAACCATTTTCATTTGCGAAATAGAGGCGGAGAGCCTCTGCAGTCACGAGACAGGATGGGCGCCAGTCCGGTTCACCATAACGAACCACTCCAACCACGGACCGCATTGACCTGTTCCAGCTGCATCTGCTGTCATTCGTGGAATAGAGGTGGAACCCTCTGTAGCCATGGAGCACTCCCTAAGTTTGCCTTACGGAAGGGGGGGAAGTGTTCAATACCCACCGCGAATCGCGGATTGACCAAGTCAGCTGTGAACTAGGTATTTGGTTATGGGCCTCCACAAAAGGTGTCGTATCACCACATATACATAACATTCCCCACTCAATAAAAGGAGACTCAGGGGGGAAAGAGAAAGGGATCGTAGAATTGGAATCAGATTCAGAGGGATTGGAGATTCCGATGGAGATCGTTTGAAGGAAGGCTTCGGATTTCGTAAACAGCGAAATTCCCATCCGCAAACCACAACAGGTATATGGATGAACAAGAAATTGGATAATGCATAATAATTTGGTGGACCGCGAACCTAAAATAATGAAAAAAGGAGAACCGTGAACCATACACACAATAGATCTCCTTCCGAATCTCCAATCCCTCTGAATCTGATTGCTTTTCTCCGATACTTTTCTCTTTCCCCCTGAGTATCCTTTTATAGAGTGGGGAAAGGGATGTATCTATGGCCATTCAACACCTTTTGTGGAGGCCCATAACCAGATACCAGGTTCACAGCTGACTTGGTCAATCTGTGATTCACGGTGGGTATTGAACACTTCCCCCACTTCCGTGAGGTAAACTTAGGGAGTTCTCTGCGGCTACGGAGGGTTCCTCCTCTATTCTGTGAATGACAGCGGGTGCGGCTTGAACCGGTCGACACGGTCCACAGTTGGGGTGGTTCGTTATGGTGAACCGGACAGGCGCCCATCCTCTCTCGCGACCACAGAGGCTCTCCACCTCTATTTCGCGAACGAAAATGGTTTGCAGAGTGGGGGGGGGGGTGCCTCGTTTGGCCTGGTCACTTCGCGCTTCCATGGGACTGGTTCATGGACCGGTCCTACCTATGTCTCTTCTTTGATTATTTTCCCCAATTCTTAGGGGATTTGGGTAGAATCTCCTTTGAGGATTTTTTCAGGACCCTACAAGGATCTTTTATGGATTTTTGGGCCCTTCAAAGATTTTTCAGGATCTAGGGTTCATTAGTTGTTTTTATGGTCAATTAAGATTTTTGATTTATTTTTGGATTTTTTTTATTTTTTTTTCTAGTTTTTATAGTTTTAGAGTTTTTACAATTTTCATGGTGTTTTTGGTTTTTATAGTTTTTTTTTGTTTTTTAGGGTTTTAAGGATATATAGTGTTTTGGGTTTTTTATGATTTTTATACTTTTTATGGTCTTTAAAATGATTTTAATGGTTTTTGGGTATTTTTATGTTTTGAAGGATCTTTAGGGTCTTTAGGGGTATTTTGGGCTTTTAAGGGTTTAAGGGGGTTTAGGGTTTTTACGATCATTTGGGGTTTTTAGGGTTATTAGGGGTTTCCTAAGTATTATAGGGGTTTTAATGGGATTTAGGGAAATGAAGAGTTTTTAGGATTTTTAAGGGGTTTTTGGGGGTTTTAGAGTCATTAAGGGGATTTTAGGGTCCTTTAGGTGATTTAGGGTTTCAAGGGTCATTTATGATTTTTTGCATTTTTAGGTTCATTTATGGTTTTTAGGTTTTGAGGATCTTGTTTGGTGTTTTAGGATATTTTATGTTATTTTTTAGTTTTATAGTGTTATTTAAGGATTTTTATGTGCTTTATGGTACATTAGTATTTTTAGAGTCTTTTAGGGTTTTAAGTATATTTTATACCCTTTTAGGGTTTCTAAGGTCTTTTATCATATTTATGGATTTTAGGGCGTTTTAGGGGTTTAGGGTCTTTTAGTGTCTTTGATTTTTTATCGGGTCTCTAGTGTTTTTAGGGTTTGTTTAAGAAATTTGAATTTTTTTAGAATTGTAGGGGTTTTAAAGAGTTTTTTGGGGTTTTAAGGGGGTTTTAGGGGGGTTTTAGGGTTTTTAGGGTCCTTCACGTTTTTTGGAGTTTTTAAGGGTTTGATGTTTTTATATTTTTATGGGTTTTAGGGTTTTAAGTATTTTTATGTGTTTTAGGGTTTCTTTAGGGTTTTTAGGGGTTTTAATGGGTTTTTGGATTTTCAGGGTTATTAATGTTTAATGATTTTTTGGGGTTGTTGGGGTTCTAAGGGTTTTTTGTATTTTTACAGTTTTATGGGTCTTTAGGGTATTTTGGGTTTTTAGGGGTTTTAGAGGTTAGAAGGGTTTTTAATATTTTATGTGTATTATGGTTTTCTGTGGGGTTTTAAAGTTCATTTGGTTTTTAGGGGTTTTGGGGTTTTCACCGTTTTTTAGATTTTTTCTGATTTTAGGATTTTTATGGGTTTTTTTGGGTTTTACGGTTTTTAAATATTTTCAGGGTTTTGAGTTTTTCTTTGAGATTTTTTAGGTGGTCTTAGTTTTTTCATGTTTTATGGTGTTTTAAGGTTTTCTATTTTTTCATGTTTTATGGGTTTTTGAGTTTTTTGGTTTTTTTGGTGTTTTAAAGGGTTTTACTAGTTTTAATGTCTTTTAGTGTTTTTGGTGTTTCTATTTCATTTTGGTTTTTAGTTTTTTAGGATTTCTTAAGTTTTTTGGGTTTTTAGTGTTTTATGGATTTTAAAGTCTTTTCAATATTTTTATTATTTTCTGGGATTTTTATGTTTTTTAAGGTTTAAAGGGTTCTTAGGGTTTTAATGTATCTCATGTTTTTTAGGGGATTAAAGGGGTTTAAGTATTCTTGGGTGATTTTAGTTGTTTTCATGATTTTTAGGGGGTTTTAGTGTTTTTTATGTATGTAGGGTTTTAGGGGTATTTAGTTTTTAGGGGGTTTAGGATTATTTAATGGTTTTATGGTTATTAGGGTTTTTGGGGGGGTTTTAGGATATTTATGGTTTATGGTTTTTTAGTGTCTTTATAGTGATCAAGAGTTTTGTTGGGCCTTTTGTAATTTTATAGGGTTTTAGGAAATTTTGGGGGTTTTATGATTTTCATGTTTTTATGGGTTTTTGGGGTTTTTATGGGTTTTTAGGGTTTTTGAGGGTTCTTGGTGTTTTAGGGTTTTTAATGGGTTTTTGGATTTTAGGGATATTTACTATGTTTTAGGGATTTTAATAGTTTTATATATTTCATAGGTTTATCATATTTATAGGTGTTTTCAAGGTATTTAGGTATTTTTATGACTTTTATGGTTTTTGGTATTTTTAGGTTTTTAGGGGTTCCCGAGGGTTTTGAGGGTTTTAGAGGTATTAGAATATTATTTGGTATTTTCAGTACGGAATCTATATTTTTCAGGGTCCTTTAACTATTTTAAAGCATTTTCTGGAATTTTAGTGTTTTTTGGCTTTTGGGTTTTAGGGTGTTTTTATGTGTTTTTTGAAGTTTTAAGGTTTTTATGAATTTTTTCGGTTTTTAGGGATTTATAAAAATTTTAAGATTTTTTGGGGTTTTCTTTGGGTTTTTATGAATTTTTTGTATGTTTTAGTGTTTTGACATGTTTTAGACATTTAAGGGATTTTAAGAGTATTATGGGGGTTTTAGGGATTTTAGGGATTTTGTGTATTTTTATAGTTTTTAGTATTTTTAGTGTTTTTAAAGGTTTTTAGTGTTTTTTAATTTATTTTTGTTTTAGGGGGGTTTATTATTTTATAATTATTTGTGTTTTTAGGTTTCTTTTAGGGTTATATCGGTTTTTTGAGTTTTTAGATGGTTTTAGTGTTTTGTAGGGTGTTTAGAGTTTTTAGGGGTTCTAGGGTTTGTATATATTTTAAAGGGATTTAGGCTTTGAAAGGGTTTTTAGATTTTAGGGGTTTCTAGGGTTTTCTTAGGGTTTAATGTTTTTAGGGGTTTTAATTCATTTCTATATTTTTTATGTTTTTTACTAGGTTTTTGGGTTTTTTACGGATTTTAAGGGTTTTTAGTATTTTATATGGTTTTAAATTTTTTTTATAGAGTTTAGTATTTTTAGGGTTTTTAAGGGTATTAGAAGTTTATTTTTAGTTTTTATGGTTATCTAGGGTTTTTAGGGTTTTTTCCTATTTTTTTGAATTTTTATTGGTTTTAGGGTGTCCAATGTGTTTTAGTGGTATTAGGGTTTTTAACGATTTTAGGGGTTTTAGGGTTTCTTAGTAATTTTTTATGGGTATTTTCATTTTTTATTGGAATTTTTGGGTATTTAGTGTATTTAAGAGTTTTATGGATTTTTTGGTCTTTCTGGAGTTTTTAGGGGGTTTAGGGGGGTTTTTGGGTTTTTGGGTTCTTAGGGATCTTTATGGGTTTTAGAGGTTTTTAGGGGGTTTTAGGGATTTTAGGGATTTCAATATTTTTATTGATTTTCAAGGTATTTTAGGTTTTTTATTGATTTTATGGATATTAGGGCGTCTTTATAGTTTTTAGACATTGTAGGGGTTTTAAGGGTTTTAGTGTTTTGACGGTAATTTGGGTTTTAAGTGTTTTTTATTGTTTTAAGGTTTTGTTGTGTTTTATGGGATTTTTAAGGGTTTTATGGGTTTTATGGGTTTTTAGTTTCTACAGATTTTTCAGTTATTTTAGGATTTTAGGGTTGTAGTGTTATTAATTGTTTTTAGGATTTTTATATATTTTGGGACTTTAGGTATTTTTAGAACTTTTTCGGGTTTATAGGGTTTTAAGGATAGTTTTATATTTTTAGGGGTTTTAGGGTTTTTATGGGGTTTAACTATTTTAGGGTGTTCATGGATTTTAAGGGATATTTAGTGTTTTTTCCCATTTTATAGTGTTGTTCATTTTTTTTATTGTTTTTATGGTTTTTAGGGAAATGAAGATTTGATACCCAACTATTCCAGACCCACCACCACCCAAATTAATTAAAAAAGACACCACAGACAAGGGAGGGGAGGGGTCAATCAACCCACACCCAAAAACCCTAGACACCCCCCACAAAACCCAAAAGACCCCCTAGAACACAAAAGATAGCGAAACCTGAAAAAGCAAAAAAACAAATGAAAGAATTCCCAAAAACATCTCCTAGCCAAAAAGCAACCAGCATCTCGCGTCACCATTTTCATCAACCATCACCTCCTTGCTAAGCATATCCACCGCCAACATCATAGAACCACCAATAGAAAATTTATAAGTCTCACCTTCTCTACCTTGTAGTGATGTAGAAGCCATCACCAAACACCAGCATCTATCATCACTTCCCAGCCAATCATTATCCATAAACCAAAACCTTAGATTCCAACAACCCTCACCTTCAATCCAATCATCTTTCAACAACTCACACCAAGTATCACACCTAGTAACACATCCACAGCACCCAACAACAGGACACCATCCATCACCCCTCAAC
Organism: Viscum album; assembly: GCA_963277665.1. Taxonomy (NCBI): domain Eukaryota; kingdom Viridiplantae; phylum Streptophyta; class Magnoliopsida; order Santalales; family Viscaceae; genus Viscum; species Viscum album. The sequence goes on from OY728140.1 coordinate 1,886,734,878, forward strand.
AGAACCAATATCCAACATCCACATTGAGTCACAACCAAACCAGATACAATACAGAAAACCACATTCCAACGTAGCAGCCATAATACGACACCTAACATGCCATTCATCAACAGCTTTAGGGGAAACCAGCAAGCATTCCCAGAACCCAACGGCAACACCCAAAGGAAAATCCAACGCCACTCCACAGTACTAAAATCTATCATCCTCAATGATTCACAACCAACCCAACCAAGAAACAGAAGACCAAAGTCTAGAAAAGAAGCCATAGTGCAACATAACATAATTATTCCTTCAGCATCAACATGAGACAGATCAGAAAGAAAGAATCCAAAAATTCAAACCAGCATCTTCTGCACAAAACGATTCCAATCCCATCTCAACCACGCCTCCAACAGCCTCTAATTTTTTTTGGGGTTTTTAGGGTTGTTGGGGATATTTAATTTTTACAGGGGGTATGCAATTTTAGAGTTTTTCTGGGTGGGGTTTAGATTTTATATGAATATTATTATCTTTTAGTGTTCCTTTATTGAATTATTGGTTCTTATAAGTTTCAAATTTTTTAATATTTTCAGGATTTTTAGGGTTTTTACTGGTTTAAGGGTTATTTAGTGTTTTATGTTTATTATGGTTTTCACTATTTTTAGAGTCTTTAGGGGATTCAATTTTTTTTGGTTTTTATGGGTTTTAGGGTTCTTATAAGATTTTAGAGGTTTTAGTCCATCATATTCTTTTTAGGGTATTTTTGGGGGTTTTTTGTTTTTATGGTTTTTAAAGCTCCTTATTGCTTTTAGGGGTTTTTATGTTTTATAGGAATTTTTATGTTTTCTTTGTGGTTTTATGGTTTTCAATTTTTCTATGGGTTTTAGGGTTTCCCCTATATTTTATGTGGATTTAGATATTTTTTGGGGTTTTTATAGTTTTTATTGTTTTTAGGGGGTTTTGGGTTTTTAGGGTTTTATGGTACTTAGTGTTTTTTGGGTTTTTCATGGTTTTGAGAGATTTTTGGTTTTTTAGTTTTTGGATATTTTTTAGGGGTTTGAGGTTTTTTAGGGACAGGTAAGGGTTTTAAGATTTTTTTAGGGTTTAGAGGTTTTAGGGATTTTTTGGGTATTTGGATTTTTAGAGTTTTTAGGGATTTTTAGGGTGTTTTTATTTTTAGAGTTTTTATTTGGTTTTTGTATTTATTTACATTTCCTCATATCATTTTATGATATTTTAGTGGTTTTTTTATTTTTAAGCAGTTATAGGGTTTTTATTTATTTTTCGGGTTTTTAGGATTATTTTAGTATTTTTTATTTTTCTTACGATTTTTTTGTTTTTAGAGTATTTAGGGTTTTCAGTGCTTTTAGGGTGATAAGGTTTTTTGTGGTTTTTTAATTTAATGAGGTGTAAGGAATTTTTTTGGATATTTAAGGTTTTATAGTGTTTTATGTTATTTGTTGGTTACTTAGGGATTTTTGCATATTTTAGTGTTTGTAGAAGTTTTATGGTTTTTAGAGTATTTAGGGTCTTTTAGATGTCTTATGGGTTTATGTGTTTTTGGGATTTTATGGGTTTTTTGGGTTTAGGGTTTTTAATATTTTTAGGTGTTTTAATGGGTTTTAGATTTTATTAAGGTTTTTAGTGTTCTTATGGGTTTTCATGATTTTTTTTTATTTTTAATATTTTATGGGTATTGTAAGATTTTTAGTGGTTTTTCATCTTTTGTGAATTTTTTTATTTTTTTTTTGGATTTTTATAGTTTTAGGGGTTTCAAGGTTTTGATGGTTTTTTACGAGTTTTATAGTTTTGTGGTTATATGGGTTTTAAAGTGTTTTTGGTGTTTTTATGGTTTTCAAAGTATTTTATAGCGTTTAATGTGTTTTAAGGGGTTTTAGGGTATTTATGTTGTAATTAAGGGTTTTTATGGTTTTATGAGATTTTAGGGTTTTTTTCTTTAGGGTTTTAAGGGTTTTAAGGTTTTTATGATTTTTAATGTTTTTGGGATTTTTAGGGTTTTATGGTTGTTTAAGGTATTATGAGTTTTATTTTTTTATGTATTTTATGGAATTTTTAAGATTATTGACTTATTTTAATTTTTTTTTTGTATTTTAAGGGGTTTTACTATATTTTTAGTGTTATTAGGGGTTTTATGGTTTTTATGATTTTCAATTTTTTTAGAATTTTACTGTTATTTTAGTTTTATTAGGCTTTTTTTTCAACTTTTAGGATTATTTTGGGATTTTTACTATTTTTAGGGGATTTAGGGGTTTTTTGGGTTTTTTGGTCTTTTATGGTGTTTAGGGTTTTGAGGTGTTCTATGATTTTTAAGGGTTTATAGGGATTTAGGGAGTTTTTTAATTGTTTAAGGTTTTTAAGGGGTTTTATTAGGTTTTATAAGGGGTTCTTAGGTTTTTACGATTGATATAGGGTTTCTTGGATTTTATTTTTTTTAGGGTTTTTTTAGGTTTTTTGGTTTTTTGGTTATTTTATCAATTTTAGGGGTTTTAGGACTTAAAAGGTTTTTTGGGGGTTTAATGGTTTTTAGGGTATTATTTATTTTCTAGTTTTTAACTGTTTTTAGTGTTTTTTGGGGTTCTTAAGGTTTTCAGGGTTTTTAAGGGTTTTAGTGGATTTAGGGTCTTTTAGGGCTTTTGGGAGTTTCATGATTTTTTGGGGGTTTTATGGGTTTTAGGGTTTTTAGGTTCTTTAATGTTTTTAGGGGTTTTATGGATTTTTTTTTGTGTTTTAGGGTGTTTAATGGTTTTAGGGTATTTTAGGGTTTTTATTGGGGTATTAAGGATATTTATGGTTTTTCATGTTTTATCTTCATTTATATTTTTAGGTGATTTTAGGGTATTTAAATGGTTTTTTGGGTTTTTTTTACCTTTAGGGTTTTAAGGGTTTAAATGGTATTTTAGGTGTTTTTAGGATATTTTAGTGATTTTTAGTATTTTTATCATCTTTTGGGTTTTTTGGGTTTTTAGATCTTTTAGGGGGAGTTTTGGATTTTTTTGTTTTTTGGGAATTTTTTAACAGTTTTTTGTGCTTTTGTGATTCTTGGGATTTAGGTCTTTATTATATTTTAGGGGATGTAAGGGGTTATCCATTTTTTATTGTTTTTAGGGTCTTTAGTTATTTGATAGTTTTTAAGGTTTTGAACTTTTAGGGGTTTTAATGTTTTTAATGGGTTTTTAATAATTTTCTTAGTATTTTATGGTATTTTTTGTTTTAGGTGTTTTTAGGGGTTTTTGGGGGGCCTTGGGGTTTTTAGGGTCGTTAGTGAATATTTGGGGACTTCAGGGGTTTTTATAGTTTTATGATTTTAAAGTGTTTTGAGAGTTTGTAATGAGTTTTCGTATTTTTAGGGGTTTCTGGGATTTATTAGGTTTTTTAATGCCTTTGGGGTCTTTCAAGGTTTTTATCGAGTTATTTAGGTTCTTTTATGGGGTTTAAGGGTGGTTTAGGTTTTTGAGAGTTTTTAGGTCCTTTTAAAGTATTTAGTGGGTTTTAAGGGTTCAGTGTTTTTAGATTTTTATTATTTTTAGGGTCTTTTAGAACTTTTAGTGTTTTCTTGTTTATTAATGGGTTTTACGGTTTTATTTCTGTGGAGGGGGGGATGGGGGGGGTTAAGGTTATTTAGTGCTGTTTATGGTATTTTTAATTTTTAGGGTGTTTAGGGTCTTCATGGTTCTTTTTTTGATTTTTTGTCTTTGGGGTTTCTTTTGTTTTTTCGTTTTTTAGATTTTTTACGATTTTAGGGTGTTTTTGTTTTTAGGTGTTTTAGTTGTTTATGTTATTATGGTTCTTAGGGTTTTATGGTTTTTATGATTTTGTAGGGATATTTAGAATTTCTACGGTTTTGAGGATTTTTTTGGTTTTTAGGGTCTTAAAATTTTCTAGGGTCTTTTGTGGTTTTTAGGGTTTTAGGGTTTTTTATAGTCTTTCGGGGTTTTACGGGGTTTCAAGGATTTGTAGGGTTTTAGGGTTTTAATGTCCTATAGGATTTTTAGGGTAATTTGGGGATTTTAGTTTCTTTTTTTGTTTTTTATGGTTTTTTGGTCCTTTTTGTGTTTTAAAGGGTTTTAGTATGTATTTTGGATTTTATAATTTTTAGGATTGTTGAGGATTTTTAGGGTCCTTATGTGGTTTTAGGGAGTTTTATGTTCCTTTATGTTGTGAGGGTATTTTTGGGGGTTTTATGAAATTTTATTGTATTTTAAGGTTTTCATTGTCATTCCAGGTTTTTATTGTTTTAAGGTATTTTTAGGGTTTTTAGGGTCTTCTATGGGTTTTAGTTTCTTTAGGGTTTTTGAATGTATTTTAGTGTTTTTATGGTCTTTAAGGTGTTCTAGGGGTTTTAGAGGGTTTAGGGCCTTTTGGATTTTCAGTGTTTTTAGGGACTTTAAGGTTGTTGGGTCCTAAAAACATTGAAAATAGGGTTTGAATTATCCCATAAATTTGAAGAAGGAAGAAAATTAAACCAAAGGAAGAATTTAAGTAAAAAATATTTAAAGGGGAAAAATCAGTAAAGGAAAAAAATCCAGAACGTGAAGGGAAACATCCTTCATGGATCACCGATCCACTTGGAAATCCACTTCACGAGGACACCAATGAACTAAATGGGTTTCGGGAGGCAGACGGTGGCGCCAGCTCCACGAATATTGTCGTTCATGAGATGGAGATAGAGAAATTCACCCTGTGTACTACATCTTCCATGGACTCAAATGGTCGGCAAGCAAGGAGAAGAAGATAGTGCCCGATGAATGAAACAAATTTGTTTGCGAGGCTGAGAATGTGATTTGTGCCTCCACGAATTGCTACCCCATGGGCCTTCTTGACCAATTCCTTTGTAGGCCAAGTCATGCTAATGAGATTCCACAAACTGGGGATTATAGTCTCATTAGAAAGAACTAGCTACATCGGTACACAATTTCTATCTTCACTATAAATAATGATAAAAGGGAGCTGATAAGGATAAAATACTTTTGGCAATTCAAGGATTGACTATTGAAGAAGAGATATATCTCCAACAATTATGGACTCACTCAACAATTCTACATAGGTAAAACCCTTTGCATATCATTATAAAGAATACTAAATTAAAATTGGTAATCTGCAAACCAAGAATACCTCAAAGGAATATTACCTGAGTGGCGTCGAACCAATACTCCATTCATGACCATGCACCCCATGTACCGATATTATAAATAGATGGAACCCTCCTTACATATAGAATCACTGGGTGGGATGAATTTTTTCCCACATACAAAAAAATACATGGGATGAAGTCAATCCCACATTGCACCATGCTACGTGGATGGAACCTGGTCCCATGTAGCCGAACACTATGTGAAATCCACCTAGGTCTATGTACCACCATATTATGTGAACGTCATCCCTGATTGTGTATAAAAATGTTACACAGAAGTGTCCCCATTTCATGTGATAACCTACCATGCATATGGGGGTACCCCAAGGAATTCCATCATTTGCCCGATCATTCCCTTCTGTCACATCAACACCTCATGTGTCAACTCCTCCACAAACCAGACCAACAATGCTAAGATAAGGCCTTTTCCAAATCTTCCAGACCTATATGGTAAAACCATCAGAAGCACAATCACACCCTCTTGAGTTATCAAAACTGTGGTAAGTGGATATAGGTTGATTATCCCCAAAATAGGGATGAACCCTATAATTCCCATATGTTTACATTCCCATGGTAATGTGGGGTCTGAACTTGGATAACTCACATATACCTCCTTCTTATGTGTTTGAACAAAGGGGATCACACTTGTGTTTCCATTTAATAATAAGTGAGATCCATCCCCATGAAATAGAACATTAAAGGGAACTCCTCCAAAGGTAAGCATGTAGCCCTTCTTGTAGGTGGTTGCATCAGTTCTCCTCTCAACCTCATCCTAGAGTATATCTAAATAAGTCAATCTGAATACCCAGGTTATGAAAATAAAAGAGGTGATTGGAACAACTAAATCGCTTTCTCTCCCTCCCTTTGGGATCTGATACCCTCTAATAGATTATGGAGTGGGACATTAAATCTTCATTTCAAATTCCTCCTCTTATTTCTCACACGTAACATGAATAATGTGGGATTAGAGGTGGGATGCAGTCATGAAATCATCATAATCCAAAAATATTGGCCTCAAAGAAGGTGTAATCTCCAATCAAATCGGGTTCCCCCTTAATGGGTTTTCTTCATAGATGTAAGAACCAATTTTAATCCCAAAGGATGGTCCTCCTAGTATGTGTAATCCCTAATCAAATCAAGTTCCCCCTTAAAGTTCCTTTATCATAGATGTAATCCCTAATTTCAATCCCAATGGATTGGACTCCTAGAAGGTGTAAGACCCAATCAAATATCCCCCAACAGGAAGCTCACATGCATAATCCCTGACCATGCCCCCTTTATAGTCCTCCTCTAGAGTCTAAGTCCCAAATCAAACTGGACTATGGGGGATTTGATTCCCAACTAATTGGGATATATATGAAGCCTCCTTAAGGTCCAAACCTGACACCTATATCACTCTAATGTTCTCTTGGACACATTCCCAGTAGGGTCATATCCCCCCAAGAGACCATATCTCTTATGGACATCTCGGGACACCTCGACAAAAGTACCACACCATCCTTGACTGGGAAACCAGTTAGTTATGTGTTATTGCTGCATTATGTTAAACTATATGGATGGGTCCTTATCATACGACCTTATAAGGTGACGTGCCTTGTAAAGTGACACTGAACTATGTGGGTTTTTATTCTTCCCATGAGGATATGTAGGAAGCCCTTCTTATGGGTTCGATCCTAACACCAAACACCTCTCATCCCCCTAGGTGATGATAAAATCAATATTTTTATCCCAAATAGCTCAAAACCAACATTGTCATAGAGAATAAAAAAATAATCTCTGATCTATCTATAATACGGTATCATTGATGGAGAACCTCAAATACATAGAGATATTTTCATTAATAGATAACCTCAAGCACATATAGACGATTCCAAACCCATATATAATCATGATTAATTTGTACCATAGGGAAATACCATAGACACATGCTTTGTAAGGAAACATGAACTCATGAACATACTTTCATTGCTCAAATATACAAGAGAGTCCCAAAATAGGCAATAGTTCCCCCTAGAATGGTGAGATGATCCTGAGTTCTCATCCTATCATCCAATGTGAGTTGTCTATGTGTTATTGGCCAAATCATCCAATGAGAACCTGCCATTGGAAATTAAGTCTATGAATCATTGATATGAGATTCATTGGGAATTTTTGGCCCTATAAACAAACCCATTGGATATCATATAATATGTTATAACCACCACTAGTTATTTCACACCAATTGAACACCTATAATCACATTAGTTGTACATATCCCCTATTGGGACCAAAATCATAATGTTATCATTAAAACCAAAAATGGTTAACTCTACATGATTCCTTAACCAAGGTGGTTGTATTACACCATCTAAGACCCTTTCACATAAAAAATTCCCATCAAGATCATAAATTACGCATACCATCATGAGATGCTACTTTGATAGGGTTTTTGTCAGTACTTGTCAAATATATTGTAGGTCTTCATCGAAACCACCAATCCAATGGAATCCTCATTGTTCTGGAAGAAACACATGATGAACAATGCACTGAATGAGTCTTCCAAAAGGCATAGCTCTCATACATCCAAACATCATCTTCATCATTGGGTTTCAAACATGTTAATCCAGGAGAACCACTAGAAGGGTACTCTCCCCATGGTGTAGGCTGCCAGACAGGCACTGCAATTGATGAAAGCTCACCACCTGCCTCTTCAACAGTCACCCCCTTCTATCACATGGAATTCCCACTATCCATCTCCAATCATTTAGGGATTCTTTCCTTTGAGTGTGACAACAAATACCTCCTTTACCTTGGGTAGACAGATTTGGATGTCACTAATGAATTCATCCCAACTGCATAAGATCCCCACTCGAGTGCTCCTATTAGAGGATGTCGCTACCAATTCCTTGTGGCTTAATATCCTCTATTCAAGGATTATACTGTTCTATGGGCTCCTATTTATTGTGGAAAAAAATAGGCCACTAGGGCTTCCTACTAGGGGAGAATAAATTAAAACCAGGAATAGGCCACCACCCTATTTACTAAGGAGGATATCTATTGAACAAACATAGAGACTTACTATGAGAAGTCATATATTCTTGATCCATCCACTGAATCCCTCCGTGAATATATGGTGTAAAATTAAAAGAAAAAACATCATATAACCAATTCTCTCCTGACGTTCCACACAAGTAGAGTTGAAAATTATAGGTAGATGCAAATCCCTACCGATGCAAAATAAGCATGTCTTCTAAATAGAGTGAAAACTAGTAAAAAACAGGCACAAAATTTTGCTAAAACACACTAATCCTTACACTTAAATAGAAAATATAATAGTTGAATATCATACAACACTACTGATGGATACGAATCCCACCAGTAAAATATGGTGTCAATTTGAAAGAAGATGAATATTCCTGCCTACAACAATGAAGCCCACCAGTCAAATACGATGGAAAGAAAATATATGCAGAGTAAGATTCCTATATATGAATACAATTCCCATGAAAAAAATATAGTTGAAAAAGAGTAGATGCAAATTTCTACTAACAAATTTGAATCCCACCAACAAAATACAATGGAAACCAGAGAAAACAGCTTGCATATCCCAGCCATAAATCAAAGGAAGACATGTTTCTCTACCTTAACACATGAGAATTTCCAGTACCCACAGTAAGATCATGAAAAAACAAAGAAGGAACATATTCCAACTACCACATCGGAATGGGCATACATACCCATTCCAGAAAAAGACATCTCTCAGCACATCCTAGAAATGATGGAGTATCAAACATCAATTCTTGACCATATCCCCAAAACTGTCAAGACATAATCACATATGTGACAATATCAAGGAGTTGGGACCACATACCCATCTTCTGAAGTGGTGGGAATCACCCAAAAATAGGATGGTCACCACAAAGCATAAATTAATCCCTTATTCGGTACTGGAGTTTCTTCATCCTTATTATGAAAGAAAAGGGAAATATAATTATGGTCAAATACTCATTCCAACTGGGGGACATCAGTCCACCATGGTGGAGAATTTTGAAAAGGTATATATGCCTCCCAAAACTCAAGATTCTCATTAGAGTATCCTGATGAAATCATGGGTACCAGTCAAATAGAAACCTGAATATTATATTTGTTACCAACGGAAACCGGACCCAGTTGCCTACAAGAGTGTTCTAAAAAATAAAATTCTCCAAAGGATGTTATAAAATGAAGATCACATTTGCGGTCCAGCTCTGTTGGAAGTTTGTGTTCTTTAAGGAATAAAATATTTATCAATAGAGTCTCATGATATCATCAATTTGTTACCAAATTAAGGAAGAGGTAGTAGTACTTACGAAGGTCCTCCCCACAACATTGTTACCAACAGCTCTGAAGTTCCTACCTAGATCACACACCACAAGGGAATACTCTATGGGAAAGAAATGATTGATTATGAGAACGTATCTCTTGATGATCATACTGGTTTCCCTCTACATGACCATAAGATTTAACAATTAGAAGCTCCTGCCTTTTCTGTAATCTTTCTTAATGGACATCCCCATGTTATATGCTGTAGAAATTCAACCAGCAGTTGGACACCAAGCCACTATGGTAGTTCTCACAATGATGGTAGTCACTATGAAAGTCCTCCCTGCCATTAAATAAAGTGGAAACAACGACCTCCCCTTTCCACATTCTATCCTAAAGGACCAACCCATGATGCACACCATATATTCTCCCTTTAAAAAAATACCAAGATGCTATGATATCCCACTCCATCAAAGCCCCGACTGTGAAGTTAATCCCTGTGGTCAAAATTCACATGGGAAAGAAGGTCATTACCTTTCCAATTCAATCATGAGGAAGCCTTTACATATTGAGGTTCTTGAAATAATGGGTTCAGACATGTCAAATATGATTTCAGCTATAAGTGATATCTTTTATCAACTAGAAGATGGTCCAGGTCCATGATCATCCTCCGAGCCACCCTGGTACTACTGACATGATAAAGAGATCCCTAAAAACCCCACTACATTTGATGGAATTAACAAGAAGTTTCCAAATTGGGACAACCATGTAGAGGATTCTCTGGTGGGAGAACAAATGGTTATGTTTATCATGAGAATACAATTAGACAATGGTGACATACCAGTTATATTTTGGCCCACAACCACCTCCCTATACATTATACAAAGGGAATTGTTTGGGGAATGTATACATAACATTCACCACATTCTATGTACAACCCTCCACCAACTAAGAACAAAGGTCTTACCCTACGATGGGTATACAGACCATGTCTAGATATTGGAGGATCTCCACCATCAAATCAACCTAAAAACTCTCTTGTCTATATGAAGACAATGATCAGAGAGGCATAAGAAGGATCTTGGACAATACTTCATTAATTCACTACACAAGTTGTGTCACCTAATCGATAATGCACCATCATATTTTCATATCCGAGGATGGAGAGAAAATGGACCATTTCACTTCACCTCATGTCCCTTCTAGTAGAATCCTTTAGAAGTGGAATCATGTATTTCCATTATCCCATGACAAGCATGAAATGAAATTCCTATTCATGAAAAGTCGTATCCTCGACATGAATAGGTCTCAAATAAGTCTCAAAATCATTCTGCCAAATGAGATAGATCCATTGAAAAACTCATGAATCAGGTAATTGAGAACATTCAATAGGACTCTCATTTATGGTAATCCATTCCACAAGAACTTATAATGTCCTTTGATGTAAATAAATCATGTGTATACCCAACACAATATCCATCGTACACCTGAACAAGAATGCATGGGATCAATAATGTGGAAAAAATAGTAGAACATGCTGGAATATGGGATGTGCCCCAACCCAAAGGGGTGAAGGAATTTTTAACCCAAAGTTCCCTTGTATGACCAGAAAATTCGGGTCAAGGAATCATCATAATGGAATGGGAGAAACCCTGACCTCTAAGGGTTGGGGAATTTTTTCCTCAATCACCCACATAGATGACTTCAGTCTTTTCCTGCCAAGGTTGATGAAAAGTAAATAGGTAACCTAGTACATCCCCTCATGTGATTCATTTACCCCATAAGGAAGGTGTATATCATAATCACATTGTGGTTCCCTCTGAGTTACACGTCTCTAAGAAACATGAAAATAATTCTGTAGTGGGAGGAGAATATCCAAAAAAGGGTTCAAGAAGCTCCGCTACAATTCAATAGTTGGCAGGACACCTAAAATACTTTACACATCGCTGAACATTGTAGTTATTAGTCCCATGGACCACACTGAGGACTATTCAAACACAAAAGAGAAAGGGGAGGATGGTTCCACCTAGTACCTGATCCGCATCAATCCAGACAATGTGAATTCTTAGAACCAGTGGGTCACTGTAAATTTGGGTTCTCTCTCTGCCAATCCCTTACTACCTCTTTTGCGAATCACCAATAGAAAGAAGCATAATAGCAAGGTCACATACAAACCACCTTTTAGATCAATTAGAACACTTACCTTATGCTTAAGGAGAGATTCAATTGGAAAGATGAATAATTTAAAGAATTAAGGATAATCAATATGGAACTGCTCCAGGGAATCTAAAATATGTAATATTCTCCTCAACAACCTCTAACTGAACTCCAACGTATACTCCTAGGAGGGTTTCTTTGACAAAAATGGTTCATCCTAACGAATAAAGGCATATTGGTAGGTTAATCTATCCCAATGCCAAGAACATTAGTCTACCTGAACCCAATTGCTGAGGGATATCAATATTCCCCCCATTGAGAAAATAACTGGAATGAGTTTAGGTAAATTCAAAAAGTATACCCCCAATTGGTTATCCCACTCAAGTACCAGTGGCACCAGCACTACCAAATCTGCATCGTACTACACCTTCCCAGGATTTGGTGTAGCATGAATGGCATCAAGGGATCATGAATACCATCGATATTTTGTCTAACCGATTGGAAGCCATGTAAGGATGGAACATGATGATACAACCAGAATATAAAACCTATCCTGACTGGGTGAGTAACATTCCACCACCACCAAACTTCAAAAGCCCCATATTCATAGTATTTAATGGCTCTGGGGACCTAGAACAATATAGGATGCATTATGCATCCTTTTGTGATCCCATGATGGGAACCCTAAAACAAAAAAGAAGTGGTAAAACTCATATTCATTGAAAAAATAACCAGATAATGATAATTTATTGTATGGTACGCTAGTTTACTATGTCATTATATAACTATATGGGAGGATCTTTTATGACAGTTACTTTTCCATTTCAGTTCAGTGCTTCCAAAGACAAATGTCAATGCCCTTTGGAACTAGAAATAGAGGGATAATGATATAATCTAAAACTTCATTTCTAGGTGGATGTGACTGATCTACTCCTTGAATCGGCCACTCCCTCAAGATGAGATGCATTCTATATATATTGACAATCTCTGTGATAATCTATAAACTCTTATCATCCTAGTGAAAAACATAAGTGGATTCTGATATTTTTGTTCATAACCTAGAGAATTGAGGATTACTTATAACAGACCAAGATCAAGTCTTGGGTATCCCCGCCAACCCACGAAAAAAGGGTTGGAAGAGTTGAAACATGTTATTTTATGCTAAAGTCACCCTTGGAACCTGTTTCAGCTCCGAGTCCTACAAAAAATCATGTAGAACACCTAGTATAACAATAGAATCACCCCCTGATAAGAATAAAAGAGGGGTGCTAGGAGAAATCAGTTCAAGTAAAGAAGAAAAAAAGATTACACATTCCAAGATAATCAGGTTCACAACTATTTCATAGTCTACCAGAAATGAATCTTTCTTCATCTGCCAAAATTAAAATGGGCTGATGATGTCTGTCTCGAAGACCAACCATACTTTTTTCCTTTTCATCAGTTACTATGACACAAAATTTTGGAGTTTTTCTTCTTTAAGAACCTCCTGTAGGGAATGATATATTCTTATTAAATAAAATTGTGACCACCTCCAGTGCAAGTGGAATGAATATCCACCACTACCCCCAATGAGGGTGATGATTATAAAGAACATGTCAGAAAGAGATAAAAAACATTTGATGGTTGGATCACCTAAAAGATGGTCAACCAAACTCATGAAATTCTACTAGAATAGTTGAATAAACTAACTGTGTCTCTATTCTATCTAACGAAAATACGGCTGACATACCCATTCTTAAAAGCATCTAGAAGATGACCACCCATTGGAAATCCCCATAAGATAAGCAAGAATAAATTGAAATAAGATAAATTTGTGTCATAGCCAAAATTATCCATGAACCTCTAACAATTCATGCCATCAAATCCGAAATAATGGGAACCACCCCACCAAATGGCACCACCAGAAGAACATGATGAGTTAGAGTCATCATCAGAAGAGGTGTTGTTATTTGGGTCCAATAATTTCATCCACTTAATGGATCCCTTCCCTAACTATGAGTATGGATATAAACCCGAGGAACCCAAAACTGATCAGGGAATTTGGGGAAGAGGCTAGAGGAGCTGAGGATATCAAGGGAGACACAACCATAGCATAAATCATGTTTATAGATGCAACCCCATTCAAACAATCAATGTTGAAGAAACTCAAGGAAGAGCACTCCAACAGACCCCAAATGATCAAGGAAATTCCACAACACAAGCCGGAGGCCACTCTGGTCTAGTATTTTTGGAATATCCATCATAAGAATAATATGTGTTTAATTTTCCTTAGTGTGTGGGTAGGATAGACCAACCCAACCAACAAAGGATGAAAGGTCCTCTATCTCTGGTCTTAAAGGATGACCCATCATCATAAAATTCTCATGCTCCTAAAGCAAAAGTGAAATAGAATCCCCATTTAAGGAAACACTTGCCTTGAGAACAAATGTTTAAGATCCTAAAGTAACTCACCTTAGTACTAGCCAAACAGTAAATCCTAGAATCTCATTGTTTATCTAGAAATCTCAGAGAAGCACTCATAATGGATTTTTTATTCCCCTTGAAGTTTGAAGATGAAGTGACCTATGTCTACCAAACAGAGTTTAATCCTACAGAATGTCACATATTTATCTCCTTCACAAACCAATATGAATATTATTTTATCCATGGTCACATCAGGCCTCTATATGTGTCCAAAAAAGTAATCAGTGTTGATGTCTGGAAAGTATTCATCGACAGTGGATCTAGAGTAAATCGTGTCCCATTGCGAACACTTATTTTATTGGGTTGCAATGAGGACAATAATACATTTTCCAACATATCCCTACAATGATATGATAAAACTAATAATAATAAATTGTTCAAAATTAGGCTCAATACCTAGTTTAGAGATATCATCACCGACTCTGACTTCCAAGTCATATGATAGAACACAAACTTCAATGTACTACTAGGATGGAATTGGTTTCAAAAACATACAGCATCCCCTATTCATACCTTTATTGCATAAAATACTATATTAATTCATTTATTGGTATGTTATGCATTTACAAAACCCCTTTCGAATCCTATGAATTGCATTATATATATGTAGGGTTTTATCATGGGAAAGAGTGGAAACCCACAGTCGATGGTATTGATTTGGTAACTACCCAAACATTCTAGAAATGAACCCAGTGGTTCCCCTAAAATATACCGATAAAGAATACGCACCACCCATCAACCTGGTCGGGTGCACACTTCCATGTTCAGAGGCATGTTCAACAGTGCTTATGATTTTGTTCATAGCCCATGAATCTAGTAGAATTGAGGAACATGTTAAAACCTGGTATCATGATGATTGATTACATAAAATTCCTTTTAACCATCCTCTGATATCTCTAAGATCCATTCCTCACCCATTGAGGTGGATGTGGAAGAAATAAACCTTCTATCCTTCACTCTATCCTCTTTTAAATGTTCCCCACCATCAATTGGGTCAGGAGAAGTCTCTTCATCCACTAGGTGTCAAGATTTCAACAATTATCTTGATTCTAGGGATCTCATATCAAGTATTGTTTCCCCATATGAAGAAGACGATGAGGAGGAGGATGAAAAAGAGGTAGAAGAATAATACCTTATGGAAGCCCCTCCATCATTTGGGGACGGAATCTCTACCACCACTAATGAACTCAAAGAAACAAGCTGGGTATGGAAGAAGATCCATGATTAACCATGATTAGTGCAGCCATGCCTTTTGTAGAGAAACATGTATACACCTCTTTCCTAAGAAAGAATTGAGACATTTTTTCTTAGAACTACATATAAATGCTAATACTCGATCCTGAAGTGGCAACTCATCACGTAAGTCTTCAAGAAGATGATTGGGGTTACATACATGTGGCCATAAGAACTTACCCCACACATGCTACCGGAATAGATGTTCAAGTAGAAAATATCATTAGATCCTACATCATTCGAGATTTATAATACACTCTTTGGATGGACAATATAGTCCCCAAAAAAAGAATAATGAAAAAATTAGTGTATGTATCAAAATATGAGATCTCATCCAGCATAGTCTGAAAGATGATTTCCCAGCCCAATTAAAGAATTGACGATCAATTTTAATGCTAGATATTAGACCCTTTATTTAATATAAGTCTATATAAAATACAACGAAATCCAAATGCCCCAAGAAGATGGATATTCCACTACATTTAGGGCACTCCATGAGTTATTTCTTTGTAGGGTAATGCACTTAGGTCTGAGGAATTCCAGCACCACATACAAACACACGATGCATCTCATATTCAATAACTTTTTGGTAATTTTGTCGAATTCTTGGTTGATAAAATAGTGATTAATTCAAAAAAATTTCTATAACACCTTAAAAATCTTGAAAAATTCTTTGAAAAATTGTGACAGCATAGCCTAAAAATAAATACATTGAAGTGGGCTTTTGGTGTAACCTCAGGAAAATTCTACAGATTCATTATATACCATAGAGGCATTGATTTGACCCTAATAGGATTATGTATACCCTTGAAATTTAACCTCATCGTATCCCCACTAAGTTAAGAAGGATATAGGGATACATGGAATATATCTAGTTCTTCATAGGTAACTATGCTGGAAAATGTTTAAAATTTACCGAGTTAATGATGAAGGGGGAGCATATAAATGGACAGATGATTGTCAAGAGGGATTCAAAAATATCAAGAAATATTTATTATGTCCATTGATGATAATGACTCCCATTGAATTAAGGCCACTCATTTTGTATGTGAAATACTTGGAGTGATCCTTGGGTGCCTTCCTTATGCAAAATTGTGATGCCCACAGTGAAAAAAACCTCTACAATATCAGTCGAACCATGATTGATGCTAAGGCTAATTACTCAAGTATTGAGAAAAGATGTTTGGAACTTATATTTTCTATCACAATGTTGATACCCTACCTGATACATCACGAGGTCTGCTTGGTCCCTCATAGACACACACTCAAGTACATTCTCAACTATCCAATGCTGACAAGAGACTTTTCATAGTGGGAATCCATTCTATAACAGTTTTACATCCATTTTGTGCCTTGGAATTCCATCAAAGGACATGAACTTTCTTATTTCATGGAAGATGAAACCTTAGTGGAAATAACTTCATCGAAATCTAAACTACTTGATGATGAGGTTTTCTCTGTAAATGAATATTCCCATACATGGGAGATGAATTTGGAAACATATCTAGAATCTTTCTATAAAAAAATATGGAAAATACAAAGCTCAACTAAGTTGGTTGGGAATCATAATCATACCTATAGTAATGGAAATCATGCCCTACTCACTTATAGGAATGCAATTTTTCCCAATAGTTTTATACCAATGGTTTGAACAAACTTTTGGTATATTAGTTTTAGAGCAACCTTTACCAACGGTTTGTTTAAACTGTTGGTATTTTTTTTAGAATGAATATTTCTCAAATTTTTGAGGAATCCATTTGGAAATATTTTATTTATATAATTTATACCATTGTATTTAAAAAAATGTTGGTAATGAACTACTTTCCCAATGGGTTTTAAAAAATTTTGGGAAATGTTTTCCTAGATACACAATGGATCCTGCTCCCCCATTCGTAAGACTACAACCCTAATTCAAAGCTCTCTCGAAGCTCTCTATTTACCCTAGGTTTTAGAACTACTTACACACTATAGATCCATCTTTAATCAAATAATTTTATATTTAAACACTTCAAATTAATATATTGTATCTTATTTTTAATGTTCTGTATCTTTTTTTGTTTTCTATTTTGATTTGGTCTAAACTAGAGTTCTGTGCAGTTTGTTGCTTGGTATACCAAACAAATTTATTTTTTTTCTATTTTTTATATACACTTATAGTTTCATGATTGTGTGAATTAATTTTATTTTATTTCTTTATAGACACTCATTTTGTGTGAAGAGTTTGTGAACCATATGAAATAATGGGAGCTGGTGAGATGTATCCCCACTCAAAGATGGTAAATGGTTTGTTTAGTCATATGGTCTCTAGGTGGGTATTGGATATAAGGATGGTCCATGTGAAGGGATTGGGGATGGTTGGGTAGTGGTGTAGATGGTTTTCCATTTTTTAGTGGGGTTTTATGGTAGTTTCTATGGACTTTAGTTTAGTTGAAAATTGGATTTGGATTTTGAATTTATAGTTTTTGTTAAAGAAATAATGGGAAGGTTGGTGATATTGAGGATGAATTGGTTGTTGGTTGGGTGATGGATTGTAATTTTGATATTTTTTGTATTGGGTATAGGTAAATTTCAAGGCATTATATGGGCATTTCCTCCCCAAACCCACCCCACCCCACCCCACCCCACATGTCCCCCATTGGACACCCCCACCCTCTCCCCCTACACACACCCCACCCCCTGGACACCCCCACCCCATAGACACCCCTAACCCCCATGGACAACACCCCCGCCCCACCCCCCCTGGATATCCCCCCCCCACCTATCCCCCTGGACACCCCCCCCCACCGACCCCCCTGGACACCCCACCCCCTGGACACTGATCATACAACGATTCCTTGTGTCATATTCACCTATAAAACAATGTATTAAATTGGATTTTCATTGTATATTCAAAATATAATAACAAAATTCCCTTCATTTTTATGTTAATTTTTTTTGTTTTTATCATTGTTAATGAGGTAAATGTTACTTTTTTTTTAATTTCATTGAATGTGGATGTGATTTGGAGGACCCATGTTTAAGTACAAGAAAATTGGACAAACTGCACAGGATCCAAACACACCAGTGGATTAATACGAAAACATCTTCTAGACCATGCTTCTAAATGGGATGAACATTTGTGGATGGGTCCAAAATTTAACAGGATACATTTAATCTCAAAGAACCTAATCCTGATTCGGATTCAAAAAGGCCCATTCGAACTGATCTGCCTAAGACACCAAATATACAGAAAGTCAAAAGTGGCATTCTATAATATGTCAATATCTCGAGCTGTGATTTTCCAAATTATGTTGAACATTCAGTGGTGATATTAAGGAAGTGGGGATACAACTTTTTAGTTTTTTAAAAAGTTATATAAGACATTATAGCTACCAATAACCATCCACCAAGTGGTTTATAAAAATCTTGGTGCCCAAAACCACTTCCAATTATGGATATAAAAAAGAACCATGGGTACCCCATTTAGTAGTTTGAGACAGAAGTGAAGCTCTAACATTTTGGAGTCCTAAAAGAGTTTCCTCCCCATTCTAGAAGTTCTGGAGGCCCCTGTCTTCATAGGGGGATCAAGAATGAAGAAGGAGTTCCACCATAGCTTCCTCCTCCCGATGTCGAGCTAAACAATGGGTGTTCGTTGTGAGGGAGATGCACACATGTCCAGGGAGTTTCAACACATATATAAAAAACTAGTTTGGAGTAATTTGGGTTTTTAAACATTTCCTTCCATGTACCATACATGATTTCATATTTTAATCCATGTTTTGATGCATGTGAATGTTATGATCTTACTTTCAAACTGATCGGTGTGAGGTTTTGAGTTTATGACTTGTTTTTTTTAGATTGGACAACATAAGAATCATTTTAATACCCACATTCTTGAGATTTAAATTTTATTTGGAAGATATTATTTCATTCATAAGTGATGGACCTTGACAACATGTTTGTTACATCAAGGTTTGGTTCTGTAAGCATTGAAATAAAAGCTTAGAAATTAATCAGGATTCCAATTAATTTCAACAAAATAATTACTCAAAACCTAAATTAATCTCTATGAAAAATGAACTTGAAATGTGTATAGTGAAATAACAATGAACCCTTTTCTCACATAATTATAAAACACCACCTTTCCTTGTCAAGTATTAAACTTTTAAATTATGACATTTTATTTTAAAAACAGTTTTCAAAACCACCCCCTCTTTTAGTATATTTATTAAAAATACACACTATAATCTCCCAACTCTCCTTGAGATATGACCTAGGGTATTCCCTTCACAACCCAATTTTCTTTAAATAACTATCAATTTGATGTGTTATAACAACATGGTCAAATTTTGGCGATGTTTTCAGGGAGCGCTTTAATTTCAGTGCGTATTTTTTAAAATTGTTTAAATTTTTTGAATGTTTGTTTGTTTTATATTCTACCTTTACATTTATTTTTGTGTTCTAATTTATTTTTTATTTAGGTTCTGTGAATGTTGAATTCTACTTCGGGAGACATACAAACATTTAAACTTGAACCAGAGAGGATCCTACATCAGAGACCCCCAAGATACACAAGAGGAATATTTGAAGGAGGACGCACAAAACATCAACACTCATCTTGATCCCTCTTCTTATTTTTCATGAACCCACATTAAAACTATAATTAATGTGAATAACATGGATGGAATTAGTCAATCACTAAAATAAATAACCTCTCCTGATGTTGATATCCAACCCACATATAGTCAAATTCAAGGTGAGGCACCAAACATCAAACTAAAATTTGGTTTAATTCATTTATTACCAAGATTCCATGGACTGCCTGGAGAAGATCCACAAAACCATCTAAAAGAATTCCATATTTAGTGTTCTACGTTGAAACATTAAAATGTACACAACGAATAAGTAAATTTATGGGAATTCCCTTTTTCATGAGAATATACTGCAAAATACTAGCTTTATTATGTTAATTCCAAAATAAGAGGTTGGACAGACATGAAATGTTTTTTTCTTGAAAAATATTTCCCAGCCTCTTGTACTAAAAAAATAAGAAATGTAATATGTGGTATAAGAAAATTAAAAGTTTCAACACTAAATGAATATTCAGAACACTTGAAATGGCTTTTTTCAAGTTTCCCACACCACCAATTAGGCGAACAACTTATAATTTAGTATTTTTATGATGGATTAATCCCTATTTATAGAAATATAATTTATGTTTCTACTGGTGGTGAACTTGTGGATAAGACCCCAATTGTTGCAATAACATTGATTAAGAACATGGAATATAACTCTCAACAATTTGGCACAATGTCCAGTGAACCCATTAGAGGTGTCCATGAGGTGAAAAGTACCAAATTTTAGAAAAAGGTGGACACCAAATTTGAAGAGGTAATTAACCTTCTAAGAAAACATGATCTTTCCCAAGGGAAATTCCAATCTCCTCCTCCCATACATTATGGTATATGTTCTTATTACACCCAATACTCTGACCAATGCCCCCAATTGAGAGAATCTTCTAAGATTTATTAGGCAATCATTCTAGGCCAATCCTATATCTATCCCTTTTGGAAAGAAACATACTATGCATCCCATCTAGGTGGAAAAAAACCAATCTTACAGGAAAGGGGGTATTCAAAAAAACCTCAACAATAATGGATCCAATAGGGTTGGAGTAGTCACCCAGCACCACCACTTAGAAATCCTCAACCACCCCAATTCCTTTCAAAAAAACCCATACAAAACTAGATCCTAGACTAGAATATATGAAGAAAAAAATGGGTGATAAAAATTACCAATTCCATAAAACCACCCAGACAACTATACAAGACCTCGAAACCCAATTAGGGAAAATTGATAACTCAGTGGGGTAAATTCACCATTAATTAATCCTTATAGATAAAGGAAATCTTAGTTTCATAACCCTTAGAAGTGGAAAACAACTAGAAAGTCAAATTAATCCTCCACTAGAGTCATCGCCTCACGAGGAAAGATTCATCACAACCATTAAAAATATTCCAAATGTTGAAAAACCATGTCTTGAGAGAAGCCCTTCCAAAGGAAAGAGTGTGAATGTTGATGAGTCCCCTAGACAACCCATTCCTTTTCCATCTCTCCCAATGTTCCACCCAACCTAGGAAATAAAAGGAAATTGAAATAGATAAGGAAATATTGGAATCTTTCAAAAAAAGTGCAGGTAAACATCCCCTTGATTGATGTTGTGAAACAAATTCCAAGATATGAAAAGTTTCTGAAGAAGATGTGTACATACAAAAGGTGACTTCATGGAGATGAAATGGTGATATTGGGGATGAATGTGTCATCATTGATT
This sequence comes from Viscum album, assembly GCA_963277665.1. Lineage (NCBI taxonomy): Eukaryota > Viridiplantae > Streptophyta > Magnoliopsida > Santalales > Viscaceae > Viscum > Viscum album. The sequence continues at coordinate 1,886,756,453 of OY728140.1, forward strand.
GATCCATCACTTCCCACTATGTGAAACAATCCTGGGACATTCTTGATTCCATTCACCTTAGGGGGTATTCATTTTCCAATGCCATGCCTGATTTAGGTGCTTCTATAAATGGGATGCCTCACTCTGTTTACTCTACATTGCAGGTCAGGGAACTGAAGACCACTAGAATTATTTTTCAACTAGCCAACCAGAGTACCACACACCCTTCTGGTGTGTTATAAGATGTTCTTGTGAGGGAGAAAATATTAATTTTTCCTGTAAATTTTTATGTGCTAAAAATGGAAGATGATATGATGAATGGACATTCCCCAATTATATTGGGGAGGCCCATCTTGAAAATAGAAAAAATCATAATTAATTCCAATAATGTTACATTATCTATAGAGTTTGGTAGTGAAATAGTCCATTTTAATATCCTTGATTCCATGAAGTACCTCTCAGAAGAACATTCCCCTCTTTCTATTAATTCAATTGATGTACTCCCTACCCCTAAAAAAACAACTTTTCTTTCCCCCAATCGCATTTCTGAGTTTTCATCATTAATTGAAATTATAGGGAATGATTCATTAAATGACTGATGTACTAGATTAGAAAAATCTAATGAATGTTTATTAATTGATGATTTCTTGAACACTGAGGATCACTAAACCATCAATGATACTTCTAATCTTGTAAAATTTCATTATACTGTTGAGGATGATATCATTGAGTAGTTATATGAGATTAGTGACCCCTAACTTTCGCACACACTCCTATAAATCAAAACTCCATCTGAATTGAAACTAAAACAACTGCCTCAAGATTTAAAATATTCATATCTTGATAATGGAATCAAGTTGCCTATCATCATTGCTAGTTCACTCCCTTATGAGCATGAATCACGACTGATTGAACTTTTTTGGGAGTATAAACAAGCATTTGGAAGGAAACAGGTGGAAATTCTTGGTATTAGCCCATCAAATTTTATACATCATAATTTATTAAATGATGAGACTGAACAAGTGAGGTAGGAACAACGTCAAATGAACCCAAACATCCTAAGATTTGTGAAAAAAGAGGTAACAAAATTATTGGCTTCTAGAATCATTTAACCAATCTCTGACAGCCAATGGGTCAGTCCCATTCATGTTATTTCTAAAAAAACTATCCTTATAGTAATTGAAATTGAAAAAAATGAATTGGTTCCAATTCCTATGAAAAATAGTTAGTGTGTTTGTATAGACTATAGCTGACTAAACCAACACACTAGGAATGACCATTTCCCTTTTCCATTCATTGACCAAATTCTAGAGAGGCTAGTAGGTAAGTCCCACTACTATTTCCTTGATGGATATTCTAGATACTTTCAGATTCATATTTCCCCCGAGGACTAGGAAAAGAAGACCTTCACTTGTCTCTTTAGCACATTTTCATAAAAGAGGATGCCATTTGGTCTGCACAATGATCTGGGTAATTTCCAGTAATGCATGGTTATAATTTTTTTAGATTACATAGATAATTTCATGGAAGTATTCGTGGATTATTTCACTATTTATGGATCCAATTTTGATGAATGTTTGAGTACGCTTACTTCAGTCCTAGCTCACTGTATTGAAAATAATATAGTATTAAATTATGAGAAATTCCCTTTCATGATGTGAAAAGGTATAGTTTTGGGTCATTTCATTTCTAGGGATGGTATCCAATTAGTTAAATCAAAAGGGGATTTCATTTCTTCCCTACCATTCCTATAAAATTTTTGGGATGTATGGTCTTTCCTAGGTCAGGAAGGATTATACTGTTGTTTCATTTGTGACATTAGTAAAATTTCACCCCCTCACCCGGTTACTCTAAAAATAAAAGGAATTTGTTTTTGATAATGAATATGAGGAAGCTTTTAATAATTTATAATGGAGTCTCAAGTCACCCCTGGTAATACAACGACCTCGGTGGGATTTACCATTTTATCTCATGTGTGACACCTCTAACTATTCAATTGGGGTATTTTTGTCACAAAGGGTCGACCGAGCTCCACATTTCATAGCCTATGCCTCATGTACTTTGTTCATTCCCAAAAAAACTACTCCACAACTAAAAAATAGTTCAATGTCATTGTGTATTCCTTGAAAAAATTTAGATCATACCTTTTTGGGTCCAAATTCATTGTGTTATCAGACCATACAACCCTCCTTTATCTCCTTAAGAAACCAGAGGACAAACCATGTCTCATTTGCTGAATTCTACTCCTTTAGCAATTCAATTTATAAATTAGAGATAAAAAAGGAGTAGATAATGCGGTGGATGACTATATCAGCTGGATCCACCCATCCTGGGACATTGACTAATCCCCCTGTCTTGTTATAAATGATATGTTCCCTGATGAGAAATTGTACTGAGTTCAAGATGCTATTCATTGGTTTGTTGAAATTGTAAATTATTTGGTACCATCTTGCATTCCTAATGATTTCAACAAAAACTAGGATGACTCTCTAAAACATGAGTCTTGTTGTAAATCTTGGATGACCCCTATCTTTGGTGCACCTATAATGATCATGTCCTCAAGCATTGTGTTCTCGATAGCGAGTTTCAGTCCTTCGTTAGGTTCTGCCACACTCTTTCTTGTGGGGGCCTCTTTGGTCCCCAAAAGACTGCTTGAAAAATACATGATTCTAGTCTTTTTTGGCCAACACTTTTTATGGGTGCCCATGATTTTTGTGAATCTTGTCCTCATTGTCAAATAATGGGTAATTTCTCTAAAATAAATGAAATTCCACAACAACCATTTCTCTTTCAAGACATTGTTTATGTTTAGGGCATTGAATTTATGGGACCATTCCCCAATTCATTTGGCAACTTGTAAATTCTTCAGGTGGCCAATTATGTGTCCAAATGGGTAGAAGCATGAGCCACAAGGACAAATGATTACAAAAAAGTTTTGGAATTTTTGAGAATTTAGATATTTTGTAGGTTTGGATTGCATATGTTCATCATTAGTGATTAGGGTTTCATTTCTACAACTGAACAATGCAATAACTTTTGCATCGGTATGGGTTTTTTGATCGAGTGTCTACTTCATATCACCCACTAACCAATGGTCAATCCTAGGTGTCAAATAGAGAGTTAAATAAAATTCTTGAAAAATGGTTCAAACGAACAGAAAATATTGGAGTCTTATAATTGATGATTCATATGGGCTTACTATACTATTTTCAACACCCCCCATTGGCATGTCACCATATCATCTAGTGTTTGGAAGGAGTTGTCAACTCCCAATTGAAATTGAGTAACAGGCCTACTCGGTCATCAAAAAATGCAATTCTAATATTTCTGGTGAAGGTTCTCAAAGAAAGTTACAGATTCAAGAGATGGAGAAAATGAGAAGAGATGCATATGGGGACTTTAGGATTTATAAGAATTGAACCAAGGCTTCCCATGACCGTCTCATCCTGTATCGTCAATTCCACATTGGGAAGAGTGTCCTCCTCTCAAATGAAAGGCTGATTTTTCATCCAGGTAAGCTTCATTCCCATTGGTTTGGACCATACAATGTTACTAATGTATCTTCATTTTGTTTTATTCAAGTTCAAAATGAAGAAAATAAGAAAACATCCACTATCAATGGGCAGTAGATGAAGAACATCCATTAAACCCTTTAGGAGAGCCCAATGGAGGAACTCCATGTTCAAGAAGAAAGATACAAATTACACCCACTAGGTGTTATCCTTCCTTCCCACATTCTATTTTATTACAGTGAGAACACTGCACACTTTAGGTGTGTTTGTGTGTATGGGGGGGGGGTACATTCCTGGGTTAGTTAGTAATTTTCATTATCTTTCTTATTCCTTCTATTTTTCACATTACTTTGCATATTTTATCTTTTCCCTATATTGTTTAGTTCATTAGGATTTTCATCATCTTTCTTCTATGTTTTCTTTTTCACCTTTTTTATGGTATTTTTACTCCCCCACTTATGGTCACCAAATCATGGAACTTACTGAAAATGCATGTTGAAATTTTTGATTCCATGTGGATTTAACATTTGATGAAAACCTAACACTATTATGGAATGAATTTTTTATGAATTTTACATCAAGGAGTGATTTTTATTGAATTGGTGTTTTTTCAGTGATATAAATGGTTGTATCTCTATGAAACCTTTGAGATGATTGATTCCCATTGTGTGAGTAGTTTTTTTGAAGAACTATGTCACTAATATCTCCTCACATTTTTTCACCAAATGACAATCTGTGAATATTTCTAACTTAATAGAACATAAATATATGTTAGTTTAATATTTTTCAGATTAAAATTATATTTCCATACGTCTGTTCCTTATCCAATCTGTTTCATTACTGTACCAGATTGACCTATGCGTGTGTACCCAATATCTAACAGTTGTATGCACTAAAAAAACAAAAAAAAAACAAAAAAAAATTAGGTTGTGTCTTGTGTAGGTCAAAAACCACTCCTCCTCAACCTTTGGTCTTGTTATAACTGTTATAATTAGTGTCATGAGGAGATCAATCAAGGGTTGAGATATAAGTGTGAGATTTTTTCCAAATGAAACTTATGAAAAAAGCAAAAATAATAAATGATGGGAGGGATGAATTGTGAAACATACAGGGATATCTAGGTAGAGATCATATGGTTTGATTTCTAGGAATGATTATGTGAGTGGGTCTTAAAATATGATTGCAATGAATGTAGGTTAGGTTTGGTGGACAAAATAATTTAAGCTGAAAATGTTCAAATAACGTATATTTATTGGATATCATGTGGAAAGAATATCATGGAATGGTTTTTAGACACACACACGGACAATTAGTGTCATGTTTGACATTTAAATTCCTTTCTCAATTTGGTATCATGAATCAATTTTAATTTCATTGTGAAATGATTTTTGAGACATCTTTTTCTATTTTCAATTGGAAGAACTCCTTGGTGTGGTTTTCACATTTATCAAATTACATTAATGAATTAAAATTTCCCAAAAGATAAATATTCATGATTTTGGTAATATCTAAATGCATAATTTTTGGAAATATATCTTTTACCATGAGTGAAAATGTTTAGGTGTGGGGGTGTGATTGTACCATGATTCACTATGTCATTTTCACCCGTACAAAATTGTATTAAATTGAATTTGTATTGTAAATTAATAATATATATACAAAATTCACTTCATGTTTGATTCAATTATTTTGTTTTTATCACTTTTAAAGAGATCACTGTTACTTGTTTTGATAATTTCATTGAAGGTGGAGGTGATTTGGAGGACTCATGATGATGTCTAAAAAATTGGTCCAAACTGCACATGATCCAAGAACCCTAATGGATTAATCTGCACATTTCTACTAGACCATGAATTCAAATGGGATGAAAATTTATGGCTGGTCCAGAATTTAATAGTCTATAGTTCATCTCAAGGAACCCAATCCCGATTCGGCTTCTAAAAGGCCCATCCAAACAGATTTATCCAAACCACTGAATATAGACAATGTCAAAAGTGGCGTTCTGTATTATGTCAATATCTCGAGGTGTGATTTTCCAAATTATTCCAAACATTCAGTGGTGATAGATAGGAAGTGGGGCTACAAATTTGTAGTTTTTTCAAAAGTGAGATAAGAATTTATGTCTACCAAAAACCATCCTTCAAATGGATTATCAACATATGGGTGGCCAAAACTACTTCCCATTTTGGCTATAAAAAGGCATCATGGCCACACCATTAATTAGTTCGAACTAGAAGTGATGATCTGCCATTTTAGAGTCCTATAGAAGTCTACTCCTCATCCTATAAGTTCTGGAGGCCCCTATTCTCATAGGGATATCATGAATGAATAAGGAGTTCAACCTAAGCTTCCTCTAACTCCCGATGTCGAGCTAAATGGCGGGAATTCGTTGTGAGGGAGATAGACACATGTCAAGGGAGTTTTTACACATACATTAGCTACTGTATTAGTGTAATTTGGGTGTATAAACATTTCATTCCATGTACCTCATATGATTTCATATTTTACTATGTGTTTTGAAACATGTGAATGTTATTCTCTTAATTTCTAACTGATCGGTGTGAGGTTTCGAGTGCGTGACTTGTGTTGTTTTGATTGGATAGAAGAATAATCCTTTTCATACCCACCTTCTTGATATTTAAATATGATTTTGATTCTATTATTTCATGCATAAGTGATGGACCTTTACAATACAATTCTTAAATCAAGATTGTGTTCTTTAAGGATTGAAATTAATCCTTGAAATTAATCGGGATTCCAATTAATTTCAAAAAATGAATTACTCCAAAACTAAATTAATATCTATGAAAAATGAATGTGAAATGTGTGTAGTGAACACAAATTGAACCCTTTTATCTCATAATTATAAAATACCACCTTTCCTTGTCAACTGTTAAACTCTATAATTAAGTCATAATAATTTTAAACAGTTTTCAAAACCACCCCTTATTTTAGTAATATTTTTTAAAAATACACACTATAAGCTCCCGAAAATACTTGAGAGGCGACCGTGGGTCTTCCCCATACAACACAATCTTATTTAAATAACTATCAATTTTATATTTCATGACAACGCGGTCAAAAAACCCCTCACCCCCATGGACACCCCCTCCCCCTAAACAGCCCCCCACCCTGGACACCCACACCCCCTAGGACAGCCCCACCCCCACCCCTAGACAGCCCACGCCCCTGGACACCCCTCACCCTCCATGGATAACCCCCCTAGATAGACCAACCCCTGGAAACCCTTCCCCCACCCCCCGGACACCCCCACCCCATTGGAAAGCCCTCTTGGACATCCCCACACACAAGACACCCTCCCCGCCTAGGACAGCCACCCTACCCCCTTGGACAGTCCCCCCCCACCTCCCTAGACACCACCCCACCTCTTAAGTGCTTGGACCTGTTTTTAAACTGAAATTAACCATGTAGGTGATTTATCCTTTCCAAAATGACTTTTCCTAAGTGACCCATAGAGCCTTATAAATTGAATTGGTCATGTTTTGATAAATTGAATGGGTTGTTTTAAATAAAATGGACAATGCATGATGGTTTTACTTTATTAATTAATAAAATTATTTTAAATGAAATTACCCTAAGAGGGGATTCCGGGGTATGGGGATATCAATGTGGGGGTGGGATGTCCATGGGGTGCAGGGGGTAGGGGTTGTAGGGGTGTGGGGGTGGGGGTTTGTGCTGTCAAAGGAGGAGTGCGGGATGTCCAGGGGGTCAAGGTGGGTTTTCCAGGTGGGGGAGTGGGGTGTGGGCTGTTCTGGGTGGTGAGCTGTTCTGGCGGTGGGGGTGGGCTATCCAGGTGGGGGAGGGGTGTTGTGGACTATCTAGGGGGTGGGGTGGGTTGTCCAGGTGGGGGAGGGGTGTCGATTGTCCCGAGAAGGGGGGGGGGGGTGCCCAGGTGGGGTGGGTGTGGGCTATCCAGGTGGGGTGGGGTTGTCTAGGTGGGGGTGGGGTGGGGGTGTTTAGGGAGTGGGATGTTTAGGGGGCTACAGGGGGGTAGGGTGCTAAAGGGGTGGGGGGGCTATCCAGGGAGGGGGGTGGGATGCTAACTCTGATACGCTATATGAAATATGAATCACATATAACCAATGTATAGTAGCTTTCAAATGTTAGGACATTTCATGAAGTTCCATACCAACACTCACTCTTACCCTTCGAAGAAGAAGTGATCTCTGTAATAAAATCTCACTCAGGTTCTTATCCACTATCCATATTGATCTCATACAAATTTAACATTCTTACAACTCCATATAACCTAATGATATAACAAGTCACGTACTCCCATGAGTATTGAACCTTCAAAATTTGGATTATATTCCTAAACAACATACATAGGATCATATTTTACACACACACAAAATTTTCTAAACATAGAAAATACTATATTTACACCTTGTATCAGAACTTTGAATTAGCTCTCAACAAACCTCTCAAGGCATCAATAGCCCACATAACTTGCACAAAATTTAAAGGTGTGTTTACAATTTGGAGTGTTTTTTTAGAATTCATGAATGACATTTAGAGTGGAGGATAAAATTAGATCCATGTATGATATTTGGATGTGTGTTTACAACTATGTGTGTTGTGATTTATATGAATGATATTCATGGTCTACACCAAAAGTCTTCTAGGTCATCTATTATAGGTTTGAATTCATGCTACAATTGGATAGACATTGGATTCTATGACCCTAGTTTGGGGGTGGACATCCCCACCCCCACCCCCACACCCTAGACACCCCCCCCCACATGGATAACCCCCACCCCTAGACAACCCCCACCCCCTGAAGACCCCACCCCATTGGACCATCCCCTGGACACAACCCCGCCCTCTAGACACCCTCCCACCCCTTGAATACCACCCACCCCTAGGGGATAGACCCCCCCACCTCTGGACAGCCCCATAGACAACACCCCACCCCCTAGACACCCCACCCCCTAGATAGACCCACCCCCTGGACACCTCCACCCCTTGGACAGCCCCCCCAACCACCCCATGGACATCCCCCACCCCCTTGACAACCCACCCCGTTGAACAACCCCCTAGACATTGCCCCACCCACTAGACACCCCCACCCTTGGACACCCCCACCCCCACCCCCAGGGCAGCCGCCACCCCTGGACACCCCCACCCCTTGGGCAGTGTGTGTGATCTCTCAAATTGTCTACTAAAATAATAAAATTTCTTTGATCTAAAATTTACTCAACCCTTGAATAATTATCCTCCCTATGTGTACATGATATTGTATACTCATGTATAGTTCTTCAAAGATATTTTGTAATAAATATATCATTTTTTTGTATTTTAGATTTTGATTCTCATATAGAGTAGTGTGTCAGCTATGGTTTCATAGAAATAAACAATTCTCGTCTACTTAAATATATTTTTGATGAAACATAAATATTAATGAATTTATTTTGATTAAATGACTTATAACACTTTATTTGTATAGAATGGATAGAAGTTGGATGTATGGAACTGATCATATCTCAAGCGATTTTCAAAACAATTTTTAGATATTTTTAGATTTTTCATTTCAAAATGCTTCAGATAGTGGTCACACGCACTACCCATGTTACACTTATGTGGGAAGACCCCGGTTAATCCATGAATAATTCATCTACCACATTACCAAATATGATTTTCCAGCAAACTACTATGTGTGGTATCACATTGAGGAGAAAATGAAATCTCAAATTTCCGATGATCCAAATGAGGGGACTGGATTGGATAATTTGTTATATGACCGGTTTCTATATATTATTCATCATGAAAAAGAAAGTAATATAACCCAAGAAGACTTTTATATGAGCACACATGATGTATCTAATGAAAATAAAGATGTTGTTAGGGTGAAACAAATGAATGATACTTCCATGACTCTAGTATATCAACAATGCAGTAAAATGAAAAAGTTGGAATTTTTAATCAGAATGTTTCATGGGAAAAATATGAATGGGATTGATAATAATACAATCAATTACATCCTTAACATCTTGAAGGACATACTTCCATATGTTGTAGGTATTCCCTCAAACCACTATATGGCATGGAAGTTATTTGAGGAACATGGATTTTCAAGAAACAAAATTCATTCTTGCCTTAAAGATTGCTGTTTACTCTAGTAGGAAACTGCTAAATGAAATGATTATATAAAATGTGGAACATCTTTCTAGAAGCAAAAAGCTGATGGAACACAATCCCGTGTGCCATAGAATGTAATTTGGCACATTCTATTGATCCCCCAACACTAAAATCTATTTATGTCTGATGAAATATCAATAAAAATGTCATCGAATGATACTGAGATAAAGAAGACTAATGATGAGTTGGTTCACCCTGTAGATGGATTTGCATGGTAGAGATTTGATGCTCGATATCCTGATTTTGCAGCTGACATGTGTAAGGTGAGGCTGGGTCTTTCATGTGACAGTTTTAATCCATTTGGGCAGATGCTTACTTCGCACAGCACATGACTAGTTTTTATACACATTTATAACTTTCCCCCATGGTTATGTATAAAAAAACCATTCACTTTGATGACTATAATCATATCTATCTATTCAAATCTGGTCAATGATATATATTTATACATGAAACCATTAATAAAATAGTTGAAACTTATTTGGGATGTGGGTTTTCACACATACGATGCATGTTCGAAATACATATTTAAGATGAATGTTGCACTTATGTGGATAATCATGGATTTTATTGATTATGCAATGATATCTGGATGAATCTCAAAGGGAAAACTATCATGTCTTATTTTTATAATGAATACACGATCAAAATACTGAAATATTTCTATAGTTTTAGTTTAATGGGACATCTACGATTCTTGAAAATGGACCATCCATATAGAAATAATCACCGAATATTTGACAATACCATGTAGATCGATGATCCACCTCAACATATGTTTCGAAATGATGTTCTTAGTGAATTTAAACATTTCAATTTTTCATTCAGTAAGGGTAAAACAAAATCTGGAAAGATAAAGAATGTTTCCACTGAAACTTATTACAATTGGAAGAATAGAAGTATCCTATTTTATTTTCCTTATTGGTCAACCAGTTTGTCATGTCATTGCTTAGACATAATTCACATTGAAAAATATATGTGTGAAATGTTGCATTTGATTATTCTAATTGTTAAGGGAAAGTCAAAAGATGATTTACAGTCTTGGCATGACTTGGTGGATTAGGGAATCAGATAAGAATTACATCCTATTAATATCAATGAAAATAAATGGAATGTTTGATGTGATTCTTATGTGATGACACCTAAATGAAAAAAAGAAATTTCTGTAACTAATAGAGACTATTAAATTTCATAATATCTATTCAAGAAACGTATCTAAATGGGTTAACAGAAGAGAGTTAAAGATAAAATATTTGAAGACTCGTGATTATCACATCCTTCTACATGAGTAGATTCCAATAAAAATCTGTCTTCTTTTGTCCAATAATGTAAGTGTGGTTGTGGATTTTGAGTTATTAAAATGACTCAAACTCTTTCTACTGATGAACCATATGTATTGGAATCAATGGAGAAACAAGTTTATTATGTCAAATACCATCTTCTGCCTGAATTTGGAGTCATTTTTGAAGTAATTCCAAGAAATATTTTTTATTATGGTGATGATGGAATTGACACCATCCAAACTGCCATTGGAAATGACCCATTTTCTACTTTTTATGACTCCAACAGTTCAATTTTCATAGTTGAATGTGATCCTAAAGTTGTGGTCGGAGATATATAAAATCATCTTTTTTCTCAATTCAATTGGTTTAGCTCGACTTGGGTTGTCAAGGTTGGTACTATTCAAATTGATTTACTATTGGTTACAAATATTTTCTATCTAACTTGACTGTTATGTGAATTTTCAATGTTTATTGGTTGAAATTTTATTTTAATTTCATTTTCTAATTTTGAATTGAACTATATTCGATCCTAAAAAACCAAAAAAACACCTCCACACAATTGGATGTACAATGATGCCAGATCACAAGAGGAAGCCGCTATGACATTTGTTTATAATTGTTTTTATGACTTTCACTTTATATTGTTTCCTCTATAATTTATTCAATTTCAAAAGCTATTATATAATTTTAGTTATAAAATTAATTAGGGTTACCTTCATTTAATGTAATTGTAGTGGGAAAAAATTATTATTGATGGACATGTGCGTCTAGAAAAACTATTTTTCTCAAGTCAAAGGAAGAAAGATGGAAGTGTGGTAAATAAACCGAATCAACAATAGATTGTAAGTTTTACTTTTTTGATTTCAAAATTTAATTTATATTTTTTAACATCATAATCAATTTATATTTGTAACAGGATACTTGGAGGCCCTTGATTCCTAAGAACTTGACAATTTTGGGGTAAACGATCACTTACATCATGTGTTGGGAGATGAACAGCCTAGAAGAGTACGCTACCCACTAGGGAAGAGTATAGTCTCGATGAGGTACTGGACCTCCACAGGTACAAGTTGTAGTGCCACCAAGTTCCATCAAGTTAAGGAACAGGAAGAACATGTTGAAAAAGGGCCCCAGATATGGTAGAACTATCTGCTAGGTAAAACACTGCATTTTTGAATCTGATGGATGTTTCCTATCCAACACCTCCACCAGAGGCCAAAACAGCTTATGATGAATATATGTCATCGATGCGTTCAATATATGGTGCACTAGGTATATGTTAAATTTGTGGTGGAGATGATGGAGAGGATGAGGTCAAGGTAGAGGAGGAGGAGGGTGTAACACCCCAAGCTTCTATGATATGCTTCTCTTTGAATAATGCAATAGCGTGTGTTGTACGCAACACCGAGTTCTAACAACCAATCAAACTAGCCGTTATGAATAGTAATACCTACTTTTTAAAATTATATATATTTTATATTTCAAAATGGACTTCATTTTTGGATTCGGAATATCTAATTCAGCCTAAGGTGAAATTTTGGTACTTTTCGGATAACTTTCATATTTTGATGAATAGTGAAAATTACTAAATTTTAATTAAAAACCACTTTTTTAATCAAAATAATTAATAGTGATAAATTATGAATTTTAGTAGTTTTAAAGTATATTTAGAATATATTTTTACCATTTAATATTATTTTTTTCATTGGACATAATTTTACAGTTAAACCGAACATAAACAAGTGTCAATCTTTTGATAGTTATTATCTCTTAAAAACACGCTTTTTGTTTTGACAGCGGGAATTAATTTTAAATTAATTTCTGCCACTTCTGTGTTTTGAATTTAGGAAAATGGATTCCATATTTGGAATCAGGATGTTCAAATTTTGTAAATAGGTAACTTTTATTTTTAGACATTTTGAATAATTACTGCGGTAAATATTTTATTTACCATGGTTAAGGGTAAATCTGGTAAATAAGGGTTAAAAAATAATATTATAATAATACTAAATTACCCTAAAACATTTCTTAACCCTATTGGTTGATACATGGTCGACCATGGGAATCTTTGGGTCGATTTTGGGACCCCATGGATCCACTTGTAAGTGATAATGACACTTTATTTTAATTAAGTTAAAATGAATACAAAAATGACACAAGCATATATCTTTTAGCAAAACAATTGTTACATAGGGTTATATATGTTGGATTTTAGATTATAAATATTAATTAGAAATATAAAAAGATTTCCTACATAATGATATTTTATTTATAATTTTTAGACATTAAATAATTTATTTTATTTATGACACAATGATGATGCAGTAATTACTATAATAGTGAAAAATTAAAATAATTGATATTATAAATACCCAAATAAATATAATATGAAACTTTTAATGAATTAAACTAATTTTATACGATAATATGATATATTAGGATTTATTTAATTGACTTTGTTCGAAGTAATAAATCTGTTATGAGTTTCACAAAAATCAACTATTGAATAGTGTCAAAATTCACATAAAAGAGTTCTTAAAACAAATATTATATTATTAATTGATATTAAATTCAGAAAAATCTAAGGATCGGGAAGGAGACTTATATCATGGTAGTTTCATCATTAATGTACCACTTTGGGGTCTCTTGGATGTATATAGTAAGTTTATTAACCATATTATATAAAAATACAAAGAGACATTGTAAAAGTGAAACTAATTAACTTAGAGTTAATACTTAAAGATAATGTTAATATAAGTACCCAAACCTGTCTAAATTCTATTGGTTGAGTGGTTTTCGACCTATCCCCACATTAACCTTTGAATAATCAACTTTGGAGCAATTAGAAACCGAATATGAATTTATTATAAATTGATATTTCTAGCTTTTCCAAAGGTGCCCCTCACCCCTCTTATAAAAGGGCACTCCTCCTTCTCATTTCTTCACACATTAAAAGCCTTTTGGTTCGGCCAAACTCTGCCCAAATACTCTCCCAACATCCCTCACTACATCCTAGAGGCCTTAGTTTGATCAGAAAGCCAACCTAAGGAGCCCTTTTGATCAAATCAAAAGGAAGAACCCGAAGAAGAGGTAATGTTTTCACCACCCCTTTTCAAGTTCCTTTCTTCTTCCACTTCTTCTTTATTTGTTCTTACCATTATAAAATAATAACTATAGTATCTTACATATACTGTGATGTTATTATAAATATGGTACAACCATATTCAGTATTCTATCCACCCTTTGAATAACATGTCACCATACGTGCGTACGTACGGCTTACCGTCTCCACGTCGTGGTGTAATTGTTATTCAATATATTATTATTTGGATGGGTATAATAATGATGTGTAACTCATGTAAATAATAAATATAACATGTTAATGATTCTGTATATATTATATACCATCCATTTATTTATTATTTTAATATAAAAAGAATGATATTGTCGCTCGTGCGTACGTACGGACTACCGTCTCCACGAACGCGATGAGATTCATTCTCCATCGTATCCATTCAAGTATAATTATCATTTGATGATTTAAAAATGATGTTTAAGGACTTGATATCATTCTGGATATGAATAAGATACAACAAACATGGCTTATGTAACAAAACATATAAAAGAAAATGAGTAAGTTAACACCCGAAACGACGATAATTCTAAGATATTATTAACAAATCAATGTTAAAAGATCATATATGATATCATATTAATATATATGATTCTTGTATAATTTAATAACAATTATTTCACCATTATACAGGAGGTTAACCTACCCCAACCAAGGAAAAGTACAAGGTAAGGGTTATTTCACAATCTCTTCATTATCCGAGGTTGTTTATATGTAATAATCTACTGGGATCTCTTTATTATCCACATCCATGTTTTCTTAAAAATGTATTTCAAAACATTTTTATTAATTACAAGAATATGGGTTAAAGTCATTTATACCCTTGTTTGACTTTTATAAGAGGAATCTTTCCGTCGTTTTCAAAACAAGGTCCTTTTTAACCTTTTCAACAGAATTAAGGTAAGAATGTTTTTTTAACTTATACGGCGGGTGCGGCTATTTTCCGCTGTTATAAAATCTTCAAAGCTTTCCTTACAAGCTTATAAGAATATTTTCAAAGAAAATGTTTTATTTTATATGGCTCTTAAATGATTTCAAAAATAGAAAGAGATATTTCTCTAAAAAGAGTTTTGATTTCATCTATGCCAACATCCTTTGATGGATTTTACGCTGATTTATTATGATACAAAACTTCTATATTGTATTATAAGGTTTTGTGATATGTTTGACTGTGGATGTTCTATTTTTATACCATTCATAGTTTATAGTGAAATTATTGACATTTCGTATGCTAGTTTTAATATGAATGTTTATGTTATGTTTAAACCTTTTCATATGGGAATGCATTGGACTTAATATGTGACGGGTGGAGCCCGCTATAGCTCCTCGATGCATCGGTAGGTCTCATGAGACAAACTAGTGTCTTGGCACAAGGCCTTGACAAAATCTTATTTGTAGTCTTGGCACGAGGCCTTGGCTATGTGGTTATGATAGTCTGGCATTATGCATTCCATCATTATGAAAGTGGTTATTGTTTTTGCATGTGATTATTCGATTAGTAGAATAACCATGTGAATAAGTAAATGGAAAATCTCATTTTTTTATGCCATACTATGTTAAAAGTTCAAGTTTAAAAGGCTTTTGTTTTAGTTATACATTCCGTTAAATGTTTATTCTTATTTATGAAAGTTTCCGCTATATTGTTATCCTTACTGGGCATTTGAGCTCACCCCTTTTCTATGTTTTACTTTTCCCAGGAAGTGAAGATGTAAATTTTGAATGACCTGCAGGGATATTATGTGGGGATATGAGTGTAAATTATGGATACAATATGTTGTTGTAGTAGTTTTTCATTTTATGATGTAATGTAAGACTTATGAATATATCTAGTGTTTCCAAGACTACTAAACCAATCAGTCTTTCGAGATTTGATCTTTCTTGTGATCATACCAATGTTATGTAATAATGCACCGACTCTGGGTAACTGGGGTCGGGGCGTTACAGTTGGTATCATAGGAGGTTTAGTACAAACCTTGGAAGCTAGATTTAGATAAACTCTGATTAGAGCACGTAGACCTAAGATGAACTTTGAGGATTAGTATAGAAGAACTTCCTAGAATTTTGGTATTGTAGAGATTTTGTGAGTTTTCCGAGCAATACATCTTTGTCTGGATACGAGCAGGTAGAGGCGGCTCTGGCACAGATGTACCTAGGGGTAAAACCCGAAAACACCGCTTTGAGCTAGACTCGAACGGGAACTGGTGCATGACAACGGGCCTTGCTGTACTCTTGGTTACGACACTTCCAGGGGATATGCTTAGGATAACTCTCATTTTTCTTTACAAATCATTTTGAAGGGATTATGAGTATATACTTCCTCAAAGAAAACATTCTTATGATTATGGATTATATCCATAAATAGTTCAATTTATGTTAAGTGTTTTATAAGTATGGGATTATGTATTTTGATTCATAAACTGATATAGTTTATGCCATTGTTTAGAAATGGCGCCTAGTGGATGAAATGGAAACCGTATCAATGAACGCACTCCATGTAGGGATTTCCCTCCTGCTCAAGATAATTATAGTGGAGCTGGTGATGCAACTGGAGCCGATCAGCTAATCACCATACTGGGACAACTTACTCAGGTTATGAATAATAACCTTACCCGTATGAAGCACCCTGATCCGTAGCGTGGAGGATCAATGTAAGATCGATTCATGAGGCAACAAACACCAACGTTCAATGGGAGTACAAATCCCTTAGTAGATGAGCAATGGATATTTTCCCTAGAGAAAATATTTCAGGCTTTGGGGAGCAGTGAAAGGGAAAAAGTTATCATGGAAGTTTACCGCCTCACTGGAGATGCTGATCAATGGTGGTCATTGATTCAAAATACGAAGGAAGATGATGAAGTATCAAATATGGAATGGAGGGAGTTCAAAAATATGTTTTTACAAAAATACATTCCTCGTGACCATCGAGCAGATATGGAAAGGAAATTTCTAAGTCTGAGACAGAAGGAGGATGAGAATGTCACAAAGTATGAGGCTAACTTTACAAGGTTAGCAAGGTACGCTGGTGATTATATACGTAACCAAAGAAGTAAGATTGATCGTTTCTTTGATGGGTTAAAACCATTTTCCGTCGAGCATTAGTCTCACAATCCTTTTCATCGTACGAAGACATTGTCTCATGTGCTATCAAGACTGAAAAGGAATTCTCTAAGTCTTATGACTTTAAAGCAAAGCAAGAGAAGAAGAGGCATGCTGATCAATCTGGGAATGTAAATAAGGGGAATAAAGGAAAGGTTGAATATCCATCCTGTGGTAAATGTGGGAAGAAACACCCCGGTGCTTGCTTGAAGGGAATGGGAGTCTGTTACAAGTGTGGTGAAAAAGGCCACCAAGCTCGTGATTGCAAAGGGAAGAAGGAAGCCACCAACATTCAGTGCTACAATTGCAGGGAGATGGGACATTATGCGAATGAATGTCCTTAGCGTCAGGAGAACTTACCTCAGAAAAGGTCAAGGGATCAAGGCCAAGCTTATGCTATCACTACTGCTGAGGTAGAAGCTCCGAAAGACGTGGTGGCAGGTAATTTAATGGTTTCCTCAAGTTTAGAAAATGCATTATTTGATTCTGGATCATCGCATTGTTTTATATCTTCCCAGTTTGCTAAGAAAATTAGATATTTTCAATTTGATTTTACAAGGGAGTTGTCAGTTAAAACTCCTAAGGGAAGTATCATTACAACAAAGTTTTGTGAATCAGTCCCCATTAGAGCACATAAATGTTCGTTATCTGCTGATCTCATCATCATACCTATGATTGAGTTTGACATAATCCTCAGTATGGACTGGCTTTCGGACTATGATGCGAAGATTTATTGTAAGAAGAAAGAGGTTACGATTCTTGATGATAATGATAAGGAACACCTTATCTTTAGAGCAGAATCGTCACCACCTAATTCTTATTTAGATCCACCCTCAATAGCTCAACTAAATTCAATTATTGGGGAGGAAGAGAATGAAATAACTGCGGGTGAGGAAAGGAATGTTCAAATAGAGGATGTACCTGTTGTGAAATAATTTATAGATGTATTTCCGGAAGATTTACCTGGACATCCTCCAGAACGAGAAGTTGAGTTTTCCATTGATTTAATTCCTGGATCAAGGCCTATATCGTAGACCCCTTATAGAATGGCCACTGTAGAATTAGTTGAACTAAAGAAACAACTAGAGGAATTGAGTAATAAGGGATTTATTCGCCCTAGTGTTTCTCCATGGGGAGCCCCTGTTCTTTTTGTTAAAAAGAAAGATGGATCTATGAGGTTATGTATCGACTACAGGGAGATCAATGCTATAACGATAAAGAACAAGTATCCCCTACCTCGTATTGATGATTTATTTGACCAACTACATGGAGCGTAATACTTTTCAAATATTGACCTTCAATCTGGATACCATCAGTTGTGTGTAAAGAAGGAAGACATTCCGAAGACAGAATTTTGAACCAGGTACGGGCATTACGAGTTTACTATAATGCCTTTTGGATTGACTAATGCACCCTCTGTATTCATGGATCTGATAAATAGAGTTTTCAAAGAGTATCTCGATGAATTTGTGGTGGTATTTATTGATGCTATCTTGGTATACTCCAAAACCTACGAAGATCAGGAAAATCACTTGCGCATTATCTTGACGACTCTGAGGAGGCATGAATTATATGGGAAGTTTAGCAAGTGTGAATTCTGGCTTCAGGAGATTTCTTTTCATGGCTATATTGTCTCTAAAGATGGAATCTCTGTTGATCCTTCTAAGACCAAGGCAATCCAAGAATGGCCAGCACCTATGAGTATAACTGAGGTACGCAGTTTTATTGGTTTGGCAGGTTATTATCGACGTTTCGTCCAGAATTTTTCCCGATTGGCTAACCCATTAACGAAGCTCACACGTAAAAGGGTTAAATTTGTTTGGACAAAAGAGTGTGAAGAATGTTTTGAAGATCTGAAGAAAAGATTAGTCAATGCTCCTATATTGACTCTACCATCGGGGAATGATGGGTTCATTATTTATAGTGATGCATCGAAGAAAGGACGTGGTTGTGTCCTTATGCAGAATGATAGAGTTATTGCCTATGCATCACGACAGTTGAAAATTCATGAACAAAACTATCCTACTCATGATCTCGAGTTAGCAGCTCTGATCTTTGCTTTGAAGATATGGAGGCACTACCTCTATGGTGAAAAATGTGATATTTATACTGATCACAAGAGTTTGAAGTATATTTTCTCACAAAAAGAACTCAGCATGAGGCAAAGGAGATGTCTTGAATTACCCAAGGATTATGATTGCACGATACAATACCACCTGGGGAAAACAAACAAGGTGGAAGATGCTTTGAGTAGAAAAGACCATGGAGTTTTGAACAATATGAGAATTGAAAGGGATCCAATTTTCATGGATCTAGTGAAGATGGACATGGGAATAACCAGGGAAGGCGAAACATCATTTCTTTTTCAAATGGTTGCCAAACCATCTTTAATAGAAAGGATTAAGAGTACTCAGACCGATGATGAAGAATTTCAAAAGAAGATTAAAGCTGTGAATGATGGGAGATTGAGAGACTTTGTGTATGAAGATGGAATTTTGAAATTTGGGAAGAGACATTGTGTTCCCGATATACTTGATCTAAAAAGGGAATTGCTGGATGATGCTCATAGTTCCAATTTCTCTATACACCCTGGGAGCACCAAAATATATAGTGATTTGAAGGAACATTTTTGGTGGGACAACATGAAGAGGGAGATTGCTGATTTTGTGTCAAGATGCATGGTTTGTCAACAAGTGAAAGCTGGAAGGCAACAGCCTGGAGGAGTCATGCAACCTCTTCCCATACCGGAGTGGAAATGGGACAATATTATGATGGACATTGTCATGGGGCTACCAAAGACTCCTAGAAGGAACGATGCAATATGGGTTATTGTTGATCGTCTTACCAAGTCAGCACATTTTCTTGCTATAAGAGAAGATCTACCCCTGGAACATCTAGCAAGACTATATATTAATGAAGTTGTGAGACTTCATGGAGTACCCCTATCGATTGTTTCTGATCATGATCCCCGTTTTACTTCAAGATTCTGGAAAAGTCTTCAGAAATCCCTGGATACTGAACTTCATTTGAGCACTGCGTACCACCCTCAGACCGACGGACAATCAGAACGGACTATTCAAACCTTAGAAGACATGTTGAGATCTTGCTCACTTTACTTTCAGGGTATGTGGGATCAATATTTACCTCTGGTAGAATTTTCCTATAACAATAGCTTCCATTCGAGTATTCAGATGGCACCATATGAAGCGTTATACGGAAAGAGATGTCGTACACCAACCTGTTGGGATGAAGTTGGTGAAAGAAAACTTGTAGGCCCAGAACTGGTGGAGGTAACGGTGGAAAAGGTGAAAGTAATCCAAAATCACATCAAAGCAGCTCAAAGTAGGCAGAAGAGCTATGCCGATAATCGAAGGAAGGATTTGGAATTTCAAGTCGGTGATCATGTTTTCCTGAAGGTATCTCCGTGGAAGGGATTCATACGTTTTGGTAAGAAAGGTAAATTGAGTCCCAGGTACATCGGACCTTTCAAAATTCTAGAACGAATTGGGGTTGTAGCTTACCGATTGGCAATGCCGCCAAGTCTCTCCAAAGTTCACGACGTGTTCAATGTATCTCTGTTGTGGAAATACATGCTTCATCCTGTACTCACCTATTAAGAATTAGAACTGGAACCCGATCATTCCTATTGTGAAGATCCCGTCAGGATTCTTGATACGAGAGAACAAGTACTGAGAAACCGGACGACGCGTCTGGTAAAAGTTTTTTGGAGAAACCATAAGATAGAAGAGGCAACGTGGGAACCCGAGGAACTTATGATGAAGAACCACCCGAGTCTTTTCATGCGATAGTATTCTAGAAATTTCGAGGACGAAATTATTTGAAGGAGGGGAGAATGTAACACCCCAAGCTTCTACGGTACGCTTCTCTTTGAATAATGCGATAGCGTGTGTTGTATGCAACACCGAGTTCTAACAACCAATCAAACTAGCCGTTATGAATAGTAATACCTACTTTTTAAAATTATATATATTTTATATTTCAAAATGGACTTCATTTTTGGATTCGGAATATCTAATTTAGCCTAAGGTGAAATTTTGGTACTTTTCGGATAACTTTCTTATTTTGATGAATAGTGAAAATTACTAAATTTTAATTAAAAACAACTTTTTTAATCAAAATAATTAATAGTGCTAAATTATGAATTTTAGTAGTTTTAAAGTATATTTAGAATATATTTTTACCATTTAATATAATGTTGGTCATTGGACATAATTTTACAATTAAACCGAACATAAACAAGTGACAATCTTTTGATAGTTATTATCTCTTAAAAATATGCTTTTTGTTTTGACAGCGGGATTTAATTTTAAATTAATTTCTGCCACTTCTGTGTTTTGAATTTAGGAAAATGGATTCCATATTTGGAATCAGGATGTTCAAATTGTGTAAATAGGTAACTTTTATTTTTAGACATTTTGAATAATTATTGTGGTAAATATTTTATTTACCATGGTTAAGGGTAAATCTGGTAAATAAGGGTTAAAAAATAATATTATAATAATACTAAATTACCCTAAAACGTGTCTTAACCCTATTTGTTGATACATGGTCGACCATGGGCATCTTTGGGTCGATTTTGGGACCCCATGGATCCTCTTGTAGGTGATAATGACACTTTATTTTAATTAAGTTAAAATGAATACAAAAATGACACAAGCATATATCTTTTAGCAAAACAATTGTTACATAGGGTTATATATGTTGGGTTTAGATTATAAATATTAATTAGAAAGATAAAAATATTTCCTACATAATTATATTTTATTTATAATTTTTAGACATTAAATAATTTATTTTATTTATGACACAATGATGATGCATTAATTACTATAATAGTGAAAAATTAAAATAATTGATATTATAAATACCCAAATAAATATAATATTAAACTTTTAATGAATTATACTAATTTTCTAGGATAATATGATATATTATTATTGATTTAATTGACTTTTTTCTAAGTAATCAATCTGTTATGTGTTTCACAAAAATCAACTATTGAATAGTGTCAAAATTGACATAAAAGAGTTCTTAAAATAAATATTATATTATTAATTGATATTAAATTCCTAAAAATCTACGGTTTGGCCAAGAGACTTATATCATGATAGGTTCATCATTAATGGACCACTTTGGGGTCGCTTGGATGTATATATTAAGTTTATTACCCATATTATATAAAAATACAAAGGGACATTGTAAATGTGAAACTAATTAACTTAGAGTTAATACTTAAAGATAAGGTTAATATAAGTACCCAAACCTGTCTAAATTCTATTGGTTGAGTGCTTTTCGACCTATCCCAACCTTAAACTTTGAATAATCAACTTTTGAGCCATTAGAAACCGAATATGAATTTATTATAAATTAATATTTCTAGCTTTTCCAAAGGTGCCCCTCACCCCTCTTATAAAAGGGTACTCCTCCTTATCATTTCTTCACACCATCAAAGCCTTTTTGTTCGGCCAAACTCTGCCCAAATACTCTCCCAACATCCCTCACTACAACCTAGAGGCCTTAGTTTTATCAGAAAGCCAACCTATGGAGCCCTTTTGATCAAATCAAAAGGAAGAACCCGAAGAAGAGGTAATGTTTTCACCACCCCTTTTCAAGTTCCTTTCTTCTTACACTTCTTCTTTATTTGTTCTTACCATTCTAAAATAATAACTCCAGTATCTTACATATACTGTGATTTTATTATAAATATGGTACAACCATATTCAGTATTCTATCCACCCTTTGAATAACATGTCACCATACGTGCGTACGTACGGCTTACCGTCTCCACGTCGTGGTGTAATTGTTATTCAATATATTATTATTTGGATGGGTATAATAATGATGTGTAACTCATGTAAATAATAAATATAACATGTTAATGATTCTTTATATATGATATAATATCAATTTATATATTATTTTAATATCAAAAGAATGATATTGTCGCTCGTGCGTACGTACGGACTACCGTCTCCACGAACGCGATGAGATTCATTCTCCATCGTATCCATTCAAGTATAATTATCATTTGATGATTTAAAAATGATGTTTAAGGACTTGATATCATTCTGGATATGAATAAGATACAACAAACATGGCTTATGTAACAAAACATATAAAAGAAAATGAGTAAGTTAACACCCGAAACGACGATAATTCTAAGATATTATTAACAAATCAATGTTAAAAGATCATATATGATATCATATTAATATATATGATTCTTGTATAATTTAATAACAATTATTTCACCATTATACAGGAGGTTAACCTACCCCAACCAAGGAAAAGTACAAGGTAAGGGTTATTTCACAATCTCTTCATTATCCGAGGTTGTTTATATGTAATAATCTACTGGGATCTCTTTATCAACCACATCCATGTTTTCTTAAAAATGTATTTCAAAACATTTTTATTAATTACAGGAATATGGGTTAAAGTCATTTATACCCTTTTTTGACTTTTATAAGAGTAATCATTCCGTCGTTTTCAAAACAAGGTCCTTTTTAACCTTTTCAACAGAATTAAGGTAAGAATGTTTTTTTTAACTTATACGGCGGGTGCTGATTTTTTCTGCCGTTATAAAATCTTAAAAGCTTTCCTTACAAGCTTATAAGAATATTTTCAAAGAAAATGTTTTATTTTATATGGCTCTTAAATGATTTCAAAAATAGAAAGAGGTATTTCTCTAAAAAGAGTTTTGATTTCATCTATGTCAACATCCTTTGATGGATTTTACGCTGATTTATTATGATACAAAACTTCTATATTGTATTATAAGGTTTTGTGATATGTTTGACTGTGGATGTGCTATTTTTATACCATTCATAGTTTATAGTGAAATTATTGACATTTCGTATGCTAGTTTTAATACGAATGTTTATGTTATGTTTAAACCTTTTCATATGGGAATGCATTGGACTTAATATGTGACGGGTGGAGCCCGCTATAGCTCCTCGATGCATCGGTAGGTCTCATGAGACAAACTAGTGTCTTGGCACAAGGCCTTGACAAAATCTTATTTGTAGTCTTGGCATGAGGCCTTGGCTATGTGGTTATGATAGTCTGGCATTATGCATTCCATCATTATGAAAGTGGTTATTGATTTTGCATGTGATTATTCGATTAGTAGAATAACCATGTGAATAAGTAAATGGAAAATCTCATTTTATTTATGCCATACTATGTTAAAAGTTCAAGTTTAAAAGGCTTTTGTTTTAGTTATACATTGTCTTAAATGTTTATTCTTATTTATGAAAGTTTCCGCTATATTGTTATCCTTACTGGGCATTTGAGCTCACCCCTTTTCTATGTTTTATTTTTCCCAGGAAGTGAAGAAGTAAATTATGAATGACCTGTAGGGATATTATGTGGGGATATGAGTGTGGATTATGGAGACAATATGTTGTTGTAGTAGTTTTTCATTTTATGATGTTATGTAAGACTTATGAATATATCTAGTGTTTCCAAGACTACTAAACCAATCGGTCTTTCGAGATTTGATATTTCTTGTGATCATACCAATGTTATGTAATAATGCACCGAATCTGGGTAACTGGGGTCGGGGCGTTACAGTTGGTATCAGAGGAGGTTTAGTACAAACCTTGGAAGCTAGATTTAGATAAAATCTGATTAGAGCACGTAGACCTAAGATGAACTTTGAGGATTAGTATAGAAGAACTTCCTAGAATTTTGGTATTGTAGAGATTTTGTGAGTTTTCCGAGCAATACATCCTTGTCTGGATAAGAGCAGGTAGAGGCGGCTCTGGCACAGATGTACCTAGGGGTAAAACCCGAAAACACCGCTTTGAGCTAGACTCGATCGGGAACTAGTGCATGACAACGGGCCTTGCTGCACTCTTGGTTACGACACTCCCGGGGGATATTCTTAGGATAACTCTCATTTTTCTTTACAAATAATTTTGAATGGATTATGAGTATATACTTACTCAAAGAAAACATTCTTATGATTATGGATTATATCCATAAATAGTTCAATTTATGTTAAGTGTTTTATAAGTATGGGATTATGTATTTTGATTCATAAACTGATCTAGTTTATTCCATTGTTTAGAAATGGCGCCTAGTGGATGAAATGGAAACCGTATCAATGAACGCACTCCATGTAAGGATTTCCCTCCTGCTCAAGATAATTATAGTGGAGCTGGTGATGCAACTGGAGCCGATCAGCTAATCACCATACTGGGACAACTTACTCAGGTTATGAATAATAACCTTACCCGTATGGAGCACCCTAATCTGTAGCGTGGATGATCAATGTTAGATCGATTCATGAGGCAACAACCACCAACGTTAAATGGGAGTACAAATCCCTTAGTAGCTGAGCAATGGATATTTTCCCTACAGAAAATATTTCAGGCTTTGGGGAGTAGTGAAAGGGAAAAAGTTTTCATGGCAGTTTACCGCCTCACTAGAGATGCTGATCAATGGTGGTCATTGATTCAAAATACGAAGGAAGATGATGAAGTATCAAATATGGAATGGAGGAAGTTCAAAAATCTGTTTTTAGAAAAATACTTTCCTCGTGACCATCGAGAAGATATGGAAAGGCAATTTCTAAGTCTGAGACAGAAGGAGGATGAGAATGTCACAAAGTATGAGGCTAACTTTACAAGGTTATCAAGGTACGCTGGTGATTATATACGTAACCAAAGAAGTAATATTGATCGTTTCTTTGATGGGTTAAAACCATTTCTCTGTCGAGCATTAGTCTCACAATCCTTTTCATCGTACGAAGACATTGTCTCATGTGCTATCAAGACTGAAAAGGAATTCTCTAAGTCTTATGACTTTAAAGCAAAGAAAGAGAAGAAGAGGCCTGCTGATCAATCTTGGAATGGAAATAATGGGAAGAAAGGAAAGGTTGAATATCCATCCTATGGTAAATGTGGGAAGAAACACCTCGGTGCTTGCTTGAAGGGAATGGGAGTCTGTTACAAGTGTGGTGAAAAAGGCCACCAAGCTCGTGATTGCAAAGGGAAGAAGGAAGCCACCAACATTCAGTGCTACAATTGCAGGGAGATGGGACATTATGTGAATGAATGTCCTTAGCGTCAGGAGAACTTACCTCAGAAAAGGTCAAGGGATCAAGGCCAAGCTTATGCTATCACTACTGCTGAGGTAGAAGCTCCGAAAGACGTGGTGGCAGGTAATTTAATGGTTTCTTCAAGTTTAGAAAATGCATTATTTGATTCTGGATCATCGCATTGTTTCATATCTTCCCAGTTTGCTAAGAAAATTAGATATTTCCAATTTGACTTAACAAGGGAGTTGTCAGTTAAAACTCCTAAGGGAAGTATCATTACAACAATGTTTTGTGAATCAGTCCCCATTAGAGCACATAAATGTTCGTTATCTGCTGATCTCATCGTCATACCTATGATTGAGTTTGACATAATCCTCGGTATGGACTGGCTTTCGGACTATGATGCGAAGATTTATTGTAAGAAGAAAGAGGTTACGATTCTTGATGATAATGATAAGGAACACCTTATCTTTAGAGCAGAATCATCACCACCTAATTCTTATTTAGAACCACCCTCTATAGCTCAACTAAATTCAATTATTGGGGAGGAAGAGAATTAAATAACTGCGGGTGAGGAAAGGAATGTTCAAATAGAGGATGTACCTGTTGTGAAAGAATTTGTGGATGTATTTCCGGAAGATTTACCTGGACATCCTCCAGAATGAGAAGTTGAGTTTTCCATTGATTTAATTCCTGGATCAAGGCCTATATCGAAGACCCCTTATAGAATGGCCACTGTAGAATTAGTTGAACTAAAGAAACAACTAGAGGAATTGAGTAATAAGGGATTTATTCTCCCTAGTGTTTCTCCATGGGGAGCCCCTGTTCTTTTTGTTAAAAAGAATGATGGATCTATGAGGTTATGTATCGACTACAGGGAGATCAATGCTATAACGATAAAGAACAAGTATCCCCTACCTCGTATTGATGATTTATTTGACCAACTACATGGAGCTCAATACTTTTCAAAGATTGACCTACGATCTGGATACCATTAGTTGTGTGTAAAGAAGGAAGACATTCCGAAGACAGCATTTTGAACCAGGTACGGGCATTACGAGTTTACTATAATTCCTTTTGGATTGACTAATTCACCCTCTGTATTCATGGATCTGATGAATAGAGTTTTCAAGGAGTATCTCGATGAATTTGTGGTGGTATTTATTGATGCTATCTTGGTATACTCCAAAACCTACGAAGATCAGGAAAATCACTTGCGCATTATCTTGAAGACTCTGAGGAGGCATGAATTATATGGGAAGTTTAGCAAGTGTGAATTCTGGCTTCAGGATATTTCTTTTCTTGGCCATATTGTCTCTAAAGATGGAATCTCTGTTGATCCTTCTAAGACCAAGGCAATCCAAGAATTTCCAGCACCTATGAGTATAACTGAGGTACACAGTTTTATTGGTTTGGCAGGTTATTATCGACGTTTCGTCCAGAATTTTGCCCGATTGGCTAACCCATTAACGAAGCTCACATGTAAAGGGGTTAAATTTGTTTGGACAAAAGAGTGTGAAGAATGTTTTGAAGAACTGAAGAAAAGATTAGTCAATGCTCCTATATTGACTCTACCATCGGGGAATGATGGGTTCGTTATTTATAGTGATGCATCGAAGAAAGGACTTGGTTGTGTCCTTATGCAGAGTGATAGAGTTATTGCCTATGCATCACGACAGTTGAAAATTCATGAACAAAACTATCCTACTCATGATCTCTAGTTAGCAGCTGTGATCTTTGCTTTGAATATATGGAGGCACTACCTCTATGGTGAAAAATGTGAGATTTATACTGATCACAAGAGTTTAAAGTATATTTTCTCACAAAAAGAACTCAGCATGAGGCAAAGGAGATGGCTTGAATTACTCAAGGATTATGATTGCACGATACACTACCACATGGGGAAAGCAAACAAGGTGGAAGATGCTTTGAGTAGAAAAGACCATGGAGTTTTGAACAATATGAGAATTGAAAGGGATCCAATTTTCATGGATCTAGTGAAGATGGACATGGGAATAACCAGGGAAGGCGAAACATCATTTCTTTTTCAAATGGTTGCCAAACCATCTTTAATAGAAAGGATTAAGAGTACTCAGACCGATGATGAAGAATTTAAAAAGAAGATTAAAGCTGTGAATGATGGGAGATTGAGAGACTTTGTGTATGTAGATGGAATTTTGAAATTTGGGAAGAGACTTTGTGTTCCCGATATACCTGATCTAAAAAGGGAATTGCTGGATGATGCTCATAGTTCCAATTTCTCTATACACCCTGGGAGCACCAAAATGTATAGAGATTTGAAGGAACATTT
The DNA here is from genome assembly GCA_963277665.1 of Viscum album. NCBI lineage: Eukaryota > Viridiplantae > Streptophyta > Magnoliopsida > Santalales > Viscaceae > Viscum > Viscum album. The sequence continues at coordinate 1,886,784,993 of OY728140.1, forward strand.
TTGGTGGGACAACATGAAGTGGGAGATTGCTGATTTTGTGTCAAGATGTATGGTTTGTCAACAAGTGAAAGCTGGAAGGCAACAGCCTGGAGGAGTCATGCAACCTCTTCCCATACCAGAGTGGAAATGGGACAATATTACGATGGACTTTGTCATGGGGCTACCAAAGACTCCTAGAAGGAACGATGCAATATGGGTTATTGTTGATCGTCTTACCAAGTCAGCACATTTTCTTTCTATAAGAGAAGATCTACCCCAGGAACGTCAAGCAAGACTATATATTAATGATGTTTTGAGACTTCATGGAGTACCCCTATCAATTGTTTCTGATCGTGATCCCCGTTTTACTTCAAGATTCTGGAAAAGTCTTCAGAAATCCCTGGATACTGAACTTCATTTGAGCACTGCATACCACCCTCAGACAGACAGACAATCAGAACGGACTATTCAAACCTTAGAAGACATGTTGAGATCTTGCTCACTTGACTTTCAGGGTATGTGGGATCAATATTTACCTCTGGTAGAATTTTCCTATAACAATAGCTTCCATTCGAGTATTCAGATGTCACCATAGGAAGCGTTATACAGAAAGAGAATTCGTACACCAACCTGTTGGGATGACGTTGGTGAAAGAAAACTTGTAGGCCCAGAACTGGTGGAGGAAACGGTGGAAAAAGTGAAAGTAATCCAAAATCACATCAAAGCAGCACAAAGTAGGCAGAAGAGCTATGCCGATAATCGAAGGAAGGATTTGGAATTTCAAGTCAGTGATCATGTTTTCCTGAAGGTATCTCTGCGGAAGGGAGTCATACTTTTTGGTAAGAAAGGTAAATTGAGTCCCAGGTACATCGGACCTTTCGAAATTCTAGAACGAATTGGGGTTGTAGCTTACCGATTGGCAATGCCGCCAAGTCTCTCCAAAGTTCACGATGTGTTAAACGTATCTCTGTTGAGGAAATACATGCCTGATCCAACGCATGTACTCACCTATGAAGAATTAGAACTGGAACCCGATCTTTCCTATTGTGAAGAGCCTGTCCGGATTCTTGATACGAGAGAACAAAAACTGAGAAACCGGACGACGCGTCTAGTAAAAGTTTTGTGGAGAAACCATAAGATGGAAGAGGCAACGTGGGAACCCGAGGAACTTATGATGAAGAACCTCCTGAGTCATTTCATGCGATAGTATTCTAGAAATTTCGAGGACGAAATTATTTGAAGGAGGGGAGAATGTAACACTCCAAGATTCTACGGTACGCTTCTCTTTGAATAATGCGATAGCGTGTGTTGTACGCAACACCGAGTTCTAACAACCAATCAAACTAGCCATTATGAATAGTAATACCTACTTTTTAAAATTATATATATTTTATATTTCAAAATGGACTTCATTTTTGGATTCTGAATATCTAATTTAGCCTAAGGTGAAATTTTGGTACTTTTCGGATAACTTTCATATTTTGATGAATAGTGAAAATTACTAAATTTTAATTAAAAACAAATTTTTTAATCAAAATAATTAATAGTGATAAATTATAATTTTTTGTAGTTTTAAAGTATATTTAGAATATATTTTTACCATTTAATATAATGTTGTTCATTGGACATAATTTTACAATTAAACCGAACATAAACAACTGTCAATCTTTTGATAGTTATTATCTCTTAAAAATACGCTTTTTGTTTTGACAGCGGGAATTAATTTTAAATTAATTTCTGCCACTTCTGTGTTTTGAATTTAGGAAAATGGATTCCATATTTGGAATCAGGATGTTCAAATTGTGTAAATAGGTAACTTTTATTTTTAGACATTTTGAATAATTACTGTGGTAAATATTTTATTTACCATGGTTAAGGGTAAATCCGGTAAATAAGGGTTAAAAAATAATATTATAATAATACTAAATTACCCTAAAACGTGTCTTAACCCTATTTGTTGATACATGGTCAACCATGGGCATCTTTGGGTCGATTTTGGGACCCCATGGATCCACTTGTAAGTGATAATGACACTTTATTTTTATTAAGTTAAAATGAATACAAAAATGACACAAGCATATATCTTTTAGAAAAACAATTGTTACATAGGGTTATATATGTTGGATTTTAGATTATAAATATTCATTAGAAAGATAAAAATATTTCCTACATAATGATATTTTATATATAATTTTTAGACATTAAATAATTTATTTTATTTATGACACAATGATGATGTTGTAATTACTATAATAGTGAAAAATTAAAATAATTGATATTATAAATACCCAAATAAATATAATATGAAACTTTTAATGAATTAAACTAATTTTCTAGGATAATATGATATATTATTATTGATTCAATTGACTTTTTTCGAAGTAATAAATCTGTTATGAGTTTCACAAAAATCAACTATTGAATAGTGTCAAAATTGACATAAAAGAGTTCTTAAAATAAATATTATATTATTAATTGATATTAAATTCCTAAAAATCTAAGGTTCGGCCAAGAGACTTATATCATGATAGGTTCATCATTAATGGACCACTTGGGGGTCGCTTGGATGTATATATTAAGTTTATTAACCATATTATATAAAAATACAAAGGGACATTGTAAAAGTGAAACTAATTAACTTAGAGTTAATACTTAAAGATAAGGTTAATATAAGTACTCAAACCTGTCTGAATTCTATTGGTTTAGTGGTTTTCGACCTATCCCCACCTTAACCTTTTAATAATCAACTTTGGAGCCATTAGAAACCGAATATTAATTTATTATAAATTAATATTTCTAGCTTTTCCAAAGGTGCCCCTCACCCCTCTTATAAAAGGGAACTCCTCCTTCTCATTTCTTCACACCTTCAAAGCCTTTTGGTTCGGCCAAACTCTGCCCAAATACTCTCCCAACATACCTAAATACAACCTAGAGGCCTTAGTTTTATCAGAAAGCCAACCTAAGGATCCCTTTTGATCATATCAAAAGGAAGAACCCGAAGAAGAGGTAATGTTTTCACCACCCCTTTTCAAGTTCCTTTCTTCTTCCACTTCTTCTTTCTTTGTTCTTACCATTCTAAAATAATAACTCCAGTATCTTACATATACTGTGATGTTATTATAAATATGGTACAACCATATTCAGTATTCTATCCACCCTTTGAATAACATGTCACCATACGTGCGTACGTACGGCTTACCGTCTCCACGTCGGGGTGTAATTGTTATTCAATATATTATTATTTGGATGGGTATAATAATGATGTTTAACTCATGTAAATAATAAATATAACATGTTAATGATTCTGTATATATGATATACCATCCATTTATATATTATTTTAAAATCAAAAGAATGATATTGTCGCTCGTGCGTACGTACGGACTACCGTCTCCACGAACGCGATGAGATTCATTCTTCATCATATCCATTCAAGTATAATTATCATTTGATTAATTAAAAATGATGTTTAAGGATTTGATATCATTCTGGATATGAATAAGATACAACAAACATGTCTTATGTAACAAAACATATAAAATAAAATGAGTAAGTTAACACCCGAAACGACGATAATTCTAAGATATTATTAACAAATCAATGTTAAAAGATCATATATGATATCATATTAATATATATGATTCTTGTATAATTTAATAACAATTATTTAACCATTATACAGGAGTTTAATCTACCCCAACCAAGGAAAAGTACAAGGTAAGGGTTATTTCACAATCTCTTCATTATCCGAGGTTGTTTATATGTAATAATCTACTGGGATCTCTTTATCATCCACATCCATGTTTTCTTAAAAATGTATTTCAAAACATTTTTATTAATTACAAGAATATGGGTTAAAGTCATTTATACCCTTGTTTTACTTTTATAAGAGGAATCTTTCCGTCGTTTTCAAAACAAGGTCCTTTTAACCTTTTCAACAGAATTAAGGTAAGAATGTTTTTTTAACTTATACGGCGGGTGCGGCTATTTTCCGCCGTTATAAAATCATCAAAGCTTTCCTTACAAGCTTATAAGAATATTTTCAAAGAAAATGTTTTATTTTATATGGCTTTTAAATGATTTCAAAAATAGAAAGAGATATTTCTCTAAAAAGAGTTTTGATTTCATTTATGTCAACATCCTTTGATAGATTTTACGCTGATTTATTATGATACAAAACTTATATATTGTATTATAAGGTTTTGTGATATGTTTGACTGTGGATGTGCTATTTTTATACCATTCATAGTTTATAGTGAAATTATTGACATTTCGTATGCTAGTTTTAATACGAATGTTTATGTTATGTTTAAACCTTTTCATATGGGAATGCATTGGACTTAATATGTGACGGGTGGAGCCCGCTATAGCTCCTCGATGCATCAGTAGGTCTCATGAGACAAACTAGTGTCTTGGCACAAGGCCTTGACAAAATATTATTTGTAGTCTTGGCACGAGGCCTTGGATATGTGGTTATGATAGTCTGGCATTATGCATTCCATCATTATGAAAGTGGTTATTGATTTTGCATGTGATTATTCGATTAGTAGAATAACCATGTGAATAAGTAAATGGAATTATCTCATTTTATTTATGACATACTATGTTAAAAGTTAATGTTTAAAAGGATTTTGTTTTAGTTATACACTGCCTTAAATGTTTATTCTTATTTATGAAAGTTTCTGCTATATTGTTATCCTTACTGGGCATTTGAGCTCACCCCTTTTCTATGTTTTATTTTTCCCAGGAAGTGAAGAAGTAAATTATGAATGACCTACAGGGATATTATGTTGGGATATGAGTGTGGATTATGGAGACAATATGTTGTTGTAGTAGTTTTTCATTTTATGATGTAATGTAAGACTTATGAATATATCTAGTGTTTCCAAGACTACTAAACCAATCGGTCTTTCGAGATTTGATCTTTCTTGTGATCATACCAATGTTATGTAATAATGCACCGACTCTGGGTAACTGGGGTCGGGGCGTTACAGAGGGTGAGGAGGAGGTCAAGGTGGAGGAGGAGGGCGAGGAGCAGCCAAGGCGGAGGAGGAGGATTAGGAGGAATCCAAGGTAGGGTCTGATGGCAAGGAGGAGGGCATTGAGGAGTGTAGGGATGATGATGGGTATGATGATGAAGATGGGGGGGATGCTGATGATGACATTGATGAAGGACCGATTTATCTGTTAATTTTTTTTACTAATATTACTAAAATTTGATATTTGATGATTTTTTGTGCCTAAATATATGTATTATTAGGTAGGTTAGATTATCTTTATTTATTTATCAATAAATAATAAAACATGAAATGCTGATTTGCTATGACTGATTCACCCCTCCCCTATACACCCTCCCATCCACTAGAGACCACCACCCCTCTAAACACCCCCACCCCCTGGACACCCACCACACCACCCGGACATCCCCCACCCCTTGGACACCCCCACACCCCTAGACACCACAACCCCTTGGACACCCCCACCACCTGGACACCCCCTATGCCATTGGACAACCTGCCCCCAACACCCATGATAGCCCCCACACCCCAGCCACCACCCCACCAACTGGACAACCCCACCCCCTAAACAGCCCACCCCCATGGACACCCCTCCACCCCCATAGACAGCCCCCCCAAACCTGGACACCCCCCCAGACTCCAACTATCCCCTTGGACAGTACCCCCAACCCCTGGATAGCCCCAACACCATAGACACCATCCCACCTCATGGACACCCCCACCCCTTGGACACTCTTACCCCCTTGGACTGCCCTAACATCCTTGACATCCCCCACCCCCCTGGACACCACCCCACCCCCTTGACACCCCCACCCCTAGACACCCCACCCAGATAGACATCCTCTACCCCCTGGACAGCACACCCCCACCCCTTGGAGCCTCATCTCCCCAGACCACCCAAACCCTTGGACAAACCCCCCCAAGACTCCACTCCACCACCTGTAAACCCCCTGAACACCCCACCCCCATGGACAACCCACACCTGTTAGAAAACCCCCGCCCCTTGGACACCCCATACCCCTTTGACACCACCCCCAACCCCCTAGACATCCCTCCCCCCTAGACACCACCCCACCTTTTGGACACCCTCTAGACACCCCTTCCCCTTTCAACAACACCCCCAAACCCCTGGACAGTCCCCCACCGCCTGGTCACCACCCCATGGCCTAGGAACCCCCACCCCCATGGACTCCCCACCCCCTGGATAGCCTCAACCCTCGGACACCCCCACCACTGGAGACCCCCTACCCCCTTTGAAAGCCACACTTACCCCCTGGAAGTCTCCCACCCCTAGACACCACCCCACCACTTGGACACCCCCACCCCCTAGACACCCGCACCACCATGGTTATCCCCCAACCCCATGGACACCCTCCCCCACCCCACATGGACTCCAACCCACCTTCTAGACACCCCTACACCCTGTGGACACCCCTACCACCTTAGACACCCCCCAACCCCAAGGACAGCCCCCCTCCCCCCCTAGAGAGCACCCCGCCCCTGGAGACCTCCACCCCCTGGACACCCCATCCCCCAGGGACAACCCCCACCCCCTCGACAGCCCCCCCACACCCCTAGGAAACCCTCATCCCCCGGAACACCGGCACCCTCTGGACACCCCTACCCCCTTGTACATCCCCCCATGGACACCCCATACCCCCTAGAACAACCCCCCACCCCTGGATATCCCCCCACCCCAGGGACACCCCTACCGCCTGGGACAACACCCCCAAACCAATGGACAAACCCCACCCCCTGGACACCACCCCACCACTTGAACACCCCCCAGACACCCCCATCCCCTAGACACCCCTAGCCCCTTAGACAGAACCCCTAACCCACTGGATTTACACCACCAACCCTAAACACCACCCCACCACATGGACCCCCACCCCACCTGGATACACCCACCCCCCATGGATAGCCACCCACCCCTTGGACCCACCGCACCCCTGGACGCCCCCACCCCCTGGACAGCCCACTCCCATGGATAGCCCCCCACCCCTGGACAACCCCCACCCCCATGGACACCCCCACCCCATGGAAACCCCCACCCCCATGGACACACTCTACCCCCATTGGATAGCCCCCAACCCCTAGACTTCCCCCCTCGACACCACCCCACCACATAGACTTCCCCCACACCCTAGACAGTACTACACCACCTTAACACCCCCACCCCCTGGACACCACTACACCCTTGGAAATCCCCCCAACCACTAGACACCCCTTGGACACCCCCACCCCCAAGGAAAACCACCACCCCCAGACACCCCCACAACCACAAACACCCCCACCCCCTGGACACCCCAACCCCATTGGAAAGCCCCCAACCCCCTGAAAACCCCCACCCTTGGACACCCCCACCCCCTGGACACCCTCCCATCCCCTTGAGATATCATCCCCCCTAGACCCCCCTGAACACACCTACCCCCTTGGGCATCCCCAACCCACTAGACATCCCCCCCCAGACACCCCCACCACGCTAGACACCCCCCAACACCTAGGACAACCCACTAACCCCTGGGACAACCCCCACCCACCCTAGATAGCCCCCACCCCCCTGGACACCCCTAACCCCTTAGATAGTCATAAAACATTAGAACCTCTACCCCATGTCAAATTACCCCTTACTACATCATGGTATACCTCATTATCCAAAAATTCAAGTCTCATATGAATCCACCCATGCCTATGAAAAACAATTCCATATTCTAAACCAGAAACATGATTATCTTATATAGGGTTCACTTCATTCTATTTATAAATCCATTTTTTATGTGTTATAGGGAATTAAATATTGTATTTATTCAATTCATAATTCTATATTGCATAGGGTAATTGCTATGAATTCTAAATTGAATTCATTATGTATTTAATTAAATTATGAATTATGTGTTAATGTTGTATGGGTATAATAGTAGTATTTGTATACTTTATTTAATTACTTTTATTCTGTATGTGTGTAATGGGTAATTAATTACAGAACATGAGGTATGTGTGTATTGAGAACTGGTGGAAGTGCATCATTGTAGTTACACTAGGGGGAGGCAGACCTGCTACTACTGCAGGTGCATATAGGTTGTGTCAACAGTTTAAAAAAATGTTCATATGTATATACCAATGGTTTAAAAATTGTTGGTGTAGATTCTATACCAGACTTTTCCCAACGGTTTGTGAGGAACCTTTGATATAAACATGGATTTTGATATTTGTAATCGTTTTAAACCATTATTAAACATTTTTACCAATGGTTTCTTGTAACCGTTAGTGAACATTTTTACCAATGGTTTCTTATAACCATTGGTACATAATCCATTAAGCACCCATATCCCAATGGTTCTCATAGAACTATTGGGATATGTCTATCCCCACGGCCCCACAACCAATGGTTTGAACAACTGTTGGTATAGTTTATACCAATTGTGGTCTAGCCTTTACCAATGGTTTGAATCCATTGGTAAAGTCTTTGTTTCTAGTAGTGACTCCTTCCCCTTGTTAGAGGGGTGTAAAAAAATGAATCATAATACCAGGTTATCATTGTCAGGATGGATCTTGCACTTCAAGCACAAGTAGAAGACTTGTTGATAAAAGGAGATTCCTAAACGGTTATCAAGAGGGATAATAGTGACTATGCCATCAAATAGGAGGATATCATCCATTTTTTATCATGTATGATGACTAGTGGATGAATTACCCAAAAATACCATGGTAACTAATGTCCCCTGATTTCAAAATTTTATGCCGATGCATTTGAAAATGCAGCCACTACTATAGAAAATCCATATTAGGATAAACCCATCATCAGCATCAAGAACTGTTGGATGATATTGAAATTTTTTTAGGCCGACACAAAAGAAATCAATGATATTATTCCCCTACCTAAGATGTATGGTCTTACCACTGGCTATATGACTCCCATTATGAACTTTCTCCAAAAGAGCGAACTTCCACCTGGAAAAGCCAGGAGGCATAAAATTAGGATACAAGTAATTAATTTCATTCGATATGATGACCCAAATCAAAAATAAGTTCCTCTATAAGATAGGAATTTATGGGGTCCTTCTCAAGAACATTAATGGGGAAGATACAACTTCCATAAATAAATATGTACACACTGGGGCCTGTGATTCACATCAATCAGGATCCAACCTTTCCCACCAAATTTGAAGGATTGGATTATAACAAACCTGCTCTTTATTACATAATTAATAATGATTTATTACATAAAATCATCACTTGATACAACATAGAAGATAGAGTGGTCTAGTATAATTGGGTCTTAGGAACATCACATAACAACTTAAAATATGAAAGATAACATCTTTATTGAAAACATCCTTTATATGGCCACTAAATTCCCTCGTACATAGCTATGCATAGGATAACTAGAGGACATGTATAAAAAGGGTTGAGTTATATAGCCTAGTAAGGGAGTAAACAAGAAAAAACATGAAAAATACAATAAATGTTAGGCAATAGGTATATCAATGAAGCATAAGATAAACATGAACATAAAGGCTTTATATAGCATGATTAACATAACATTGAAATGTAGAAACAAAATTTAACATTATATTATAAGGAGCCAAGGATTATTGCGCATGTAGGATGAGTAAACCATCATTACAATTAAATCATAATTCATAAAACCTCATTTCACTTGATGTATCATGATACTAATCTTTACCCAATTCGTTGGAGCGCTATTAGGGCGCACCCTTCTTAATCATTTCATTTCCAGCATAAGTGTCCCTTATAGATCATATAACATTGATTCATTAAACATCATCACTTATTCCATGATAATGGAATGTGGAATTAATACATGAAACTATATATTCAATAATTTTATATTCATAAAGGTTAATACCCTTGATAGAAAAATGGGCATGATATTCACTACACAATGACTTTGGCTTGGAAAATCACAATGCAGTTTCAACAACATAATGAGGTAACATAAGAAATCATAAAAATGTTTGATGATAGAGAAAGGGGTATCCCATAATATTGAAAAAATATTTGTAGTAATTGGATCATATTGATACATTTCCCAACATATGTAATGTAATTTAGATTCATGATACAATAGAACTGCTTTAATGTAAATAAGGAGAGAGAAGTTCTTTATGGAATTTTCGCATGGTAACAGGTGTACATGGGAGGAATTAATGAGAGAGAAAAGGGTCTATAATCATTAAAACATAAATAGAGATATATGGGGGAGGTGTGAAATCATACCCTAACATTTATAATTGAAATTAAAAGGGCATAACAATATTAAGAAACTTGGATAAAATGAGTAAGGATGGAATCCCTTATTTGGAAGTGTGATCCTAAAGGTTTGTAGGGGCTTGAGATGGGATTTTTGGGATCTTGGGGTGCCTTGGGAGGATGATAGAGAGAGGAGGGAAAATGTTGGTTGAGATAAAAAGTCTTTTAGTGAAGAGGAAGTGATATTTTGGGTGGGTTTATATAGGAAAAGGGAGAGAATTTTTTACTATATAGGTTTTGGACACTACACATTAAACTAATCAAATACAAAAACCATGTCATGGTTTTTGCCCATGTTTTTTTCCAAAGAAAAGTGAAAAATAATATTTTATAAGTCCAGTGGCCTAACGTCATAAAATATTAGTCTTATTTATGTAGAGGTTAGTCGCACTCTAAATAAAATCATTTTATAAATATAAAATGTTTTATAAGCCTTGGAGGGTCCACTAAGGATTTGTAAAATAAATCAAATAAACCTAAAATAGAATTATTTTAATGTTAAATCATATATTGTCTGAAAATATCATTTATATTATTTTATTAAATCACTAATGGGTCATTATGATGTCATAAAACACATTATATATTTAAACAGTATTAAAATTTTACGCATAAATTCGGTTGTCTCAGATAATAATGAAAAATACACCATCTGATAATTTCAATGTCCTGATTCCCAAAATAATATTTATTTTATCAAAATAATTTTTTAAATATGTTAATTTTTACTTTTTAAAATAAAAACTAACATTTATTAAAAATTCATGTGTTTTGATAAAAACACCTTTCAAACCATAATAAAAATTACAATTGTGTTCAAAAAATTTTTAAGATCATTTATATTTAATAAAAATTAATTTAATAACAATAATATTTTATTAAAATATTATTTAATTAAAAAAATAATTAATACATCAAAATAAATTTTTTAATTGAATATTGACTAAAAACACTATTTGTGCTTTAAAAACAGTTTACAAAGTTACAATAATAAAATGAATGTATATTCTTTATCCTATAAAAAAATATTGAACATAATCATAGTGCGGGGTTATTGTTACATTTACCCTTAAGAAACCCACATAATACCATTTTTTAACGTATGGGGTGTTGACAGTCTCTTGTGGTGGCTCTGATAATATCACTGGAGTGGTAATCTCTCTCAACTTCTACTTCTCCTGCATGAAGTTCTGCGCAAGCTTAAATTATTCAAGCTCAGATTAGGCTTGGTCATGATCAAAGGCCAAAGATGAAACCTCCTTTACATGCTCTGAAAAAATGGGCCTCGTACAGAGCAATTCTACTGGATGAGATCATCACTTCCTCTGTCTGAGTAAATTGGATTTGTTAAATCCCTATATTATACTAATCATGTTATCACTGTTCAATGACTATATTAGAAATGGTCACAATCCTAACGGTTTTTTGAAATCCAAAAACATAAAACCAAGTAAGTGCATATTATATATATACGTTTTACATAATAAGAAATTTAATTTGATCAAGGGGAATTTTCATTGATAAAATATTGTGTCGTTAAATGGATACTACTTGCCCACTATGAAACAGTATTGCACTAACATTACCTATAAGTTTTATTCCTTCCAAGTCTATGAAAATTTAATCCACCAGCCCCCAGAGTTACTTCACATATCCAATTACTCTTTTCAATTTTCCATATGGTGAATAGATGTCATAGTACCATAACCACCCGCAATGGAAAAAAATTAAAATGCATCCTCACAGCAAGCGATATCTTTTCTAAATGGACAAAATTTTTACCCCTTAAAGAAGTCAGGGTGAGAAACATAGTCACCATTGTAAATTTCAGAATAATCCCCATATTTTTTGTCCCCCACACCGTACTAATGGATAGTGGTACAAACTTATGTTCATTCAAGTTGGAGAAGTTATACCAGAAATATGGTATCAAAACCAACCATTCGTCCTACTATAATGAAGAGGGTAATGGATCGACAGATTCCCTAAGAAATACCCTATCCATTATACTAAAAAATATGGTATAGAATGATAATTATTGGTGGCCTAATAGGCTCCTCCATGCTTTATAGGCTTACTTAACTACCTCCCAAACCGCTACTCAAGCAACACTGTATTCATTGGCATATGGGACAGAAGGAGTACTGCAAATTTAAGTTCAACCACCCTTGCTTAATGTTTCCATTTCTAATCAATTATCCATATTTGAGAAATCCATCAAGTGATTGGATTCATTAGAATAGATCGATGAGAAAATATTTCATACCTTTCCACATTTGGAAATTTACCAAAATCAGATTGCATGAGCCCTAAAAAAAGGTGTGCCTCCAATCCTTCCTCAAAAGAGAAATGGTGAAACTCTGATGATAATCGAAATTGAAACTCTGAATCTGGATCCAAAATGGGAAGGACCATATGTAATACATAAGGTCAACTCTAAAGGATCTTATTCCCTAATTTCAATGGATGTCCATCTCATCACAATTCCTAGAAATGCAAGGTTCATAAAGAAATATTTCATGTAGGCAAATCAAAAAAGTAATATTGTCCACATGAAATTAAACTGTATGGAATTCATCTAGATCTCTTGATTTAAAATACATGATGGAAATGTCCTATGAACATGAATTTAAAATATAGAAACACATCCTGGCATTAAGACATTAAACTACATGAAATCCTTTATCCTCACCACATGATGTTAAACCATAAGGTCCATCTAGAACTAAATATGGCATGATTCTCATTTTGGTGAGATACATAGAACAACATGTGGCATGATTCTTGTACATACACAATATGTAGTGACGCCCAGATTCTAATCCTAGTTTGTCCACCCAATTATGAAAATCCCCCTTGCTATACTCTTAACTGTCTATGCAATTTAGGGAACCCATGCAACTCCTTGCTTCACACACCGAACATTGATCACATGATGTTATGAATTGAGGTAAGGGACTTTGACCAAAGGTAAGGCATAAAATTACAAAATATGCCCATGGGGTCCTAAATGCAAGACCAAAAATTCAATTGCACATGTCCTCAATGCTTGACGTTAAAGTGTGTGGAACTGTAGGAAAAACATGTGGTTTGATTTTAGTACATAAATGATCCATCGTGTAACCAAGAATCCTCATGTATTTGTTCAGCCACCCTAGGATTAAAAATTTCCCTTTCCAATGTATGGATTAGACCTTCACTGGAGGCTCTCCAAGAACTACATATGGATTGATTATCGTTATGAATATATATGTGGTGATGCTGATACCCTATACCATAGGCCCAACTATGAACGATGTGAAAATTTACCTCCCCTATGTATAGGTCAGACCTATGGGGAAAATATCCCTCAAATAACTACATAGGGATTGATTCCTTCCCACACAAGTTATGTGGAAACACTCAAGTGTCATGACATGGGGCCAGCCCCATTAAAACAAATAGGTATAAGATGCCCCCTCCTTGCATATGGGATAGACATATGAAATAGAATCCATATATAATTTTCTGTGGCTTGATTCAAAACCTCATGATATATTTAGAGACACCCATGTCTCCATCTTTTTTCCTAACTGCAACAATCACACACTTTTACGTCAGTTATCTTCCATCCTAACCGCATGGTATTAAACTGTACAGGATCTTCAAAACTACATATGGATTGATTCTCATCCCAATAATATATATGGTGGAATATTTACCTTATTCCCTAGGCCCAACCAAAAATGATAGTTCAAGAATATCCATGAATTTTAAATATCCCTACAATCATTATATACAAGACAAATCAATATAGGTGGTTTCAGGCATGATTAGAAGTATTTTACCCATACACCCGTGAATGAAAAAAAATATTATTGGTGGAGTCCAATGAGAGTTTTTCTCCACTAGTGAGCTCATATTCATGAAATTTCTCATTATCATGCCTAATCTTGATCAGAATGGGGGAACAGAAGATATTTACTTACTGAAAGACATTAAACTGCACGACCAATGTTCTACCCCTATGTATGTGTATGTCCTGTTTAAGGGAACCTCCCTACAGCAGTGTAGGTAAAACAACACCATAACTTTCATGAAGAAGTCATTACCTATATTTACCATTTCATATTTATGAACATCCCTTTTATGAACGACACTCTATTCTCAAGAAGTTCTAACTCAACATAAACTTCCATGGACATTGGAAATAGTATGTTAGTGACTTGATGGAACCTCTTCTTAACAATACGCATAATTCCCCGATGGCTCTGCATAAGTTTCCCCAAAAAATGTTCTGTCAACCAAATGAAAATTTACCCTCAGGAGAGGCTCTTCCTACCTCTATATGCCCTAATAGATTCTATGCCCCAAACCATTCCTTGTATTCAAAACCCCCCATGTTATAGTTTACATATTTTACTCCTTTCATTCATGAACATGGTATAATATTTCTAGTCAAACAACTATGAAAAGGGTGAGTGTTTCCCCTCATTTTTTATGAAACTTATTACACCCAAAAAAAGGAAGAGTCATAGATTCATGATTTTAAATTGAAAAACACATTAACAATCTTTTTGAAATGAAAAATCCATGTAGGATATGTCTCCCATTCATTATTAAATTTATCATGAGTACCTTCATACTTTTTAGACAACCCTATTTGAACAAAAAAACCCTCAAGGTATTAAGGAATCTAAAGTCCTAGGAAATTGGTATGATCATCATAAATAGACGTTCAATGTCCTGAGAATAGCACTGCATGACAATGTGAACAATTCCCTGGAAGCTCTGCATATGTTTCCCACAAAAAGGTACTTTCAACCGAAGGAAAATTTATCCTCATGAGAGGGTTTTCCTACTTCAATATGCCTCATTTTCCTCTGTCGCCATAAGATATCCTACATCCAAAAATCACAGACCCATGGCCAATTAAAATCCCTCAATCATGTCTAAAAATAATTGGGATATACTTGTGCAATGTGTCCTGATTGGGGTCCTCCCCATATAAATTATGTTAAAATATGTTCAACCTAAAACATCAGTTTTTATAGTTTGGTTATCAAGACTTTAAACTTCCCATGAAGAGAGACATGAAACTCACCAAGATGGAAACCTGCAAAATGGCCCCCTGGGAAAAATTAGAGTATTATCTCACCAGACCAACACATCATATGGTTGAAGAAAAATATTGAGGAGTCAAAATATTAATAGATACACGAAACTTTTTAGGTCGAAAAACCTCAAGGGAAGGCTTAAGAAAAAGTCTATTTATTCTTGTTAAGCCCACATCATAATATAATTAGGAAAAAAATAGGGTTATAACAGCAAAAGATATAAAGTTTATAGGATCCTTCATGTGACCCTATAAATACTTTTTTATTCTTGTTGAGTCCCTTGTTTGAAAAAAATAGATAATTATTTGATTATTTCTATTTAATTTCCTAGTATCATGATTCAAATCGATATCTTGTGATGATTAATATATATATAATGATAACGAAAAAAATGGTGGGATAAATAAATTTCCTTCATTTTAAAAATAAAGAGGAACATCCACACTCTAGAGTCTCCATCTAATTATACTGAAAAAAAAGTGAATAAAAAAACACATGACAACCAAAATGGTTAGAATGGAACCTGACTCACTCTGGTTAGTAAATTGACTGCTGTTTCTCTGAATCATTTTTTATATTTTAATAAGCCATGTTTTGGTTGTGATGTAACCTTACATATATATATAGATTTCAAATTACAAAACATATTTTGAAATTTAAAACATACCATAGTTATAAAATCAAACATATAAGATATAAACCACATAGCCCTTGACCAGAGGGACTTCCATCCCGAAAGATATTAGCCGTTAACTTGACCAATGCAAGACATCGCCAGAAGCCACATGCTGGAAGACACTACTGATCACCGTAACCCAAAGAAGATGAATCTGACATTATCACCCCAAAAAAACGAATAACAATGACCACCATAATTGAAATTTTCATCATCGTTGTTGAAGAAATTAATCAAAAAATCTGAATTGAGAAACGAAACACAGAATTAGAAAACACCATCTTTACTGTCATAGATATCCACACCAAAACTAAATGAAACCATTCAACACCTAAAAAAACATCAAAAAACAAAACCATTATCACCATCCATTACATCATTGAAGCAAAATCGTAAACCATATAACAAAAATGATTCAATGAGAAAGAACAAAGACCATGAAGGAAAAATCATGAGGAATGGAATGAATCAGATAAAATCGTGATGGAATCTCCTTCATCCCTACCACCCCAATATCCCAAACATCCCTAAAACATCATCTTGGTTGAGTAAAAACGGGGTCTTGCAAGGTGGGTAAGTAAGTAAGGGGAAAATAGGATCACTAAAAAGTAGAAACATAGTCAGGAGATGTATGATCTGATAGAAAGGAACCCAAATAAGAGAAACTAGAAATCCAGAGATAGAGAGAGAGAGGCTCATTGGATGCCACCAACAACACATTCCCAAGTCAATGAAGTTGCATCGAGTTAATTTGAGATGTGGTTTATTCACGATGGTTCCATAAAAAAGGGTGAAGGTCACATCAAAAAATATATTGAAGGAAGATAATGGAATGAGAGTTGGAAAAGAGAACTATGCTAGAGAAAAAAAATCCTCTCACCACCAGGGGGACGATGAGAGGGAGGAAGCGGCAACACTGGGAACAAATCCTAGCTCGAGGATAGAATGGAGACATAAATATTGGGAATAAATTTCAAATCGACCACTTTCTAACACATACCATCAAGAGCCTATTCAAAATATGTTCTTTTATTACCTATATCATCGGCTATTAGGAATATATTTCTAACAGTGGCCCCGAGATCTTGAAATTTTTTCCTGATAGCTTCATGATTTTTAGTTGATGATGACAACTGCGTCTTCAACCTTGAAAGGAAATCTTTGCACTCCCAATGTTCCTCAATTTTTACCCTCACATGGTCATAAAAATACACCTCCTCTATCATTATGTGATGAAAATAAGTGTTCATATCCTGAAAATTCTCTAACTGATGGTGGGAGGAATTAAATAGATCAAGGATGCATTCACGGTAATATAAGTTCTTTTGACCAAGGATTATTTGATATGTGAGAAAGTAAAGATGCCAAATATTAAAGCCTCCATATCACAAATAAATTAATTTTTATTGGAGACTGTCTACCTTCTTAGTATGTTCTTACCAAATAATTATAATGAAAATAGTAAAAAAATTATATCATGCCCGTTCATGTATAGTACGGTGACCCTAGATAGAATATGGACTCTAGTCATGCTCACCTGTTGTCACAGGGAAAAAATCCAGAAGTTCCAACATAGACAATGGAATTGTTCTATGTTAACTTACCCATGTAGGGAGATTTCCCACCCCTATAGATGGATCATCACATGAATCAAACTGTGGGGTAGTGGACACAACATCAGAAAATCTCATTGATGTTCTACTGGGGCTAGCCATAGTAGGGATGCCAACAAGTCCGACCAAAGTTAAGGGATCTGAATCGCTCTCAATAGATATGGGGAACAATAATGAAGTCCCCTATGATCACCTGTGATGGTGAATGGTGTTCCTAATCATAGTTGGAATAGGGGGATGCTACAACTATTATGGGATTGGAATCATCCAAATGCATTTTCACCTATTGAACTTGTCTATCCAGTATTCTGTCAAATTAGTAGGCCACACATAGTTGGGAATACTACAATGATATGTGAGTGAAGGATACTATGGGTGGAATAAGGAAATTCATTCTAGATTCCCCCACATCATTATACAATAAAGTTGAAGAAGAATTAGTAGATGAGATTCCCTCTTGACCAACATGATGGGGAGTAATGCGACTTATAATAGGCATCTAAATTGTATGGAGAACCTATAAAGAGTATACAGTTCATTAATGGTTTTTATTTCAATATGGGAAGTAAATATTTGAACTAGTAGTGTAATAACATAAGAATGTTCTTCTAAAAAAACTCTCCCATTATTCCCCAATCCTCCCTGAGGTATAGAGTAAGGTGAATAAGAAAATTTAGAAAAAGCATTCAAAAATTTGATACTTTTGTTAGCACCTGAATTTTTGGCACAGACCACGACAATTTTGAGTAAATTCATGAAGAATCCAGAAAGAAAAACCACCACAGCATGTCAATACTCATTTTAGGGGAAATTATCTACTATCCAGCTATAAAAAAGTTGAAATGGCCTAATAAGATGATGAAAAGGCCTCCATTCCTATATTTTTCCCCCCAACTCTTAAATTTGGTTAAGGGTGGGGATGGACAAAATGATAAGTTGTCCCTCTACCAATGTGGCTACCATAATTAAAGTTAAAACCAAGACACAAGTATAAATTTTACAGGAAGGGAAGATCCACTAGCTTGAGAACATATAGAAGAGTCTTTCCAATCTATGTTTAGAAGATACGTCTATCCAAACCCCATAACCCTCGGTGGTGTATCAACATACCTTGAGGGTAGCACAGTAAGATCTAGTAATGATCCAAAACTGCTGGTTTGGATGGGATTGGATACAAAGAAATCTCTCCCTTGTTCAGTTCACTTGCAAGTATAACCATGTCCAATCCTCAAAGAAAATAAGTGAGTGGCATGAATATTTAGATCATATAGACTCTCTACTATGATCAGTAATTCCTCCTATAATAGGGATACTTGTTAAATATTACTCCAATTTTTTGATATTGGTAAAAAAAATCATACAAATTTTCAAGGATGGGATGTCCCCCTATCTAGTTGATATCCCACAAACTAAAAGCCGCTTCACCATGGGACAAGTGAAATGTGTTGGTTATTGAAAACCAGTGACTGAACAGCTCAGGTTGTGTCTCACTCGATGAATAAATGTAGAATTTGGAGACTCACACCACTTGGTATAGGTTGAAATAATAATATGGATCATGGGGATTCCAATAAGTTATCATAATCCCAGAATACCCAGTCTCACTCATCATAAAAGAACCCTTTAGACATTAGATCCCATTTGGAGCTCCACCCCAACTAGGATCATTCCACAAATGTTTGAAAATTGATGATTAATCACAAATAAACTGATTCTAATGATGTGTTGTAACTATGATGACTACTCTACATTCAGAGGGATCCATTCAAGATGAATATGTCTTTTTAACACGATTTAGTTGTGATTTCTCACATAGGGGAGATGTGTTCTCACTCATTTCCCTAAGATATCTCTGGCTGAAAAAATGGGATTTTCTAATCCATTGGTGGCATATATTCATCTTCTTGAAGACCACAATTATAAAATGTAAGTTAACTGGAAAGTGGGTAGTTGATGAGATTTGGTGAAATTATACCTTTCTTAATACCATCCTGAGGTATAGTCGAGGATTGATGATCATTTTCGACATTCTCAGCCATAGTTTCCCTTCTTCTAGCTGCATTTGTTGATGTTGAAACCAAATCCATATCATTCCTGCATCAAATTTCCATGAATGAAAAATATTTATCCATACAAATTGGAAAAGAACTAAAAAAATTCCTCTTATTGAATGCCTTTTATATGAATGGTCTTCAGGGATTACAATTTGTGAACTGACAGTTTGAAAAATGCTTGTTAAGCATTGTCCTATGAAGCATTGGCCATTGAACCATTAATTCCTAGAATAGGTGAGATTCACACTGACCCTCCATATGTGGAAATTTAAACTCAAATTTATTTTATACAAAGATCTATTCATGTATTCAAAGTTAATTTTACCAATGATGGTGTCCATGAAGGGTCTACAACATACACGAGATAGTGAGCGAGAGTGGTTCGTAGACAGCTTTGTTATCCAGGAATAACGGTATCAGAAAAAATGATCTGGTCCAATTTTTATAGGCGTGGTCCCCTTCTAGGTGTATACCCTCATACTAAAAACCCACCTATGTCAGGACCACTTTCTACATTGGAATAGGCTTCTATTCATTATTATTAGACACCATTCTGAAGGGGGAATTTGTTGGTTCCTAAAAACATTGCAAAAGGAGTTGGAATTATCACATAAAAGTAGAAAAGGAAAAAAATTAAACTCAAGGAAGAATTTAATGAAAAATATTTAAAGGAGAAAAATCAGAAAAGGGAAAAAGTTGGATCTTGAAGGTAAATATCCTTCATATATCACCACTTCTTATGGAGATCCTATTTGAAAGGACACTGGAGAACTAAGTGGTTCACGGGAGGAATACGGTGGTTCAATCTCGGCAAACATTGTCATTTGCAGGATGGAGGTGGGGAAATTTTCCCCACATATTGATTTTCCAAAGACTCAAATAGTTTTCAAAAAAGGTGTAGTAGATAGGGCATCATGAAAAAAATGAAGTTGTACATGGGGACAACATAGTGATTTTCACCTCCATGAACTACAACACTGTAGACCTCCATTGACCAAGTAGTTTATGAGCTGGGTTGTGGCCATGGGATTTTGCAAATGGGGGATGATGGCCTCCTTGCAAGGAACTGACTAAATTGGTACCCAGTTCCCATCTTCTCTATAAAAAATCTCTAAGGGGTCTGAGAAGGAGACCCAATTTTTAGAAATTGAATGATCGATGATTGAAGAAGTTATATAGCTTCACAAAAGCCAAACTCACTCGAAAATTACCTGAAGGAAAACCCATGGATCATAGCATTATAAAGAATACCAAATTAAAATTGGTAATCTGTAAACCATGAATCAGTCACTGGAATAATCCCTGATAGTTGGAGAACCAATTATCCCTTCATGACCATGCACCCGACATAGGAATATGCTACACAGATAGAACCCTATCCTAAGTAGCAATTCACTATATGGGAGGAACTTTTCCCTATGTACCAATACACTAAACAAGAGGAATTAAATACCATGTAGCACCACACTACATCGATGTAACCTTGTACCATGTAGTTGAACACTACACGGACTCTATCCAGGTCTACATACCACCATGGGTTGTTGAAGGCCTACCTACCCACATAGAAACACCATAAACGGAAGATCCCACATTCTGTATGATAACCAAACATTCTAAGTGGGGGGGGGGGTACCCCATAGCATTCCACCCTTCGACCTTGATCATTCCCTTCAATCACATTAGCAACACCTATGTCAACTCCCCTACAAATCCATACAACAACACTTAGCCAAGGCCTTTTCCAATACCACCATCCCCATATGATAAAATCTTCTGGTGCACTAGTGTGCCCTTTTGAGTTTTTATACTTGTGGTATCTAGAGGCATGTTAATTAGCCTTTCAATACGGTGGACACATAGAATGGACATATGTTTACATTTCTAAGGTTAAATGGGGTCTAACACTGGGATACTTATATGTACCACCCCATTTGGGTCAGGAACTTAGTGGATCACACTTTTTCATCCCTTCAACAAGAAATTAAATCTACCCCCGACAATAAACATAAAATGGAACTCCTATTGAAGTAATCCCCAAGCCTTTCTTATAGGAGTTTGCATCAATGCTCCTATTTTCCTCCACAAGAGGAATATCCGGCTATGTCAATCTGACTATCTAGAGTTCGAAAATAAAAAAGTAATTGGGTCACAGCCAAAGCACCTTTTCCCTCTCCCTTTGGGCTCCAGTACCATCAATTAGTTGATGAAGTGGAAAATGGAATCTTAATATCCACTACCTCCCCTTGTTTCTCACATCCAAGTATGAATCACATGGTCTTAAAGGTTGGTTGTGATCATGAAATTTGTATAATCAAAAAGTATGGGGCACTTAGAAGTTGTAATTCTCAATCAAATAATGTTCCCCACTAATGGATCTTTTTCATAGATTTAAACCCTAATTTTAATCTCTAAGGATGGGCCACTATAAGGTGTATTCCCTAATAAAATCATGTTCCCCCTTAATAGGACTTATTTATGTATGTAATCCCCAATTTAAATCTTAATTGATGGGACTCCTAGGAGTTTTATTCCCCAATAAAATATACTCAAATAGGATTCTACCATGTGTAATCCCTAATCATTCCCCCTTTATGGGCCTCCTAAAGAGATTGAGTCCCAACTCAAACTCAACTATGGGGGCATTGACTCCAAACTAACTTGTATACAAAATAATCCTTCCAAAGGTCCAAAACTGACACCTAAATCATCCTAATTTTCTCTGATTCACTTCCCTAGTAGGGTCATATCCACCAAGAGACCATATCTATTCTTGGAATCTCAGGTCACCTCGACATAAGTCCCACATCATCCAAGACCAGGAAACCTTTCCCTAGTGTTTCCTATCCACATGATGTTAAACTGAATGGATGGTTCATTGTCCCAAGACCATAAAATTTGATGCATCAAATAAAGAAACACCAAACTCAGTCGATTTGGATTCCTCTCACGAGGATATGTAGGAATCCCATTTTATGGGTTCGATCATGACATCAAATAGCACCCCTAGGTGAGAACAAACTCTATAGATCCATCCCATATGGATCTAAACTATCATTACCTTAGATAATGATTAAATAATCTCTAATCTATACATAAAATGATGAAATTTATAGACAACCTCAAATATATACATATCCTTCCATTAATGGAGAACCTTAGACACATATGGATGATGAAAAACCCATACGTAATGATGATTAATTACTACCCTAAAGATATACTATGGACACATTCTTGGAAATGAACCAAGGATTCAGTAACATATGAACATAGAATAAGTCTATAAAATAGTCACAAAATAGGCAATAGTTTCCCCATAAAAGGTGAGATGATATTGAGATCTCATCCTCTCAAACAATGTGAGTTCTCAATGTTTCATTTGCCAAATCATCCAATGAGAACCTAACTTTAGATCTTAGATCTATGAAACATGGATATGATAGTCATTGGGTGTTTCTCTCTCTACTAATAGACCCATTATAGACCATTGAATATGTTATAAATGACTCCATCAATTGCACACCAAATAATCCCTTGTATTCATGTCAATGTGCCATATCCCCAATCTATACATGAACCATAACATCATCATCCAATACAAGTGTTTTTTATGATTTATAAATTATTTAAGATCATTTAGGGTTTTTTGGGTTTTTTGGTTTTTATTGTTTATAATAAGTTTAGTGTTTTCAGGATTTCTAGGGTCCTTAGGGGTTTTAGGTTTCATAATGCTTTTATGTTTTACTATATTTTATTTTTTTAAGGGGTTTTTAGATTTTTAGGGTTTTTAGGGTATTATTTCTCTTATTTTTTTGGGGGCTTTATGTTTTTTAGGTTTTTTTGGATTTTAGGGTTTTAAGGGTTTAAATTTTTTTAGTATATATTTGGGTTTGTATGTTTTCTTAGGTGTTTTAGAGTCTTTATGAGTTTTTTATAGTTTTTATGGGCCTTTGGCTTTTTTTGTTTTTGGGTGGTTTTAGCGTTTTATGGGTTTTATTGTTGTTTGAGTTTTTTAGGTTTTTTAGGCATTCATATATTTTTTATAGTTTTTATGTAATTTTAGGGGTTTTATTGCTTTTATGGGGTTTTGGGTTTTTAGTTATTATAAGGGTTTTATGTTTTTTTATGTTTTGTTGGGGCTTTAGGGTTTTTAATTTGCAGAGTGTTTTCATGTTTTTTTTGGTTTTTAGGGGTTTTAGTGGTTTTTGGATTTTTAAGGTTTTCTGTGTTTTTATGGTTTTTATGATTTTTATGGTCAATTAATGTTTTCAAAGGATTTTATATTTTTAAGGGGTTTTAGTTTTGTTTATGGTTTTAGGGTTATTTTTTGATTTATTGTTTTTAGTGTTTATGGTTTTTAGGGTTTTTATGTCTTTTTAGGGTTTTAGGGTCTTTAGGATTTTTGGATCCTTTATAATTTTTAGGGTTTTAGGGAATTTTTATATTTTTTTAGAGTTATTATGGTCCTTTAGGGTTTTTAGGGTATTTGGGGGGGGGTTAATTTTTTTTAAAGGTTTGATGTTTTTTTAATGGTTTTAAGTTTTTTTGATTAAATAGTTTTGTTGAGGGTATAGTGTGTAGGGATAAGGGTTTTGGGATTGGTATTTTTGGGTTATCACTTAGGGTGTAGGGAATATGGTTTATGGTGTAGGGTTTAGGGGTTAGAGTTTTGTGTTTAGGGTTTTGAAGGGTTTTTTAAAATTTATGTAGGGTTTTAGAGGTTTTAGGATTTTTATTATTTTTAAGGTTTTTAGAATTGTTTTAGGGTTTTTTGGGATTTCCTTAATTTTAATGTGGTTTTGGGTTTTTAGATTTTTTTTAATTTTGAGGTGTTTTAGGGTTTTTAATATTTTTAGGGGTTTTTAGGTTTTTATGGTTATTTGGGGTCTGTAGTTTTTTTAGGTTTTTAGTGGTTTTATGTCGTTTAAGGGTTTTTAGGTTATTTTAAGGTTTTATAAGGGTTTTAGGATATTTTTGGGATTTTTGGGTTTTAGGGACATTTTAGTGTTTTAAGGATTTCTAGGTATTTTAGGGTTTATATGGTCATTTAGGGGTTTTTGGTTTTTTAGGGGATTTGCGGGTTATAAAGGGTTTTTAGTTTTTTAGTAATTTTGGGGGGTTTTATGGGTTTTTGAATTTTTTATGATTTTTTAAGGTTTCTAGTGTTTTATGGTTTTTTGGGGTTTTATGACTTTTAGGTTTTAGTATGTTTTTTATTTTTTTTGAAGGGTTTTCAAGGTATTTTAGTCTTTTATAGGTTTTTTGAGGTTTTTTTGACATTATTATGTGTTTTTTGGTTCTTTTATGATTTTTAGTGTTTTAGGGGTTGTAATGGTTTTATTGGAATTCCAATGGTTTTTAGGGGTTTTGAAGTGGTGCTAGGGGGCTTTAGTTTTATGGGGCCTTTGGGGGGCCTTATGGGTTTTATGGTTTTAGGATTTATGTTTTCTTTAGGGATTTTGGTGTCTTAAGTTTTTTTAAGGGATTTATGTGTTTTAGGGTCTTTTGGGGTTTTATGATTTTTATGGATTTTAGGATTTTTAGGGGTTTTAGGCATTTATTATGAATTTTTGTGTGTCTTTGAGTTTTTAGGAGTTTTAATTCATTTAATGGGGTTTATGGTTTTAGGGGGATTTATGGGTTTAATAGTTTTTAGGATATTTCATGAGGTTTTAGGTTTTTTAGTTATTTTCTAGTTTTTTGGGGTTGTTTGGAATTTTTGGGTTTTTAGGGTTTTTAGTGAATTTTTAGGGGTTCTAGTGTTTTTTAAGGTTTTAATGTGTTTTTTTGTTTTAGGTATTTTTGGTATAATTTTATTTGATTTTGGGTTCTTTTGGGGATTTTAGGATTATTAGAATGTTATGGGTTTCAGGATTTTTACGGGTATTTTGGTTTTTTAATGTCTTTTTTGGGTATTTAGTATTTTTTAGGGGTTTTAAGGTTTCTTATGCTTTTTTCTATTTTTAGGGTATTTAGAATTTTTAGGGGTTTATCATGTTTAGGGACTCTTTAGGGGTTTTTTGGGTTTTATGGTTATTTATCGATGTTTAGGGATTTTAGGGTTTTTAATGTTTTCAAGGTATTTAGTGTTTTAGTGTTTTTTATGATTTTTTTGGGTTTTTTGGGATTTATCATTTTACATAGATTTATATGGACTGTAGGGGATATTATGATTTTTACAGATTTCATCTAGTTTCATGGGGTTTTTAGAGGTTTTAAGGATTTTCTTAGGGTTTTTTAAGTTTGTTGGGTTTTTATTGGTTTTCTAGTTTTTAAGGGGTTTTAGGTTTTTTGTGTTTTTAGTGTATATGTTATTTTATTAAAATTTTAATTTTTTAGGGGTTTAAAGGACTTTAAGGATCTTTATGATTTTATGTTTTTCAAGATCATTTATGATGTTTAGGGTTTTATCATCTTTTAGGGTCTTTTATGATTTTAGGGTGTTTTAGGGGGCTACATGGTTTTTATGGTTTTAAGGATTATTTTTAGTTTTTAGATTTATATGGTTTTTATGATTCTTTATAATTTTTATGGTTTCTAAGGGTTTTTGTATATTTTTATGGGTTTTTAGTGTTTTTAGTAATTTTTATGGTGTTATGGTTTTTAAAGAGTTTTGTGGATTTTTTGTGTGTTTTTTGTGTTCTTAGTGTTTTTAGGGTTTTAGTTATTTTGTAGATTTTTAGATGGATTTAGTGTTTGGAAGGGATTTTAAATGTTTGAGGGTTTTTATATGTTTATTATTTTTTACTGTTTTTATGATCATTTAGGTGTTTCTAGTGTTTTTGTGTTTGTTACGGTTTTTAGGCTTTTTATAGTGGTTCTTAAGGTCTTTGGGGGTGTGGTTAGGGTGTTTTAAGACTCTCTTAGAATTTTTTAGGGAATTTCGGTTTTATTTAGTATGTAAATTGGTTTTGGAGGGTTTATGGTAATTTTGGTGTTTATATGGTTTTTAGGGTATTAAGTGGTTTTTGTGTTTTTAGTGACATTTTATGTTTTTTGAGGTTTTATGGATCTTTTAGGGTTTTTGAGGGGTTTTTGGTTTTTAAGGTTTTGAAGGGTTTTTAGGTGTTTTTTGTGTTTTTAGGTGTTTTAAAGGTTTTTTAGAGTATTGATTATTTTTAGGGATTTTTTTTTTCTAGTTTTTTTAGGGGTTCTGGGGATTTTCTTTGGGTTTAAATGGATTTATACTATTTTCATTTGTGGTTTAGGGTTTTTATATTTTTCAGAGTTTTTTTTTTGGATTTCATAAGATTTCATTAGATTTGATGGTTTTTTAGGGGTGGTATTTATGGTTTTTTGGGTTTTTATGGATTTATAAGTTTTAAGGGTTTTATGGGTTTTAGTATTTTTTGAGTTCTTTGCAATGGATTTTTTGTTTTTTAACGATTCTTAGTTTTTCTAGACTTTTTATGGTTTTTAGGGATTTTTGGTTCTTTTAGGGCTTTATAGTTCAGGGTTTTGAGTGTGCATAATTGGGTTTATGGTGCATGGTATAGGTTTTAGTGTGTAGGGTATACGATTTATGGTATACGGTATAGATATTAGGTTCTAGGTTTTAAGGTTTAGGATTTAGGGTTTAGGTTTTTGGGTTTAGGGTTTAGGTTTTAGGGTGTAGGGTTGTGTGTATAGGCTATAGGGTGTAGGGTTTACAGTTTAGGATGTAGAGTATACATTTTAGGTTGCAGGGTTTAGGGTTTATGGGGTAGGGTATAAGGTATAGTTTGTGTGATTTAGGTTTAGGGTGTTGGGTATAGGGTTTTGGGTTTTGGGTTTTGGGTGTGTGGTTTAGGGTTTTGGGTGTAGGGTTTAGTTTTTATGGTGTAGGGTTTGGGTTGTATGGTGTAGGTGTAGGGTTTAATGGTGTTTGGTGTTTTGTTTAGGGTGTAGGGAGAATGATATCAGGTTTTTGGTGAAGGTTTTAGGGTCTAAGGTGTCAGGTATAGTGTTTTGGGATTTGGGTTTAGGGTTTAGAGTGTATGGTACATGATTTAGTTTGTAGGATTTAAGGATTATGGTATGGTTTAGGGTGTTGTGTTTAGAGTTTAGTGTATAGGGTATTTTTGTTAGAGTGTAGTGTTTATGGTTATGATGTAGTCTACGAGGTTTAGGGTATAGGGTATGGAGTTTTTGGATTAGGGTGTAGAGTTCAAGGTTTTGGGTTTATGGTATAGGGTTTAAGGTGTAGGGTTTAGGGTTTTCAGAATCAGGAATACGGTATAGTATTTCTTGTGGCATTTTGGGATTTTTTTTTGTTTTAGGGTTTTTAGGTTCTTTAAGAAACTAAGGGTTTTTAGGTATTTTGGTGTTTGGTTTTATAGGGTTTTAGGGGTTTAAATATTTTAGTGTTTTTATGGTTTTAAGGGGTTTTTTGTGTTTTTCGGTGTTTTGAAGTTTTAATGGTTTTAGGATTTTTTATGATTTTGAGTGTTTCATTATTTTTTAGGGTTTTTAGGAATTTTAGATTTTTTATCAAGTTTATAGGGGTTTTTTTATTTTTAGGAGATTTTGGGGTTTTGGGGTTCTCAAGTGTTTCTTACTCTTTTTGATTTTTTTTCAGGTTTTTAGGGTTTCAGGGTTTTTTTGTGTTTTCAGGGTTTTTAAGGGTTGTATGGTTTTCTCAAATTTTTATTAATTTTTTTTGTGTTTTTGGTATTTACCGTATTTACTATTTTTAGATTTTTTCCAGTGTTTTCTAAGGTATTTTTTTAGTTTTAGGGGTTTAAGGATTTTTATGAGTTTTAAGGGTTATAAGGTTATTTTGGGTTTTTCGTGTTTTAAGAAATTTAATAGGATTTTAGTGGTTTTAGGGTTTTCGGGGTTTTATGCTGTATTAAGGCTTTTTTTATTTTTTAGGGGTTTTTGGGGTTTCTGTGTTTTTTGGGTTTTTTAGGTTTTTTGGTTTTTTGGGTTTTTAGGATGTTTAAGGGGTTTATGGATTTTTGTGAGGTTTTAAGATGTTTTTTTTCATATTTTAGTGGTTTTTGTGTGTTTAGTGGGATTTAGGGTTATAGGGTATCTTTGGATATTTAGAGGTATTTGGGGGTTTAGTGTTTTTATAGTTTTTAGGGTTTTTTTGGTTTTTTGTAGTGTTTTTTGGGTTTTTATGGGTTTTTAGGGTTTTATGATTCTTTTGGGGTTTTAGGTATTTTTTAGAGATTTTAAAATTTTAATAGGATTTTAGGGTTTTTTTAGTTTTTACGGTTTCTAATGGTTTTTAGGGTTTTATTATTTTTAAGGATTCATTAAGTGTTTTTTATGTTTTTGGTTGGGTTTTAGGAATTCATAGGGTTTTTAGGGGTTTTAGAGATTTTAAGTAGTTTAGGGATTTTAATAATTTTTATGATTTTAGGTTTTTTAGGGTTTTAGAGGTTTTTATAATTATTATTGTTTCAAGGAATTTTGATGGGATATTTTATAGATTTAGGGGTTTTAAGAGTTTTAGGGTTTTATAGGTATTTTAAAGGTTTTAGGGATATTTCAGGTTTTTATGGTTTATCGTGTTTTTAAGGGGTCTTAGTGTTTTAATGATTTTTTATTTTTTAGTGTATTGATGGGGTTTTTTGGATTTTTTGGGTTTTATATGGTTATAACGTTTTTGAATTTTTATTTTTATGGTTTTATAGTTTCTAGGGATTTGATGATTTTTAGAGGTTTCCATGGAATTTTAGGGGTTTTATGGTTTTTTTTGTTTTTAGGTATTTTTAATGTTTTTAGGGGTTTTTGGTATTATAGTTTTCAAGATTGATATAGGGTTTTGGTTTCTTTGTGTTTTTTTAGGTTTTTAGGGAAAGGAATATGTGGGGGTTAAGCTATTCCTACCCCCACCCCCAATTTATTAGAAACAGACCCAACAAACAAGGGAGGAGAGGGGTCAAACAACCCACACCGAAAAACCCTTTACAACCCCAAAAAAGAAAAACCAAAAAAAGCACAAAAAACCAAACAAAGCAGAAAAAATGAATTTTCTCCAACATCACCTCCCAGCCAATCAGTAACCAGCATCCAGTAACCTCAAAACAATTGACAATAACTACAACAACCCAACATTAGCAGCTCCCAGCTAAGAAGAAACATGCATCCATTAGTGCAATTTCTAGCATCCATTGTCTTTTCTCCAAGAAAGTTCACCAACAGCAACACAGAACCACTAGCACCAGCTTCATCACATCTCAGGCATGCAGCAGCCGGCATTTAGCCCATCAATTTTTGAAATCCATCACCTCTTTCAACAGTTCAAAGCAAAGAAGAAATCAATACCCAGCTGCTCCAAATCCAGTGTCCAACACCTCCTAGACATTCAGCATGCAACATTCCACACCAATAATCACATAAAACAATATTGGACCATTAGCACCAAAGCCATGCACAAATCCACATCACCCCAACCACCTTGTTCAGACCCAGATCCAGGAAGCATCTCCACGGACCTAGAAATCACACATCATTGGGATTTTAGGGGTTTCTAGTGTTTTTGGGGGTTTTAAACTATTTAGGTTTTTAGGATTTTTTGATTATTTAGTGGCTTGGGGTGGAGGGTTAGGTTCTATAAGGAATTTTAAAGGTGTTTTGTATTATTTTTATTTTTTTATAGGGTTTTGGGTTTTAGTATCTTTTATTGGATTTTTATGATTTTTTAGTTTTTAGTGGTTTTAGGGGTACTTCACGTTTTTCGGCTGTTTATGGTTTTCTTTGGGGTTTTTGAGTTCTTTCAATGGTTTTAGGGTTTTAGGTTTATTTCATTTTATTAGATATTTTTAGAAATTTTTTGTATTTTTAAAGAGTGCTAAGGGTTTTATAGGGTTTTAAAGGGGTTTTATGGGTTTTTGTAGGATTTAAGGGGGTTTAAGGGGTTTTACGGTTTATAGGGTATTTGGAGTTTTTAGAGGTTTTTGAAGTTTTTTGGTTCTTATATGTTTTAAAGTTTTTTGAGGATTTTTAATGGGATTTACATATTTTTAGGATTTTTAGGCTTTTATTGGTTTTATGGTTTTTATGGGTTTTTAGAGGTTTTAAGGGGATATTTTAGTGTTTTAGGGTCTTTTAATGCTGTTAGGGTTTATTTTTTTCATTTTTTTTGGGTTTTAATTTTTTAGAATTTTTAGGGTTGTTTTGATTTTAAGGGTTTTTGGAGTTCTTATGGGTTTTAGACTTTGTAGGTTTTTTCGGGTCTTTTTTGGGTTTTTAGTAGTTATAATCATCTTTATGATTTTTTCGATTTTTTGTTCTTTATGGTTTTTTTAGGATTTTAAGAGATGTTTGGGTTTTTTGGGGGGTTTTGGTATTATTAGTTTTGTATGGTTTTTATTGTTTTGTAGATATTTTTGGGGTTTTGGGGTTTCGAGGGGTTTATGTGTTTTTAGTGTTTATTTTGGATTTTGGGTTTTTTAGTCTTTTTAGATTTTTTATGTTTTAAAATGTGTATATAGATTTTAAAAAATAGGAGTTTTAATGGTTTTTTGGGACTTTTAAAGGGTTTTGGGGGTTTTGGTGGGTTTTAGCGTATTTTTTGTATTTTTATGGTTTTAGGGTGTTTTATGGGTATTTTTACAATTTTTGGGTCCATTAGGATTTTAGGTCCATTTAAGGTTTTAGGTTATTTATTATTTTTTGGGGGGGTTTTAATGGTTTTAGGGGTTTTAAGTGTTTTAGGGGTTTTTAGGGTCTTTTATGGTTTTTGTAGGGTTGTCTGGAACTTTAGGTGGTTTTAGGGATTTTAATGGTTTTTAAGGGTTATATTATTTTTAGTGTTTTTAGGGACTTTAGGGTTTTGGTATTTTTTAGGGCTCTTAGGGGTTTTAGAGTTTTCATGGTTTTTTAGGGTTTTGAGTCACTTTTTTTGGGGGGTTTTAGTGTTTTTAGGGTTTTTAAAGATCTTTATTTTTTTTGTTTTTTGATGTTTTTTTGGTTTTAGGGTTATTTTTTGGGTTTATAATTATTATTTTTGGTTTTTTGTTTTTTAGGTAATTTAAGTGTTTTTTATAGTTTTTATGTTTTTAGAATATTTTTAGGGCATTTTTCAGAGTTTTTAAGGTTTTTTGGGGGATTTTATTATTTTTATTGTTTTTAGGATTTTAGGGGCTTTTGGTTTATAAGCGTTCTTTTAGTTTTTTTGGGGTTCATTATGTATTTTTAGGGGTTTTTAGAATTTTTTTAGCTTAATTTAGGTTTTTTAGGGTTTTTAGAGGTTTTGGGGGTTTTTAGGGTTATTTGGGGTTTTGGGGTTTTTAGGGGTTTTAGGGTTCTATAAAATTTTATAGGGGTTTTTATGATTTTTGTCCATATAGGATTTTCTTATGGTTTCTTAGAGTTTTTCTTGGTTTTAGGATTTTTTAGTGTTTTTAGGGTATTTTTAGTTTTTTGGTTTTGAAGGTTTTCCTAGATTTTTAATGGGCTTAAGGGTTTTTAGGGGCTTTCATAGATTTTAATGTTTTAGGGTTGTTTTGTTATTCCTTGAAATGTGTATTTTAGTTTGAATAATCATTGTTTCTAGGATGTTTCCATTGGATTTATTTATGGAATTGAAAACTTGAACAGTTCTTTTACCAAACGAGACCTACTTTCCAAAGGCAGACATTCATTAAGTTTTATCATTACGATACTTAAGAACACGCATTGGTTGAGTGGATGGGAAGTCAGACTCAGCACTCCCTTTTTGGGGGAATTATTGTCTAGTCCGGACTCTCTTTGTAAATTTAAGATATTTTCATGAATCCTTATTAATTAAGCAAGCATATCATTAGTGTACCTTGGAATTTACAATAACTTATTAACATGTGTAAAATTTAGAATCATCTGTATGCATTCAAGGTTCGTCATTAATGGAAATATCTATATGTATTCTAGGTTTTCCCTCAATGGTATCCTATAATATACTTCATAGATATTTTTTTAATCATCGTTGTGATGATTCTGGTTTTTATGTCACTCGTTGGGGAACACTAAAATTTATTTTCATCCAGGGAGATGAAGGTTTGGTTTGATTTTGGGATTGTGCCCATAAAATGGGCTGCCTACGTATCCTTGTAAAAAAAATCAGAACCTCCGTAGTTCGGTGCCACTGAATGGAACACATCATACCTTTTATGGTCATGTGATAAGTAACGAGCAATTCAGTTTAATGTCAAGTGGTATGGACATATATGTAGAATGTGATTAGTCAAAACATAGTGTGGGACTTATACTGAAGCATCCCACTGATCTTTGGAATGAACATGGGTTTCCAAGTAGGATCAGACCATGTTACTAATATGACATGGGAATAATAGGGTGGATTTAGGGTATTGGGTTTGAACATCAAGGAGGCTTCCTACGCATCCCATATAGATGGGAATCAAAGCCCATGTAGTTCGATTAGTCTCATAAGATAATATAGTCTTTTGAGAGAAATGAGTTTGGGCTTACTTCCTGAAAAGGATGCCTTAATGATTTTGGGGGTTTAATTTGGGGCTTATTCATAGAGGAACCCAAATTAAGGTATTTTTAGTAAGATTCATGAGGAGGATATCTAGGGAGCTCGGGCCTTGAAAGGGATTCCTACGTATCCTGGTTTGAACAGGAATCAGAGTTCTCATAGTTCCTTCTTTCATGATTTTTTGTGTACGTGTTGTTATCATCATAAATATCTAATCCCATGTGAGTCATGGTTGGTTTGAGAAACAAGAGGGTGTGGAATATTCAATAACGACACACGCACTTTCAAATTTTTCCTCCTCTTCTGTTGGATGAGGGCACACCTATAGTGTCCAAGGTGATCGAGGTCAAGGAAAATCGAGAATAGGGTGTGGCGACAAGCCCTGCCTCTTTTCTCTTTACATTGTACAAGGGTCCAATGGATGGAATCCAGGATGATGGTTGGGGGATTATAGTAGGATGGCTTCCCATGGTGACAAAGCCACCAGGAGAGGGAATAGGAAATAAAGTCCATGTGCCCATCTCCCCTTTAGTCTTTGTCATCGAAGAAGAGAGGAGGAGCAATGATGTTACATCCTGAAAGAAAATCTAGGGGAATACACCAAGTTGGTTGCCCTGAAATTGATCCTGGTAGGTGAGGGAGATGGCACCTTTATTTTTAAAAAGAGAAGTAAGTATGAATCGTATCGTCCCCTACCAGAGACCTGAGGATCTAGGTCATCACTTCGAGAAGGCAGAGGTGAGGACCCATCCCCCCTCTGAATCGGGATCTTCCCAACACGATTGTCTGGGAGAATGTTCCATGTGACTATGGATATACAAACCCATAGACACTCAGTGAATCCTAACCCCATTTTGAATCAAATGTGGGAAACCTCTCACTATGGAAATAGAAACCCAAATAAGAGACATGCTAATATGTCTTACCAAAAGTTCTGATAAGTCTAGAGGTTTTGGTGGAGGTATCAATAGAATCCCTTTCAGAAAAGGGATAAATGAAGAAGAATCCTTTCCACGAATGGCTTTGAAGAAGGCTTGATGGATTCTAGACTAAAGAGATTGAAGAAAGTAAGTGAGTCAAGGAAGGGTTCCTACGTAGAGAAGGGCATGTAAGTATGGGAGCACAAATACACTTGTGTGACCTGATGTTCACTTAACCAGTGAACTACCTGTATTTTAATACATGGGAGAGACCTTGTTCAATCCTTCAAGAGTATTCATATGTGATCCCAAAAGTGGGCAATCAAGTTCCTATGAGTGGAAAGGGCAGTGTGCAAGAATTTATGACTTGGTGAGGTTGGGAACATTTGGCACACAAGTGATATGGTTTTCAAACAGTAAAAGCAAATAAGTCTAATGATCCTCCATTAAATCCTCTACTCATGTTGTTGAAGAACTACCTTGAATGTTTTAGGAGACCGGGGTGAAGTTCAAGGGTGACCAGAGCTGCAATTCATCTTTTGGAAAATTCTTTTGTATAAATGAGGGCCTATAGGGTCTATTTATAGGAAAAAACAGGACCTTGGGTGAAAGTATTTTGGGCGTGGAAGTAGGATTCACAATATAACTGGGGTGTGCAAGTAGGATGCACATCGGATTGGGCACGCACAAGTATAATTGCGCACTGCCGGAGATTTGGCCAAACTGGGGCGCTGCATTGAGGAAATAGAAAAAATAGTTACTTCATTCAGCTCTATCATGGTGGTACGTAGGTGTTTGTGTGTAGGTACCTTGGGCGCCTTTTTAGATACATATCTAAATAATTTCCTTATACTGTTTCTGACCCCCTTGAAAAATGAAGAGTCGCACCGTGAACTTTTTTATCCAGGTTGAGGTCATTTTGAGTAACGGTACATGGAAATACATCTTCAATTGTAGAGAAGAGCATGAAACACATTTCATGGTTTCTACAATGGTTTTATTGGATTTTAGCTGTTTTCAGTGTTTTTAAATGTTTTTTTAAATTTTTTATTGGTATTTTGGGTTTTTAGGGATTTTTAGTGTTTTCGGGTTTTTAATGTTTTTAGTGTTTAGGGGTTTTTTGGGATTTTTGGGTTCTTAAGGTTTTTAAAGACGTTTTTCATTTTTAGGGTTTTAGTTATTTTAGGTTATTTTGGGGTTTTTAGTGTTTTTATGTATTTTTAGGGATTTTATGGTTTTAGGGTCTTTTAGGGGCTTAAGGGTTTTTAGGATCTTTTAGGGGTCTTATAGATATTTAGGCTTTTTAGGTGTTTTTGGATTTTAGGAGTTTTAGGGTTTTAGGGATTTTAGGATTTTTTAGATTATTTAGAGTATTTAGGGGTATTAGGGTCTTCTTATGGGTTTTAGAGTTTTATGTATTTTTTGAAATTCATGGGTGTTTTGGGAATTTTATGTTTTTTTAGTGATTTAGATATTTTTTTGGGTTTTGTGGTTTTTTTGGGTTCTTGGATTTTTATTATTTAAAGGTTTCATATATTGTTTTTAGTGTATTTTTGGTTTTCATTGGTTTTAATATTTTTTGGGTTTTATGGTTATTGGGGTATTTAAGGTATTTAGGTTTTTTGTGGGGATTCTAGTGTTTATAGAAGTTTTAACATTGATGGGGTCTTTTAGGGGGTTTTATTATTGTTTAGGGTTTTTAGATTAATTTAGGTATTTAATGATTTTTTTGGGTTTTTACTATTTCATAGTATTTTGTTTTTTGTTTCTAGGTATTTTAGTGGATTTTAAGGTTTTTGGGGCAGTTTTAGGTTTTTCTATGGATTTTTAGGGCTTCTAGGGTCTTTTAGGGGGGTTTACGGTTTTTAGGAGTCTTTAGCGTTTTTTTGTGTTTTTAGAGTTTTTAATGGGCTCTAGTTTTTTAATAATTGGGTTATTTAGGGTTTTTATAAAGGATTTAGTGTATTTTTTTGTTTTTAGGGTTTTTAGGGTTTTTAGGTTTTTAGGGGTTTAGGGGGTTTTGGGTTTGTAGGGTTCTTTTTGGGTTATTAAGGTTATTTGGGTTTTATGTTCTTTGGGATCTGTTCGGTTTTTAGGTTTTTCTTGGGTTTAGTAGGGGTTTTATGGGGTCTTTTTTGGGTTTTATGGGACTTTCTGAGTTTTGTAGGGATTGTTTTTGGGTTTTTTGGCTTTATTAAATATTTCTAGGCTTTTAGACTTTTTAAGTTGTTTTATTTTGTTTTTGAGGGATTTTATGGATTTTCATAGGTTTATTGGGATTTTTAGAGTTATCATAGTGGTTTTTAGGGTTTGTTTGGTTGTTTAGGGTTTTTAGGGTTTTGTTATGGATTTTATATCTTTTAAGGGTTTTGAAGGGATTTTTATGGGTTTTATGGGTTTTGGGGTGTTTTAAGGGGATTTTATATTTTTTATAGTTTTTATAGGGTTTTAAGAGTTTTTTGGATTTTAGGTTTTTTGTTTTTTTGGATTTATAGCAATTTTTATGGTTTATAGGGTTTTCTTCATGTTTTTAGGGTTTAGGGTTTAGAGTGTGGGAAATAGGGTTAAGGGAGTAGGCTATAAGGTATAAGTTGTAGGTTACTAGGTGTAGGGTGTGAGGTATAGGGGTTAGGGTGTATGGATTAGGGTTTATGTTGTAGGGTTTATAGATTATGGTTTAGGATTTGGGGTGTGGGGTATAGGGTTTATGGTGTATGGTTTAGGATTTTGGGTGTAGGGTATATGGTTTAGGATGTAAGGATAAGTGTTTGTGGTATAGGGTTTAGGGTGTGGGGTTTAGGGTTTAGGGTGTAGAGTATATGATATACGATGCATGGATTATATTAGAATGTTTGAGGTTTAGGGTATAAGGAGTAGGGACTAGGGTGTAAGGTTTGTGGTTTATATTGTTCGATTTAGTGTCTAGGGTATTGGGTATAGGGTATTGGGTTTTGGGTGTAGGGTTTATGGTTTAGGGTATTGGGTGTATGGTTTAGGGTATATGGTATAAGTTGTAGTGCTAAGGGTGTAGGGTTTATGGTTTAAGGATTAGTGTGTAAGGTTTATGGTGTTTGGTTAAGGGTTTATGGAGTAGGATTAGTGGTTTAGGGTGTAGGGTTTTTGGTTTAGGGTATATTTTATTGGGTGTAGGGTGTTGGGTTTTGGGTTTAGGGAGTAGGGTGGAGGGTTTATGGTTTAGGGTATAGGTTTTAGGGAGTAGTGTTTTGGTTTTAGGGTATATGGATTAGCGTGTGGGATAAGATTTTAGGATGTTGGGTGAAGTGTATATGGTTTTTTTTTTGGTTTTAATATTTTTTGGTTTTTTGAGATTTTAGGGTTTTTTGGGTTTAGGGTTTTTGAGGTTTTAGTATTTTTAAGAGGTTTTATAGTTTTAGGGGTTTTATGGGTTTTAGGGGGATTATGATATTTTATGTTTTTGAAGGGACATATTTTCCTTTTTTTGGGTTTATAGGGTTTTTGGGGTTTTTGGGATTTTTTAGTTTTTTTAGTGATTTTTAGTTTTTTAGTTTTTTTATGAGTTTTAGAGTTTTAAATGGTTTTTGAATAGTTTTTATGGTTTTTATGGTTTTTAATATTTGTAGGGGTTTTTATGTTTTTAAGGGTTTCTATGAGATTTTTGGTTTTTATGGTTTTTTCATGGTTTTTAGGGTTTCCAGATTCTTTATGAGTGTTTCGTAGTTCCTTGAAACATGTGTTCTAGATTTAAGAAACATTTTTTCCAGGCTGTTTCCATTGGATTTATTCATGGAATTGGAAACATCCAATAGCTCCTTAACCAAGGAGGACCTGCTTTCCAAAGTTAGGTGTTCATTATGTTTTGAACTTTTTGATACGTAATAATGTGCATTGGTTGATAGGATGGGAGGTCAGACTCATCACACCTTTTGGGTAGAATGATAGTCTACTCCTATACTCTCTTTGTAAAATTAAAATATTTTCAGGAATCCTTATTAATTTACCAATTATATCATAAGTATCCTTTGGAATTTATAATCACTTATTAACATGTGTAAAAATTTAGAATCATCAGTATGTATTCAAGGTTCTTCATTAAAGGAAATATCTATATGTATTCAAGGTTTTCCATCAATGTTATCCTCTAATATACTGATTGAGATTATTTTAATCACCATGGTGATGATACAGGTTTTTAAGCCACTCAGTGGGGACCTCTAGAATTTACTATCATCTAGGGAGACAAAGGATTATTTTGATCTTGGGATCGTGCTCGTAAAATTGGATAACTACGTATCCTTGTGAAAGGAATCAGAACCCTCATAGTTCGGTGCCACTTAAAAAGACACATCATAGCTTTTAAGGTCATGTGATAAGGACATCTAAGAAAAATAAGCTTAGTCAAAACATAGTGTGGAACTTTTTCTGATGTAGCCCATGGAACTTTGCAAAGGATATGAGTTTCCAATTAGAATCAGACCATATTGGGAATATGGACCAAGGAGAATAGGGTTGATTTGAATTGTAGGGTTTGAACCTCAAGGAGACTTCCTACATATCCCATATTAATGGGAATCCAATCCCACGTAGTTCGATAAATATCTTAAGAGAGTAGAGTCCTCTGAGAGAGATGACATTGGTCTTACTTCCGGAAGAAGGATGCCTTGATTATTTGAGGATTGAATTTGGGGCTTATTTCTTAAGGAGGATGCCCAAATTTGGGGAATTTTACCATTGGATTCCTGAAGAGGATATCCGGTGAGCTTGGGCTCTGAAAGAGCTTCCTATGTATCCTAATTTGAATAGGAATCAGAGTTCTTATAGTTCATTAAATGAGTGTTTGTGCACATTATTTATCCATCATGCTTCTCTAAGACCACCTGATTCATACTTGGTCTGAGTAACAATAGGATGTGAATGATTCAACATTGGAATTCACACTTCCAAAATTTTCTTCCATGCTGATGGAAGACGGTGTACCTACGGTTTCCAAGGTGAATGAGGTTGAGGTGACCATGGAAGAGGGCGAGGCGACGAGAATTCCCTCTGTTCTCTTCACATTAGACAAGGGTTTAATGGAAAGAGGAATGCGTGAAGGTGATGGGATTATACGAGGATGGTTTCCATAAAATTGGTTCAGGTAGGGGAGGGAGAATTCTCCTATGCTTGCACGGAACGATAAGTGTGACGTGTACCTTCTCTACTAGAGACCTAAGGCCCTAGGTTGCCTCTTGGAAATGGTGAGGCTGGTAACCAACCCTCCTCCAAATTGGGAACTTCCCAACACTGTTTCTAGGAGAATGTACTATGTGACTGCTGATATACAAACCCACAAGAATCCCATGAATCCTAACCACATTGTGAAACGAATGTGGGAAACCTATGACTATGGAAATACAAACCCAACTAGGTGAAAAGATGATGTGCCATACCCAAAGGTTTGAGATGTCAATAGGTTTATGTGGAGGCTTCAACTTATCCCCTTTCAGATAAGGGAACCATGGAAGGATATACTCTGCCATGAATGGATTTTAATAAGGTTACTTGAGCTGGTTGCGAAGGAACCTCGTGCAAGTATGTTGTGTGGGTACCCCACGATGTTGTATCATATAGGTATGGTGCGCAAGTGAGCTATGCAGGTATACCGCGTAGGTAAGGTATGCCGATATACAATGCAGGTATGGATAATGACTGAAGAATGGGAAGAACTTCAAAACATGCTTATCCCATTTAATTATCTATTCTCTTATGGTTTAGAGAATTAAGTGAGACAATTTTAGAGATCTAGTTTATAGAGTTATGTAGTGGGAGATTTAGGGAATCTTTCACTTTTTTCAGTCCTGAAATGGGGAGTCTAAGGGCTCTATTTATAGGTACAGATTATCCTGGTCGAAGAGATATTACCCACACAGGTACTTCGGGTCGCTCCACCGCACAGGTTCTCCATGTAGGTACATAAAACATCTTCTGGAATGGAGGTCAGATACGTAGGTTGGATGTGGAGGTCAGCTGCAGTGGTCAACTGCATAGGCCGGCCGCGTGGCTCGGTCACATAGGTCTATGAATCT
Organism: Viscum album; assembly: GCA_963277665.1. Classification (NCBI taxonomy): domain Eukaryota; kingdom Viridiplantae; phylum Streptophyta; class Magnoliopsida; order Santalales; family Viscaceae; genus Viscum; species Viscum album. Next base: position 1,886,825,084 of record OY728140.1, read on the forward strand.
ACTCCGTCGTGATGCGCTTTGGGAGTATTGTTGATTTTCTTTTGTACTCTTTGAATCTTTCTTTGGGATTTGAAATATCTAGAGGTTGTATTCAAAATAATTTTGGATACTTTCTCAAGTAGTGTCAAAAAAATCACCCTCTCAGGATTGGATCGAAAACGTACAAAGAGGGTTGAGTCCTGAGGTGAATGTTTCTGAACAGCGTAGTTTTACCACACATGTTTACCACACAGGTTTACCGCACAGGTTTACCATGCAGTGGCTTCATGGAGGTATGGTGTGAAGAGGTTGTGCGCAGTTCGGATGCATAGGTCTTCAGTTTCCTATATATAGGTCTCTCCTTTCATGGTTTTTTTCTTCAACTGTGCTTTCTTTGAAATTCTGAAGCTCTCATTGAATAGATCGTTCGCCCAACACTTATTGCGTTGTGCTCTCGCATAACTTCTTTGAAAATTCTTCAAGGTAAAATTAATTACGCGATAGAGCTATGTTAATGGACTTCACCGATAGTGTTTCACTAGGATCCTTGGTGAAGGTTCTACATGACAGACCTCATCGAAGGACCTATGTGATAGGCCTCGTCGAAGGACCTATGCGATAGAGCTCATCTACGGACATATGTGAACAATTTCCTTTGCCAATTGTTTTTGATTTCCTCTTTAAAATTCTAACCTGGATGTTTGGTAATTCATTTTTAGGAAATAATGACTCATTTTATGACTCAAACTGAAGATTCTATGGCTTTCCAAAATGAAATGATGAAGACTGTCAGACCGGACTATTACGACATTGTTGAGATTACTCTTCCTGGGATATGGATGGGTCTAATTCCGTACAAACGTGACTACACACAATGTTATTATTTAACCTTTTATGGGAATGAGATTTTACAAGATGCCCATGTTGCATTTGATAAGATGTACTTTCCAAAAAATTGGTTTCTTCAATACTCCAATTGTAACTACATGAATATTAGTGCATGGGGGGTTTTAATACAAGAAGTAATAGTGACTATTAGTTGCATCCTTCATCATAGTTGTTGCACTCCTGATATGATATATCATGTTTTAGAACCAAGAATACATTATTATGATTTCACTTTTTGGTATTCTCAAACAGATCAATCTAATGGTTGGAATGGATATTAGGACCTTCATTCTGGAGGGGGTTTAAAACCCGAGTAGATGTGGGCATTATGGGTACATCGGACTTGTGAAGAATTCAGAAAAGAGTTATCAGACATTCATATCTACGAAGCTGTATGGATGGTGCAGACTTATTTTTACAAAAGTAAATTCATTCTAGAATTACTGAGCCAATGGAGTCCACAAACTAATTCCTTGCATTTGACGAATGGTGAAGTTGGTATTAGTCTCTGGGATGTTTACCAAATATTTGGAGTTCCCATTCTTGGGGAAATGTATGATGAATTCACTCTGCCTACTACAACATGGAGTAATTCTTATAGAACACCACTGCTTTCTCATAAATTATTTAAGATAGCAAAGAATTTACCTAAGGACAAGAAAGATATTCATGCTAGAATGTGGATGCAATCCTTCTTAGAACCAAGAATATATGAAGGTCCAACCTGTGGATGTCCTACTATTTGCACTTCTGTGGATAACCGAGGCAGTTTAGGCACATATTGGCCTACGCTAGAAAGAGGCAATTATAAGCATTGGGGATATAATTTCAAAACCAATATAGATGCAAAAGTACACATAGCTGCCTTCCTTTCGATGTAGCTAAGTGTTTATTTTCTTTCAGTCCATGAATTAGAATTTTGTGTAAGATCAGGGACTTTCATCATTGCAGCTAAATTGTTAGAGGGGATGTAATTTGAGCTAGAAACCCCTCTATTACAATGAATTTACCATCTCCTGCTGCATTTATACAATGGGAAGGCTCCATTTAGGATTTTAGGGCCATTACAAGTGTTGTGGGGCTGGATTACTACACCTTTTTCTTCATACTCAGTGTTAAATTCAGTCAGAGTTCCCAATGGATGATTCACCCCATTTTTAAAGAATGTTTCTGCTATTAAGACTCTGACTTTGAGACCTGATGAGGTGCTGAAGGAATTGAATGTCTCACGAGAATTCAACTTCTTCCCTTTTTGTAACCCACCAACTAGAACATTTATTGATGACCATACAGAAATGAATTATGAGCTGAGATCCAATATGAAGGAATTTAGGGATGGCGTATTATCAACCAAGATTGATGGTGAAATTATCTATGAGGCTTACATCCCCTAATGTTTTGCTCGTCAATTCCGATGTCTTAAACAATCAAGAAGTTTTCCACCCACAAATGTTAAACACCAGAAGAACCCAATGGTATCATGACAATTATGGATTCTAACAGCTTTAGAGTTATCCAAATTTTCAATTACATTACCTCTACCAGATGCATCGATTGTATTGGAAGCTGGGTATGCCAAATCTTGGGTTTCTTCATATCCTCACAAAGCTCTGACAAAAGGAATATATCGAGTGGCAGCTACAATGACTGTTTCATGTGGAAATAATGCTTAGAAGTCCAAGTCCAGAGATGATAAAGACGTTTCAGAGGTTTCAGAGCCCTAAAAATGTATTCGTAAGAAGTATGCCTGGAAGACCAGTGCTAAAGGAGTAAAACCTCCAACACTAAGGTGATCCAATAACCACCATCAAATAGAGATTCCTTTTCTATCTACTGAACTTTTGGAGGAAGAGAGGACTGGAGAAGCTCTCCAATCAGAAGGTGTTGAATCTCATCCACAGTAAACCATATCAAGATTGAATTATGTTCGACCTTCATCCATTCATCATTTGGAGAGTGTAACCCATAATATTAGGGACACATGGTCATTTCTCCAGCATGGAATTTGAATTCCTAATATTGGTGACATCGAGTCACCTTTTGATTGCAATCCAGACAATAACTTTCCTGAAGTAAAGAAGTATATTACAGAGTTGGAGACATTTAAATTTGCAACTAATGAACAAATCCCGGCATCAAAATTAGTATCTCATATGTTGGACTTAGGAGTCCGTGAAGGGGTAATTATCAACTATGAGGAAGAGTGGGATATTTATGTTAATACTAAGAATGTATTTCATTCTTTCTTTTGTATCAACTCTATTTTACCATTTATCATCATTAATCATAAGGAAAATATATTTATGAATCTTGAATGTAGAGAAGAAAGATCCAAACCAATTCTCGAATCACCCATGTATGGTCATGCAGGCTCTCCTATTGATGAATCAAATGTTCCTCCCAGGTCGGCAGAACATTCTACAGGACTAAGAATCATGACTGGGGTAATGGAGATAGATAATCCTCAATCATTACCTCAAGTTTATCTTTCTAATAAGAGTGTTTCAATCCCTCCCCAAGCTTTTGAACAAAAATAAAAGAGAGGAATGAGATTGATTCAAAGAAATCACCAAAGAAGTAAGTATTTATATGATCCTTAGAGAATACAACTTGATTAATAAATTTTTGTAACCATGTTTTATCCTCTTGAAGGATATATGTCTCTCTCCTCTCTCAAGGAATTAAGAGATGATTCATCTCGACTAAAAAGAGATTCCATAGGGGAAACTCAGCTTCAGTCTGAAGAATCTGCAATTTTAGTAGATAAATCATCAAAACATTTAGCTATACCTTCCCCTAGATCTTTTGAGAGAGAGGAAGGTCACGGTAATATTAAATACATTTTTTAGTTACTTTTTTCAAAGGATCCTGAAATAATCTATGATGATATTCCTATTACTTCATAAGAAAGGAATAGAGATCCATGTAAATCTAAGACAAATACTGATGTTGAGCCAAACCTAGAAAGACTTGATGCTAGCATACCGATTGAAGATCCAACAGAACAAATTGTCAACAGATCAAATTTGGGCATCAACCAATATTTGTTGGATTCTTTAAATGGTGAGGATGATATAACATTTCAGGATGTATACACTAAAATGATGGACACCCGTAATCCAAATATTGATATTCTATGTTACAATAAAGAGTTTGAGTATTTTCCTAAGTAATTTCAAGGGTGTAATTCCCTATTGTTGAATTTTCCAAACATAATTTGTTCTTTGACATGATTCTTTTCATCAAAGTTCACCGTATACAGCTTTATTTGTAGAAAATGTTGCAAAGGATCTTCATGAATAGGGTGTTCTACATTATCCTTTTGTTGGGGATGGAGAAATATTTACATAGGATCCTTCATCAAGAGATGTTCTAGAGCCTTCAAATGTCATAACTAAAAAAATTCATGGAAATTCCCTTTCTCAAGAAACACCTGCTCAAAAAACTAGAGCTGAGAATACAGGGGCTGAATCCAATCAAGTAGATGACTTATTATTGGGTAAATATAATCAGCTATCTGAATCATATTTTCTTCCACAATTTGAAACAAAAAATGGCCTTGATTTGTCATTTAGTGTTGTCAGCTCCTAGATCAAAAGGTTATGCTTCTACTGTCCCAAGAGAAGTAGAACAAGGCAGCTCTTTAAGCGACCTGTTTCCAGAGTACATTTTATATCATGGTAGTGACTCAGATTTATACTTAGAGATGAAATATGCTCTAGGTAGGGCAAGTAATAAGACATGGCCGCATATCTGGAGCATAATTTCCGAAAATCCATTATATGTATTGTTTTCCCATTTTTAAAAACTCCCAGCATTATTTTGTATATTGTGATCTGGTGGATTTAATTATCGGCCAGTCTACGATACCATGAAAGAGACTATTCATTAATGGGAGTAAGAGCATATACTATGACAATATTTTGAAGAGGCTAAACAATGAATAAATATTGAGAACTTTTAAGCTATTGTAATTGAGGTGAAGGAAAATAATATCATGAAATCACTTGAAATCATCCAAAAAATCAAAGAGACCAAGAAGAAGTTGTTATATCTTCAACAAAAATTGGATGTTGTAAATAACTAGCTTGAGCATTTGAATCAGGCATTGGGAGAAACCCAAATAGAGGGAATAAATGCCATTTCAAATGCTACGAAATCACTTCGTTGGGATGAGGAGACTACATTTGCTCAAATATATCAACTTCAACATGTAGCTGATAGGGATTTTGAAGCAGTCCAACAAATGAAAATCGATGTTGAGAGTTTATTCTAAAACATGATAGAGAGGCTCCATTTTGTGGATGGCCCTCTATATTCATATGAATGATAGAAATTTTATTTTCAATCATAAAAATCTTCATTCCTATTTTTCATGATTGCAATATGAAAGGTAAATGATTATAACGATTCGTTTATATTAAACAATCATTATTATAAAAAAAAATGAAGTGATTAAAATTTTCTTATTATGTCATGGGACCTAATTAGAATAATTTGATTGTTTCTAAGTTTATATGGATAGCCCCCCAAATTTTGTATCTTTTGACCACTTTTTTTATTGCTCAATATTACCTAAATCTTATGAAAATGTATGTTTAGTGATTTGGGACTCAACTTTTGTTTACAGTTCCCTTTGTAGGTTCTCAATCTAATGAGTTCCAAGTATTTTCTTACTAGTAGTTTAGAGTCACTCATGTTGGACTGTAAAGGGATAATATTTAGGGTCGAATTGATTTGACCATAAATGTTGAATTAGGTTCAAAATAAGAATCATTGGCTAAGAATTGATTTAATATTCATTAAACATTTCCAAGGGGAATATTGAGTCATGATTTTTATGGTTACCAAATCTAAAACTTTTATCAACATAAGGAGTGTCATTTCTGGGAATGATGTTACTATTATTTAACAAACCTGTTATAGGGGCTACATTATGCAGGGCCAACTGGGGCATATGTGTCATAGCCAAATAGTGGTTTCTTTTGACTGACATGCATATTATATAGGAAAACTATGCAAGGAAGCCAAAGGGCATGTGCTACATAGTCAAGAAAAAGAGTTCATTATGAATTTACCATTTTCTATTGATATATTGGTGAAATATAATATTTTGGTGACTTAGGACCATAGTAGGTGGCTTTTCCAAAGAAATGAATTTTAAGGATAAAAAAGGGAAATTTTAGACCTATATAAGTCACGAATAGGAAAACCATTATTATAAAAATTTGGTGTATGAGTAATGGCTAATAAAATTATCAGAAAAGGGGAAATTTCTGATATCACACTGTGTAGTTTTAAATCATGAAGTGAGGACGTTGGTACTGTGTAGTTTTAAGTCATGTAGTGAGGACACTGGTACTACATAATTTTAAGTCATGTAGTGAGGACATTGGTACTTTGAAATTTTAAGTCATGCAATGAGGTCACTGGTACTATGAAGGTTTAAGACATGCAAGGAGGACATTGGTACTGTGTAGTTTTAAGTCATGCAATGAGGAAACTATTTGGATTCAATTTAAGGTCTTTATCTCTGACCAATGGTATGAGAAACCTTTCCCAATTTCTTGATAATTTGTTTGGAAACATACTATCATATTCAGGTATGAAAGGGAAAACTGTAAACTATGATTTAGGAATTTCTAGAACCGAGGAATGATATGGTAAAAGAGATAAAAGAATTAGATGAAGTCCTTTCTAAGAATGAATTTACCATTACTTGGCATACCGGTTATGGGGGATGTATTATGTAGGGCCAACTTGGGCATATGCTGCATAGCCAAATAGTGGAATCTATTGACAGAAATGCCTATTATTTAGTTAACTATTGAAAGGCCACCTAAGGGCACCTGTGACATAGTCAGTAAAAAGAGCTCTCATATGTTTGACATTCTATTTCTAAAATTTGAAGAAAGTTTATGAAGATTCAAATTTTCCAATGTATAGAGTTTGATTTATGGATAAAGGTACCTGAATATGGGAAGGGTATTTCCAATCAAGATATCCAATGAATCGGAGTAACATGAATTTTATGTAGGTCTGACCCAAATGTAAAAGATATGGTCTTCATAGTTTTAGGTCATACAACTACGACTAGAAATGGAAACAATAGATGATATTTCGCCAAGTGAATTCAAGGTTATTCCATAGTGCATAAAACCCTTGGTGAAGGAAATATATAAACCATGGTCTTGAAGATTTTCATATTGTGAGAAAGATAATGGGACAAGTATAATTGAATGACTGTTTTAAAATAGAGGTTCTTATATATTGTCATCAAAGTCTGAAGGGTTCAAAGATACTATAGCCAAGAACAAAATTTCCATTACATGAAAAGCCCGTTATGGGGGTTGTATTATGCAGGGCCAACTAGGGCATATGCTGTATAGTCAAATAGTGTAATCTTTTGACTGACAAACTTGTTATGTAGGAAAATTATGCAAGGCCCCCTAAGGACACGTGCTGCATAGTCAAGAAAAATAGAACTCAAATATTAGTCACTTTGTGACCAGAAATCGTAAGGAAGAATATGAGAAACTGGAAATATTCAAGATTAAGAGTGTGAAATGTGGAATGATTTATTTTCTTAATGAACATGAGAAAAGTTTGAATCAATATTTTTTATTATTTTTATGTTTTTTACATAGATCTAACTCGCATGTAAAATGGAGACTTTCTTTGTCTCCTTTGAATGAATATGATGATATGCAGTTTTAAGTCATGCAGTGAGGACTTATAATATGCCGTTTTGAGTCATCCTGTGAGGACATTATTAACCCTATAAGAAATTAAAACAACTTATATAAAGAAGCCATTTACCCAATTCCTAATCCCACATGAGCTATGCTCAGTGTGAGAAATAAGGAGTAGTAAGGGTTTCATTTATAATGCAAAGGTGATTCAAATGAAGAATAGGGGTATTATATTTCCATGTAGTTTAACGTTATGTGGTAAGGATGAAAATGAACTAATATGAAAGTAAAGATATATTGTAACTGGATTAAGGGACAAAACCCAAGTGTCACTATATTTCTTCTGGGGAAATAATCAAGTCATAGATAGTTCTTAAAAAATTACCAATAAATATTTGATTTTTATACAAGAAATAAAGGGGGGGGTTTATATTGTGGCTCGTCCCATGAATGGAGATCTAGGTGTCTCTATGTATACCAAAATAGTTGAGAATTAGGCCATACATAGTTCATTAAACAATCATTCCTTACAATATGTTGGACATGAGGAATGGGGGATTTTGATACGTTCTGAGAGAATTATAAATCTTAAGACATAAAATGGTATAAGGAAAAAATAATATATCATAATGAAACTCTCTGTAATGATATGATTTATATATAAGAGGATAATATAAAATAAGAAAATTTGGTGATTTTTGTTGCGCCCAAAATTGATGATTTAGGCTTCTCTATGTATCTCATTGAAAATGAGAATCAAGGCTTACGTAGTTCTTGAAACAATCATCTCTATGCAGATCTGACTCAAGCATAGTAAAAAGAGGGACTCATATACTACTAAGAAATAGTGATGGCATCAATGACGTTTGTTTATGGATTCTTCTAAGATCAAATACAAAAAAAATTGTTGTACATATGATGTCATGCAGTTTAACATCATGTGACAAGGAAGAAGATGCTACGCACTTTGACATCATGCAACATGGATGCTTATGGTTATTATTTAGTTTAATGTCTTGCAACTAGGACATGGGAGTTGTGATGTTTTAAGTCTTGCAGCAAGGACATTGTACAGTGCAATTTTAAGTCTTTAAGTGAGGAATAATGTGGTTGTTAGGAAATTTAATGTCTTGCAACTAGGATATGGGGGCAATGCAGTTTTAAGTCTTACAATGAGGACTATGGTGTATAATAACACAAAGTATTTCTTCAAAAATATCATATTTATTTGACATGTAATGAGCTCTCCATCCATTGAGAATAAAGAATAAGCTCAATTTAAATAGACCTTATGTATGGAATAAGGTCATTCCCATTTTGTTCATGTTTTGGAGGTTTCTTTCATGGTATCATTGGAGTCCTAAGGACTAATACCAATTCTCCTTGAATGAATGAATAAAGATGAACATTCTTATTAAAAGATCGCACTATTTTGTTCTAATAGACTTATAAATGATGAAAATATGAAATCTTTTCTCATCTAATCATTCAAACTCATTGAATCATTTATGAGATATTTCATCTGTAGAAAACTGATCACAGACTACAACTATAAGTGAAGGAAATTTTATTTTAATTGGAAAAACTGTTTCAAATCTATTTAGCAATTAATAAGGAGTTTCTTGGGTAGAAGTATATGTAGTAGTCTGATAATCCCATAAAGTATTAACAAGTTTATCAAGACATGATTTATGTTTCGTCTGGAAATGGGGATGACTTTTTTTGTTTAAGGTTCAAACGTTCCAATCGGTTTCTAGCGGGTTTATTTGTAGAATAGGAAACACCTAATGATTCTATATCTATTTGGACCTACATTCCAAAGGTAGGTGCTCATTAGTTGTGGACTGATGAGGCTTAATAATTTTTATTAGTCAAGAGTATGGGAGGTCATGCTCACCACACCTTTTTGGGGGAAATTATTTCCTACTCTAAGAATATCTTATAGTTTTAGGTTATGTTCACGAATCCCTATTAATTCACCAAGAATGAAAATGAGTTTTCTTTAGATTTGGAAATTGATGATTGATATGTATGGGATTTTGAGAATATTTTATATGGTCATTGTGATGACCATACTGGTTTTAAAGACACTCAGTGGGGCAGTTGATGTTTATTTTTATTCTAAAATACAGGGATTATTTAAGAGTTGGGATCGTACTCACAGATGGGATACCTACGTATCCTCATTAAAAGGGAATTAGAACCCATGTAGTTCTATAATAAGGATATAGTTTAACATCATATGGGATGGAAAGTAATTAATGAAATATGGGATTGAACCTTAGAAAGGCTTCCGACGTACTCTACTTTTAGGTATAGATCAAAGTCCACGTAGTTTGGGTGAAGAAATATGGGGCTTATGCATGGTTAATGACCCAAAAAGAGATTTCATGGTTACTTTTACACTCTAAGATCACATGAGTCATGCTCAGTGTGAGAAACAAGAGGTATCCGTAAACCCGACGATTGTTCCACGAAAGATTCAGTCACAAGAAATGATGTGGGTCTAACATATGTATGACTGCCCAAGTAGATGAAGACAAGGACTTACTTCAGGAATGAATCCCAGGAGTAGGGTCCATAAATTAATTTGTACATTATGGAGACTTGAAGTATTAACCCGGGTCTTACTCCTAAAGAGGATTCACAAATTAAAGGGGAATTACAACTTGGGTCTTACTCCTAAGAAGGAGGCCCAAATTAATAGGGTCTTATGATTGGGGATTATTCCTGAGAAGGAGGCCCAAATCAAATGATCTTAAGATTGGGGCTTACTTCTTAGGAGGATACCCAAATTAATGGGGACTTATAACTCAGGGCTTACTTCTGAGAATGAGGCCCGAATTAAAAGGGACTTATGATTGGGGCTTATTCCTTAGAAGGAGGCCCAAATCAAAAGATCTTAGGATTGGGGATTACTCCTGAGGGGGATTCCCAATGTTAAAGGAAATTATGACTGGGGCTTACTCTTGAGAAGGATACCTAGGTTAAGGGGACAAGTGGCTTATTCCTAAGAAGGAGGCCCAAAATAAAGGAATTATGATTAGGGATTATTCCTGATAAGGAGGCCCGAACCAAGGGAACATGGAACTTACTCCTAAAGAGGAGGACCTAAATCAAATGATCTTTTCATCTTAATGGATGAGGTTATATGGAGGAAACCTCTAACCGTAGTGACATAAAGCTTGTATGTCTAAAGGTTTTGGGAGATTTTCTCATAGAATTCCTTTTAGACAAGGAATCCAATAAAGGAATCATGCCTTAAATGGCTTTGAAAAGGGGTTCGAGGGATAATATCTTGAAGAGGAGAGGTGAATGGGAGAGAGGCACACAAATGAAGTTGTCAAGCAAGTATTGGCCACACAAGTGTACTTGTGCGGCGTGGGTTCACCTGGGCAATGAAGAATATGTATGGTAATACTTGGGAGAGACATAACTCAAGCCTTTAATATTATCCTTAGATGTTTCCAAAAGGGCGGTGCACAAGTTTCATCGAAAGGGTCGGGTGGTGTGCAAGTGTTTACATTTTTAAGGAGGTCTAGACACTTAGGCATGCAAGTGTTGGAGAATTAAAAACTCTTAGGACTTATTCTACCCCTTCAAATTTTCCATTCAAGGTAAAAAGTTACCTTAGATTCATTTGGAATAGTTGAGTTGAATACTAGGGAGACCAGAGCTTGAATTAGACTTTTGGAAAAATCCGTCTTTGAAATGGGGGCCCACATGGGCTATTAATTGGCCACCTTTCACCTTGGGTGAAAAATTAAATAGGGTGTGAAAGTGAGCTGCGTGACCCATAGGTGGTGGGAAAGTGACTTGGGCGGCACACAAGTAACTTGCATGCCTCACTCCAAATGGGATCCTAGTCCATGCCTTTATCAATTTTTTTGATGTTGTTCAATGGGTGACCATCTTTGTGCTTATGGTATTCCCCTTCTCCGTTTGTTAGACTATGTGACAGAAAGAAACATCAACAAAAGACCCCCCTTGGAGCTGGATCCGAATAGGAAAGAGGATTTGGATCTGAGGTAAAGCCGGAAAAATCAAGGGTATGTGGCACAAAATTTTGGCGCAGAAATTCTGGGGCGCACAGTTATGGTGCGCAAGTGGTTTAGATCACCTATATATGCAGGATCATTCCCACGCAAACTCACTCGACTTCCAGCAACTTGAGCTCTCATCGTGCAGGTGCTTCTGTCATCAGAAAATTTCCCTTCTGTATTTTTTCATGCTTTTGTAGAAGGTATTTGACATGCGCAACATGACTAGGGTGGAAAAACTTGTTCGATCGGTTTGACTTGTGCAACAAGGTGGTACTTGTGAGCCTTAATGAATTTGCCATTTTTTTTTGATTTCCTTCATCAAAATTTAACAAAAAAAACTTACTTAAAATTTTATTGTTTGATCTTTGTGTAGATTCAATGGATCCTAAAAGAATTGGATCAGTTGATGAGTTATCCAGCAAGAGAATAGATGACATGATGAACATCATCGACCATGACTATTATGTTATCTGTGACATCACTCTACCGGATTTGGCTAATTTATTGAAGAAATATCATGCCAATTTCTCATAGAGAATCTAGTTTCCCTTGTATGTCCATGGTCATTTGCAAGGAGTCAATGTTCTAGAGGCAAAGAATTATATCCCTCATTCCTGGTATCATACATACACCAACTTCTCTTTGGAAGATGTCTTAGTTGCATGATCATTTTTCAATGATGGGACAATAGATAATGTGTAAATAATGAATCATAGCCCATGTGCTCCAGATCTAAATCCTCACATGCCTGAGCTGTAGCTGCATTGCTATCCCACTATTTTCCAAAATTCTCAGATGGTCCAATCTAAGGGATGGAAGAAGAGTTTGGATTTTAGTTCTGAAGGAGATGTGAAGCCGACTTGGATGTGGGCATATTGGGTGCGACAAACCTGTGCAGATTTTATCGATGATCTGAAGGGAGCTGTTATATATGAAGCTATTTGGGATAGATAGACATATGCCTACAAGAATGAAAATTTCATGCCGGAGTTAATCATCCGTTGGAGCCCGGAAATGAATTATTTCCATATGACTCATGGATAAGTAGGTATCAGTTTGTGGGATGTCTACAAGATTTAAGGGCCTCCAATTATTGGAGATATGTATGATGAATTCATCCCCCAAAAGGTGACCTGGAATGATTCATAGAAGACTCCGATTTGGCTTGAGATTTAATGAAATGTCTCTACATGTTTAAGAATACCACCACCATGAAAACCCACTCTAGAAAATATATCCATCCAGAGGAGTGGATGGACATGTTTCTAATTACAAAGAGAGAGGGAGGACCTTCTTGAACTTTTCCTATTAGTTTCCCTAGAGCAGAAAAGAGGGGTTCTCTGGTAATATATTGTAGAACTCTGGAAGTTGAAGAGTTTGATAGGTGGGGGTATGAAGTGAACCAAAAAATTCCAGTGAAGGCCCATCTGGCAGGATTTTTTGCCTTGTTTCTCAGTTTTTACCTTTTACCAGTTTCAGATTCGAAAGGAGGTGTGAGGATGGGGACCTTTGTCGTTGCAACCAATCTGGATAAAAGGAATATGGTTGGGTTGGCCACCCCCATTTTGGAAAATATTCATGGGAGCTTACTTCATGTTTATAAGGGTAAGTCTCCTCTAAGAATAGTGGGACCATTAAAATTTTTATGGGGATGGATCTCCACCCACTTCAGTACATATGCGATACAAACTGGGGTAAAGGTTCCTAGAAGATCTTCTTGGCCGTCTGTTTAGGCCCTTTTTGGAATTTCTACCCTATCCCTCAATGCTTATGATATCAAAATCAGGCTGAGCATGTTCAAGGAGTTTCACTTCTTCCCTTATGGAAATCTTCCAATAGGGAGATTTGTTGATGATGGAACAACCATCTTGGAGTTAAGGTCAGATATGCTGGCATATAGAGATGGTACACTGGCCACAAGGATTGATGGAGAAATTATATCAGAGGCCTATGCTCCATACAGATTCACACGTCAATTAAAATGTCTCCAGAAAATTATCATATCCCCTCTAGTGCATGTCAAGTTAGATCAGCATCCGATGGTTTCTTGTCAACTATGGTTGTTGACATATTTGGAGAATACTGGGGTGGTATTTGATCTACCAGTTTTTGAAGTAGAAATTCTATTGACTACATGGTATGCCGAGAGATGGGCGGCATCATACCCTGAAGGGGTACTGAATCAGTCGGTCCCTCAGGTGAGGATAAAAAGAAAACAATTAGGAAAGAAGCTTTTAATTTGGATGGTGAATCTTCCTCACCCAGATCTAATTCACCAGATTCCTCACCCGGAGATGATTCACTAGATTCCTAGGATGGGGATGATGAGGCTCGAAATGCGTCAAAGCGACCTCATGCCAGATACAATCCGCCTTCCAAAGTGAGGAGACCTACTTCATCGAATCCTGGTGAGTTACATCATTGACGAAATTTAGTCTCAATTATTTTAAAGAGAAAGAAGTTTCATTATCTTATCCTTTATCTGTGATTGCATGAGTTGGGAAGAAGTTGAAGTCTTAGATTGCAGGACCCTCTTCACGGACTTCTAGGGCACATTCTGAATATTTATGACCAGAGGCTATCCAAACATGGTGGAGTTTATATGGTGATGTTGAAACCACCTAGATGGACTTATGCGAAGGGCTGCATATCCCTGGAGTGGGGAATCTCCAGGCTTCCTCTGACATCATTTTTGAGGACAACCCTAATGAATTGAGGTCTAGCATCAAAGAGCTTGAAATTCTCATATATTCCACTGATGAGTCAGTTCCTGTCACCATGTGGGTGAAGTAAATGATAGACCGTGGTACCAATGAGGGGATTGGTCCTTCATTAGATGAAAATTGGCATGATTATGTGGCTCCTGAAGATGTAAGTTTCCTTTTTATAATATTTCTATTTTCTTTGAAATTTGAATTTAGTCAAAGATTTCTTATTTAAGGAAATAATATTCTTCATCTTGTAGCTATTAAAGGAAAGAACCACTAATATCTATTCGCCACGGTATATCCCTAGTGTAACCACTCTTGGAGCCACTGAATCATATCGTGAGTTGGGAGAAGTATCTCCAGGTCAGCAAGTCATGGATGAGGAGTTAGAAAACACGTTATTGTCTCCAATACCTATTTTTGAATATGATTATGTCAGTCCACCCAAAAAGAACAAGAAGAAAAGGCATCAAAGAAATAAGACCATAGTAAAACACTTAATCAGTATTAGTAAGTCTTTCTGGTAGTCATGATTCTTAACTTATGAGAAAGTGATCAAACATCTCAAGATTTCAGGGGCTTCTTTAGTTTCCCCTTTAAGGGAAAGGAATAGCCATCCTCAAAGTACAATGGAGGGTGCTGTAGAATGGCTGCAAGTTCCTACTGAAACGGTTGTTCTTGATGAAATACTTATAGTTGATGAGCCAGTGTTTATTCTGAGAACCACTCTTGTTTCGGATTCCAGGAGAGAAAAGACTTCTGGTAAATTAACAATACTTCATAGAACCTCAAATGAGACAACATCTCACTTCCATTCTGTGATGTTTTAGGTTAAAAACATGCAACAGAAAATTTGGAAACCATAGAAGCTCACCCCACAACTGTCTTTAAAGAAGCTATCCAGGGTCAGAGATTTCTAAATGAAAGTCATGAAGAAGACACGCTGAGTTCTCCCACTAGTGATACTAACCTGGGATCTGGGACATCAATGGATAAAAGAAGGAATCTTGGCATGTACGTTGATGAAATTTTATAACATGTTAATTTACCACTTAATTTAGAAGATTTTGGAGATCTATTTATAGAATCAACTAAACCTGAGTTTCATAATTTGTCCTGTTAATCTTCTCATGATTACACTTCTAACCATGTTTGGTTAAAAATGTAGAGTTCCATCTGAAAAAATTGATGAACCAACAATGCTTGAAAGGGGTGTAGACATTGATGTCAACCTTGTTATTGCAAAAACACTGGCTTAGGTGGATTTTAGCATGGTAGACCCTCCTTAAACCCATCCAAAAATCCTGTGGAAGCTAGGAAATATGGGGAGGAGTCTTTACAAGTTTCTAATCTACTGTTAGGTAAAATATGATGATATTTGTGGCTTACTTAACCTACAAGACAATCAATCAACTTTTATTGTCCTTTGAAAATAACCATACTTTCAATTGAACAAACATGACTATTAACTTTCATGGCTTGATTTGTAGGTGAAGCCTTAGCCTCGACCCAAATAGTAGCTGAAGGTGAAGAAACTAGGGCCAGGGAAGGAGCAAAATAGGTCACTTACTTAAGTGAATTAATCCTAGACTATGTTCCTCCCTGTGATAGTGATGCCAAATCAGACCTAGAGGTTAAAAAGGCAATCCAATTCTCACATTTAATGCATGGAAAAATATAAAGAAGATAATATCTGAGGTGCCTCTTGAAGAGATACCTTCAAAAATTCCAAGACATTCATCCATTTTTATCATGCTAGGACTTGGAGGTTTTTGATATCAAGAAATCCATGTTACAGTGAAACAAGTCATTCGAATTAGGGAGCAAGAGAAAAGGTGTCGTCAAGATCTGATCAGAGCTAGATTTTTCACCAATATCAGTGAATTTCAGGCTGAAATGTTCCGAGTTGAGGCTTGTCATGCTGCAAAGTAAAGGAAGTAAAGCAGAAGATCAAGGAGAAGATTGTCAAGCAGTTGCACCTTCAGCAAGAGAAATATGCTGTTACAGGGGAGCTTGACCAGCTTCATAATTAATAGGAAGAAGTCTAAGTGGATGGTATAAAATCCATCACAGATGCCAAAGAATCACTTTTAAACATAGTTATATTTTTACTAGGGTTATATACAAAACCACACAAACATTTCATCTTTTAATTCTTCAATATTTCCTAAATCATAAAAAATGTACGTTTAGTGAGTTAGGACTTGATTTTTTTAGGGTACCATTTATAGCTTCCAAATTTAATGAGCATCATGTCTTTTGTTATTGGATGTTTAAAGTCATGCATGTTGGACTTTAAAAAGGCTAATATTTAAGGTCGAATAACATTGACCGAATGGATGATATCGACTCAAATCTTGATAATTTGTTTGGAATCCTTTTTCTATATTCAAGTATGGAGGGGGAATATTGTAAACTGAGACTTGAGAAATGTTGAATCTGAGGAATGATATGGGAAAAGAGCTAAAAGGAATTAGAGGAATTCTTTTCTATGAATGAAGTTACCACTACTTGACAAACCCGTTAAGGGGGATGAATTATGTAGGGCCAACTAGGTCATATACTACATAGTCAAATAGTATTATCTTTTGGCTGATAATTTTGTTATATAGGCAACTTATGCAAGGCCACCTAAGGTCACATGCTTCATAGTCGGGGAAAATAACTCCTAGAAATTTGACTTTCTATTGCTAAAAGCCGAAAAAAGTTTTATGGAGAATCAAAATTTCCAAAGCATAGAGTTTGCTTTATGGAGAAAGGTACTTGAATATTGAGAGGATATTCCCAATCAGAATCATCAAAGAATTGTAGGAATGTTACTTCTATGAAGGTCTAACCCAAACTTAGGAAAAAACATATATGTGGTTTTTAAATCATATGACTAAAACCAGAGATAGAAACATTATACGACATATGGTCAAGTGGTACAAGGTTATTTCATATTGCTCTAAAAATATGGATAAGGAGGAAAATTTAAACCATAGACTTGGATACTTTTTGATCATGAAAAATATTATGAAACAAATATGTTAAGGATGACAGTTTTTTAGATCCCTACATATCTCTTTTAAGACCAATAGGGAAAAAGAGGCTTCTCCTAAGAATGAAGTTACTATTACATGAAAAACACATTATGGAGGTTGAATTATGTTGGGCCAATTGGGGCATAAGATGTATAGTCAAATAGTAGAATCTTTTGTCTGACATGTCCATTATGTAGATAACTTATGCAAGGCCACCTAAGGGCACATGCTGCATAGTCAGGTAAAATAACTCTTAGGTATCAGACATTTTGCGACCAGAAGTCAAGAAAAGGGTAATGGAGACCATGAATATTATTTTTATAATGTTGCAACTGGGTCCTGAATTGAGATTATGGATGTCACTACGAATCTCATTAGGATGAGAATCAAGCCACACATAGATAATGAAATACAGTTTAACATCATGCAGGATGAGAGCATGGAAGATCTTAGTTTAGGGTCATAGAGCTTGGACCATAGTGAGAGAGACACATTGTGAATTTATTATAAACCTGATATGAATAAAGAACTGGGTGTTCCAAATCACAGCATGTGCTCCCAAGAGGGACTTTTCAGCCAAGGTACCGAAAGTGGAGTTTGGGGATAGGCCCAAAGGCTCAGGGCTGGACTCGAGGAATGCTCGAGCATTCTGATGCATCCAATGAGGATGGGAATCAAGATGCACTTAGTTCTTGAAATACCCTTTGTACAGATATGGGTTTTATGTATGATGGGTAAAGAGGACATTATTGAAATTCTGGCTGGACCCAAGTTTAAATACTTGGGTGTCACTATGTATCTCATAAGGATGAGAATCAAGCCATAGGTAGTTCTTGAAATATGACATTGTTGGAGACTATGTCAAGGATGATTTGTCTCAAGTGAGGGTATCAAAGATTTTTGTAGTTTATTTTTATACAAGAAAAAATTGAAAATAGTTTAAGGTCATATTCATGGACCAGTGCTATGCAGTTTAATGTCTTGTAGCAAGGAAAAATGTGGGATTGTATAATTTAACATCATATAGCTAGGATGATGGGACGTACATAGTTTAACATCATGTAGGATTAAAGTGAACCGGTATGAATAAGATGGTTGACGGGGGATTCACGGATCAACATTGTATGGGATGGAGGTGAATCGACATGAAGAAAGTGGTTTAGGGCTTGAACCCCAGAAGGTTTCCTACATACCCGGCCTAGGAGGAAAGGATCAAAGTCTGTGTAGTTCAATTGAGAGGGATTTGGCGATCAGGGTGTACTTGATGACAATGACATGAATATGATGTTGGTACTTAAGCGTGGTTAGAATCCCAGAAAAGATGTCATGGTCGAATCATACTCTAAGATCACATGATTCATGCTTAGTGTGAGAAATTAGAGGCAGCAACAGACCTGACGATCCTGTCGTGAATGATGTGACCAAGAAGGATGGTGTGTGGCTTATGAATGGTTAGTTGCCCGGGGCATGCATGGAAACAGATTTTAAAAGACAATTGTCCATGCGGAGATCATAGTTTAATGTCATTTGTCACAGACATGAGGTTCTTGGTAGTTTAACATCTTACATCTCAAATGATGCACAGTTTAACATCATTTTGGACGATAGGGGGAGACAGTTTAACGTCATGTTGGACAACAGAGGGGGTTATGCAGTTTAATGTCTTGCAGTAAATACAATGGGTTTATTTGTGTTACAAAAAATACTTCTTCAATAATCATTCATTGGTAAGAGTTGTAATGAGTTATCCATCCATTGATATTAAAGAATAAGCTCCATTGGAGTAGACCATATGTATTGAATAAATTCCTTCCCAATTTGGATCAAGATTTGGAGGCTTTTTTCCCAGTATCATTGGGGTTCTGACGACCAATACCAATTCTCCTTGAATGAATGAACGAAGACGAACTTTTTTTTTGAAAGCTCATGCTATTCGATTCTGATAGACTTATAAATGGTGCAGTGTGCACAATATTTTTTTATCTTGTCATTCCAATTCATCCCATCTCTTTTGAGATTATTCATCTGTAAATAACTGATCAAAAATGGTGACTCTAATAGATAATAATTGGACTTCAATAGGCAAGACTGCTTCTATTCCATATACCAATGAATATGGAGTTGATTGTGTAGCAGTGCGGTTGGTTGTCTGATAAGCCCATAGAGCATGAAAAATTTTATCGGGCCATGACTTTTTATCTTTATCCACCATCTTTTGAAGTATATTTTAAAGAGTTTTATTGAAAGCCTCTACTTGACCATTGGATATTTCATGATACCGAAATGAATGGTTGGATATGATATTTTATTCTCGATACAATTTTCTTACCTCTAATGAAAAAAAGTTGGTTCCATTATCCGTCAATATGGTATGAGTAACACGAAATCTGGTAATGATTTTGGACTTGAAAATGCTAACAATTCTTTTAGAACTAACATCTTTGAGAGGTATTTCCTCTTCCCATTTGGAAAAGAAGTCAGTAGTAGTAAGAATATACTTAAACTGCTTAGTTTTAGCCAGAGGATAAGGTCCTACTATATCCATTCCCCATGTAGAAAATAGCCAGGAGTATTTAGCTATATGAAGAAACTCTAGGGATGATGAATGAATTTGGAACATACTTGGCAAGAATGAATCTTCATAGTGAAATCAACACAATCTTGCATCATTGAAGTCCAGAAGTATACAAGCCTTCTAATTTGACCAGAAAGTCTATTTCCAGACTAGTGGGAACCACAAACTTCTGTATGTAATTCATTCATGACAGCCATTGTCACTTCACCATCAATACATCTAAAGTGAATTCCATCGAAACCTCTCTTGTAGAGAATTTTTGGGTGATCTGGTCTATCATAAAGAGTAAAATTGACAACACATTGCCAAAATTGTTCTTTCCCGACTCTATCAGATAGGAGTATTCCATTTTGAAGGTATTCCTTGATAGGTGTCATCCATCCTATAGTATGACCATATGGTTTATAAATGGGACTGATTTCATTGATTTCATCTATTCGGATTTGAACAAAAGGTTTAAATATATGACGTTGGGCAATACTGATGATAGTTTCGTCCTAATTTGGATTTGGCAGGGCTGTGGCTACATTATCCATTGCATCATCTTGGGAATTTTGTGATCGCAAAACACAAGAAAATGCCAGTTCCGAGGGAAATTCCTCCATTAACTCTCTAACTTAATAACAAAAATGGATTAAATATTCCTGTCTAATTGAATAATCTGCATTGATTTGTTTGATTACCAAATCTGAATCAACTTTTACCTTCAAGTGATTCACTTGTGCCTGAAGCACCAATTCCAAGCCTGTGATAAGAGCTTGATATTATGCTTCATAGTTTATACTACCTTCTAACAATAAGAAGGAATAGGGTAACACTGTGTTTTCTAGGGAAATAAGCACAATTCCTAACCCAACTTTGTTGAATTTAGTATCTTCCATTTTCTTCCCTGTTGGACTTCTAGAAGCACCATTATAGTACATTTCCCATGTTTGAGAATTATCTTGAATAGAGAAGACTTCCTCATTAGGAAGTTCAATATTTAAACAATTATCATCTACAGATGGGTGTTCAGTAAGGAAATCTGCCAGAGCTTGGCCCTTTATTTTCTTTTAAGACACATACTAGATATCAAACTACTGCAAAATAACTACCCACCTTTACAGATTTCCTATAAGAATTGGAAGACTAAGGATATATTTGAGTGGGTTATTGTGAGATACCAATTGGACCTCATGATGTTGCAGGTAGTGTCTCAATTTCTGAACAGCAAAGATTAATTCTAGGAATGACTTTTCAATACTTGAATATCGAGTTTCTGCCTCATGCATAGTCCGATTGAGATAGTAAAGGCTGTTTTAATTCCCAGAATCATTCTTTTGGGAAAGGAAGGAACCCAATGATCGATCTAAAGCTGTCACATAGAGAATAAATGATCTTACTTCAACATGTGGCATTAATATCGGTGGACCCAAGAGATATTTCTTTAAGATATTGAATGCTTCTTGACATTCTTCAGTCTACTGGTAGGTGAATCCCTTCTTCATTAATCTGGTGAAGGGTAAACACTTGTCCGCCAAATTTGCAATGAAGCACTGAATATAGGCCAAGTACCCTTGAAGTCCTCTTAATTAATTAAAATTTCTATGAGGTGACATGTCAAGGATTGATTTTATCTTCTTAGGATCAACTTTGATACCATGATGGCGTACAAAAAATCTAAGAAATTTTCCCAAGGTTACCCCGAAAGCACATTTCAAGGGGTTCATCTCCAAAATGTGTTGTCGAATTTTATTGAATATGATTTCTAGATCAGCCAAGTGATCAGAATGTTGTCAGGATTTAACCACCAAATCATTAACATAACATTCAACAAATTTCCATAAAAATGGTATAAAGATTTGGTGTATGGAATGTTAATATGTTTCACCTACATTATTCAGGCCAAAGGGCATTACCTGATAGCAAAACACACCTTGAGGATCTCTGAAGGCTATAGAATCCTCATCTTTTGGGGCCATTCATATTTGATTGTACCCAGAGTAACCATCCCTAAAAAAAGAGCTTTGTATCCAGCTATTGCATCAATTTAGAGTTATGTGATCAGAATTGGAACATCATCCTTGGGATAATGCTGATTAAGATCTCTGAAGTCAATGAAAACTCTAATTTTCCATTTTTAATTTTCACTGAGATAATATTAGACAGGAATTTGGGATACTGAACTTCTCTGACGAAGTTATCCTTGATAATCTTATCAACTTCAGCTTCAATTTTCGAGGCATAAGTTTGGTGTGTTCTTCTTGCTACTTTCTTGAATCCTCAATGTTCTTTTGGAAAACCGAAATGATGAGTGGAACCATCAGGATTAAGACTTTTAATTTCTGCATAATTCTAAGAAAATAAATCTCTATTTTTCTTTATAAATAAAGTATACATTTCTTGATCTTCAAGAGTTATGGCTGCACTAATCCAAGTGGTGTGTGGATCTTCTTTTGTACCAAGATTTATTTCTCTGTGTTCATCCACAGTGGTAAATATACCCTATTCAAATGATGGAGGGGAATCCCTGAGATATTTCTCTTCTTATTCAATGTGTGTTACTTCTTCTATTTCTACTTTCATAGTAGATGGAAAAGAAAAATTTCCTTGGTTATGGGAGAAGTTAAAATTTGAACATCTTGAAGAAGAAGGTGCAATTTCCGACCATATTGACGATGAAGGGTCTTCCTAGGGTGATAGAGAGGAGTTGATGGATTGAGAATTGACATCATTTTATTCCTCTGGTATTGCTATATATTCTTCTGGCTTGGTCGATGAAGTATAGAATTTCTGGATTTTAGTGGATTAAATGAAGCCATCTCTATTTAATCTTTCATCACTGCTTAGCGAATCAACCATTTCTCCCATGTTTCCTGGATTGATTGTCGTAATTGACATTATGGAATTTCCCATAAGACTGTTTGGATTTATGCTTATACTATCAATTTGAGTGATAGGAAACACATAATCTGTACTCACATGTATGAATGGGTTTACTGGAATATTTTCCAAACTATTTGGAGAATTAATTTTTGTGACCTCCTTTGCTGTGGATTTTTTCTTTCCCTTCATGTGATAAAATTCTGCCTCAATGTATTGAGATTCAAAAAATTTGAATGGGGACTTTTCACCATATAATTTATCAATTTGACCATTGAAACAATATTTGAGACATTGATGGTATGAAAAGGGTACGACCACATGTTGATGTAGCCAAGGTCTTCCATGGAAAATGTTGAAGGCAATGTCTGGACGAAAAACCATTAAATCTGAATTAGACTCAATGTCTCCAAACTGAATTATGAGTGTTAACTCACCCATAGGTTCTTGTTCATTCTTATCATATCCTTGAATCATCAATATAGAATAAGATAAATTAGATTCGGTGAGGCCTAATCAACGAAGTGTACAAATTGGAATGAGGATGACTTCTGATCCATTATCAGTGAAATCTCATCGGGTGTTTATGTCATTTACTTTTCCAGATAAATACAACGGTCTGATATGTCCATGCACAACATCATCTTCATCTTCATCTGTAAAAGATATCACTGCATGGCATTTTTTAGGATTATTCTCTATACGGTAGACCTCAGGTGGAAAAATTTCAGTTTATAATTCTTGATGACTTGACAAAGCCTCAATAAGCACCTCCCGAAGATCATTTGATAGATTCAAGGAATCCATAATTGATAACATAGCCGGTACTTGGGCTAAATGTTTCAAGACATCATAACTTTGGTCCAAAGGTCTGTAGTTCCTAACATGAAAATGTGGTTTTGTAGGCGGCTTGGAAGTTGTTGCTTTGGCAGTAGATGCATCCCATATTAGGGTAGGAATTGGAAACACTCCTAGCTTCGGTAGATTAGACCAACTAGGTATATCTATTTTCTAAGAGGAATAAAGTGTAACCTCTAACCAGTACTCAAAAATAATTGTGTCAGGACCGAATCTTCCATGTGTGGAAGAACATTCTTATTTCTGTTGAGCCTGTTGAAGGGATTATCCATGAGTTTCTGCTGCATATACAGTTCTAGCAGGGGTTGGATTGAAAGAGTGGATTTTAGAATATCCACATATTCCTTTGTATCCTAGACCTCCGTCTCTTCCACTAAATCCTCTATTAGATATGGATAACTTAGGCTAATCATGGTGGAAACTATCATTGGTATAGTGATCCATTAAATGAATAATGTTAACAAATCCAAAGATTAATTCTTCATCTGATGAAGATTCGTCCTGATGAACCAGTTCAGAATGTGCTATTTGGTGGGGGTGGTGCCTGTGATTTTGAAGAATATGGCATAAAACTACCAGAGTCAAAGAAAACATAGGGTTTGACACAAACTCTTCTTTTTCTAAATGCTCTTATTTATTCAAATTACGCTGCTTCTTTGAGGATTTTCCTTTCGATGAAGTTGCTGTGGCAGAAATAGAAGAAGACACAATTGGTTGATTCTATTGTGTTTGTAAAATGTCTTGAGTTCGGTTGATCATTTTATTGAACATCCAATAATCATATTTCTGCGTATTTTTACTTTTGACTTCATGCCACTTGCCTTCTTCCTCTAGATCAGTAGCAGTAACACATGCTACCTGGGCTGAAAAACCTTTTAGTTTTATTTTTCTAGATTCCACCATCTCTTGCAGGAGGTCTTTGAAGACAAAAAACTCTTGAATAGAATGCCCCAGCATATGATGAAACAGTCAATAATTGGGGAGGTCTTCATATCCTTCCTTGTTCGGCCTTTTGGGCCATGGAAACTGAACCAGATTGTTTTCCAGATCCAAGATGAAGTAACCAGGAACTTTTTCATTCTAGAAAGAATAAATTTTGTTCCTTAAATCCTCAAACTGTTTCTGCCTTTGATATCTTTGATCATATTGAAAATCATTCTATTTTTGTTGATTCTCATGAGGTGGAACCCTTTGATATGATGAAGGGTTTGAAGTAAAAGTGGGTACATGTGCTTGTTTAAGTCTAACTATAGCAGTTACTACCTTTCCTATTCTCCTTCCTAGAACTGATATAATTACATGAGTTTTAGCCCTGCTCTGTATAAGAGAGTCTTCAATCTGCTGAGCGATTGAAGTAAGGTCTTGAAACCATCCCATGTATTTCATAGGGATCAATGGTGTGCGTAATTCATCACGCAGATTTTCCACATAGATTGGTAGCAACTCTTCTTGAGAGAGTACTAAACATAAGGAATATGTTAATCCCTTCCAGCGAGTAATGAAATCCAAAATCATTTCATTTTACCTTTGTTTACAATGGGTAGTGTCAAAAACTGTTGTCTTTGGTAATGTTGAACTAAATTGAAGAAGGAATTTTTGTCGGAGTTCTTCCCACCCAGTAATTGACTGAGATTGAAAACTTGTATACCCAACAAAAGAGGGTCCATGTAATGACTACACAAAACACCCGAGCTTAACTACTTCTTGTTGTTGAGGAGTTCAGATCATAGTATCGCAACAAGAAACAAAACTTGTTAGGTGTTTTTTTGGATCTCTCAAACCATTAAAAATTGGGAATGTGGTATTCACATAATTTTATGGGGGATGAATTGCATCCACCCATATAGGATAAGATATCTTTTCTAGTTGAACTAGTGCACGTCATCCTTCCATAGCTTCCAACCAAGATATTAATGACTCCATGGTAGTCATTAATGTTTGAAGAACATTTGGTTGAGCTTGGACCTGAGCAGGTGCAATAACTAGAGTTTGGACAGGTGTGGTGACTGGTACTGCTACTGATCGTAGTATTTCCAATTGTAGTCCTGTATAACCCATAGGATTGGACTTGTGAGGGTGTACTTGTAAAGGGGGATATTCTTGATCCATCCCAATAGCTGCAACAAATTCCCTTGATTAATTAACTCCAGCATGCTTAGAAGGAAGACTACCATGAAGTAGTTCTTCATTTAACCTCCTTAACTCCTTCATTTCTTATTCTTTCTGGGCAATTTACTCTTCATGTTTAAGATATTGACCTTCTCCAATGAAAAAATGTGATACAATCTGAAGTTTTTCCTTTCCCCTTGTTTAATGCTTTTGGGAGTGGGGGGACTTTGTTATTTGAAGGCATGCCAAGATTCTGGGTAAGTATTTGATTTCGGGTATGCACACCTTCTCCATTTGTTTCTATGTATACAGACTCTTGAACATGAAATTTTTCATCTAATTCCCTTGAGTGAGCCTCTTGTTCTTGGGGATCTATGATAATGGAATAGATGAAATTTATCAATGCATAATGCATTGCATCCCTTCTGTTAGTGTTTATACGATACTGTCTTATTCCATGTTCTTTATAAGACATTTCCTCTTTTTTGATTGATCCCTCAAGAACTTCTTCATGAACCGTAATTTTGAGGGAATTTCCTGATAACTCAGCTCTGCATTCTTATTGTGTCTTCTTCCCTAATCGAGAGAAGGCTGAATTTTGCTGAGGAAGAGATTGAGAATTTGAAAAAGTCCTCAGTCTGGTGGACTAGGGTTGATCCTGTTTTTCCAACACAACTCCTCAAATCCTATCTGTTGATCCTGAGGGTTGGATTAAAAAAGTCCCCAGCCTGGAAAGCTAAGGTGGATCTTGAGTTGATACATTTGAATTTTATTAAAATATATCTTGATTTTGCAGATTTTAGTCTGGAAATTGGCCGGATACATCATCCGACATCCACCCAAATCACCTAGCTCAGATGAAAATTTGATTATTTCTGACACCTCTTTCACCTAATGATGCACATGATCTAAATGAGAAGGCTGTTCGATATTCTCATTTTTTTGATTCAAGAGTAATTCAACAAATTTTTCTTTATATGCCTGACTTTGGGAAGAACTAGTTGAGGCATGTTCTTGATCAAGCCTTTGATTACAAAAAAACCAGTTATATGTGGCTAGCCATGGGCAGTAACATTACACAAGACCACTTTTGGCGGGATTTTTTGACTGGAGAGAATAGTGAAATTCAATTCTACATGGAAACCCCATCCCCTGATATGAATAACAGAAGGGGCATTGGTAATTAATTGGAGAAACATTTTTAATGCACCAAGGCATGTATGCTGAAGGGATATATGCTACTTTTCAACCATTGGATGTTGGGAAACTGAGAGAGATGCCACATTAATTTGGTGTTGCAACCCTTCTATTACCTTAACTTAATTTTGATATTCATCATAAGGTAATATTTTCTCTTTTAAGTGACAAAGTGTTTTCCATATGTTGAGACGAATATCATGAATACAATCTTTTGTCAACATTTCTGGAATATCATGAGAGTCATCCAATGGGAAAAACATGACTGGTATTTCACCTTTTCTCCAATTTTTTTCTCATATTCTGCACTTCCTCATTGTCATTTTATGATGATTCTTCTACCTGATTGGACCAATGTCGGTGATTCTTTTTTGCCTCATCTGATTCAAAAATATTTGTAGAGAATTCATTTGTCAAATTAGATGATGAATGTCCCAGGGGTGGTTCAAAGAATGTTCAACACCCCAGGCTATCTTCTTATTGAGAAAGTATTTCACCTGCTAGCGGTAAGGGATCAGAGATGACTGGCTTCACATTTGCAAGTACCTCTAGATAAGAGGTATTACTCGTTACTGAATTTTCAATTAAAGAATTCTCCAGTCAATGTGAATTACTACTGCAGACATGACTTTCATATCTAAATTCATCATCATGGGGAGGACCACCATGGTGGGTTACAGGAAAAGATGAAACCTCTTCCTCCTTGGTCTTCTGGCCATGCAGAGGGTTATCATGGCTCTCATCTAAAGATGATGCTTTGAGATTGACCGAATTATCATGACGAAAGCCTTCATGAGGATGTTTCTGATGAAAACCTTTGGAATTAATGTTGTTATTTTTGGAATATGGAAATGATAGAGTAGAATCTTGAGTTTTAATGGATAATTGTCTGAGGGAATAAAGAACTCCAGCATTAATCAAGGCCTTATTATAGATTGGATCTTGATTTTTTAAATAATCTATATGAGTATTTTTCTTGGACACCTTCAAACACACTTTGGAAACCACATTTTGATTAAAGTGGTTATTATGGGTAGGTTAATGTGACTTCTCAAGAGAAATGGTCAGGTTAGGCTGACTATCTCCATTTAAATCGAGTGTATTTGCCCAACTTGACTGTCTGTAAGACATGGAAAAGTATGACCCACGACTCTCCTGAACTAGAACAGAGGTGTGTATCTACTCTGGGGTGACATGTTGATGAGTCACTCCACTAATAGGGATAGACTTATGTTTTTTTCCTTGTGATGTCGCTGAAGTTGTTATGATATTCTAATAGGTATCCAGAATATGGGCAGTGATTTTCTTATGCTCTTTCACCATTGTTAGAATATGATTGGTATCTCCAGATACCGGAACGAGAATATATGTCCATTCCATGTTTGGAGTAGGTGTTTGTTCCTACTCCAGTCCTCCTTTTCCTATCAGTGAATTCTGATTGTACTCATGTGTGGGGGAAGAATGTCGTGTCTGTCTCCTTTTTTCATTGGAGCTTTCCAATTACAATCTCTGGGTGCTACCAAAAGAGGCTGTTGGTTAGCTTGATTAATTTCATGAATATGTGCCTACTGATTTTCTCCACTGAATTTGATTGATGAACTTCCTTAAATACTAGAAGATGAGACTGCTGGCAGGATTGATGAGTGTAAGCAGGTGTATGTGTCTGTTTACAGGTGGTCACCACATTTGGTTGGTGGGATTTTCTGGATGTAGTCAGATGAGCCTTCTAACTGGCTGATGATTTATAAACAGGTGTATGTGCCTGCCTATAGTACTCTACCAGAATTTCCTGGTGGGATTGGTGTGTTACTGTCAGACGAGTCTTCTATGCAGTGAAATTTGGATGGATGGGTGTATATGTCCGCTTGTTGTTTTCCATCAAGTTTGGTTGATGGACATCTCCAGAGGGGGTAGAGGTAAGAACCTACTCACTGTTGGCCGAATTTCACCTCTAACGGTTCATATTGTGTTCTCAGATATGAGGCTCCGGAGCCGAACTCATAGAGGTGATACCCCCATCATGTTGAGGGTGCACCACCGCACGATTCTGGAATTGTATGTTAGTGTGAGTCCTTAGGAAGGACTCCTATATTCTTCAACTGAGGCCTTTAGTGACCTCTTGATTCACCTCCCATTAATATCGGATGTACTAGTTATTGCGTTCCTGGGATAAAGACCTGAAACGGTTGGAGGTGGTGGTTGGAACCACATGCTTCTTGACCACTGGTCATCGTTGTCTGGACAACCAGGGTGACTTGTTAACTTGGAGGTCTTTTCGAACGGCCTCCAGAGTTGGTATGGTACCATTTTGATGATATTTCCTCACCAACACATTTGAGACCTAGTGTTGAAGACGTTGAGTAAGTGATGTTGTCCTCAGAGCAGACGAGGATCCAACAGGTGTAGCGGTTGAGGCATTCAGAGGTGTGAACCTTAAAACAAGACATTTTGTGTTTCAGAGTGATCTTGGAAAAGAGTGCTTGTTTGATATAGCAGACAT
Source organism: Viscum album (assembly GCA_963277665.1). Classification (NCBI taxonomy): domain Eukaryota; kingdom Viridiplantae; phylum Streptophyta; class Magnoliopsida; order Santalales; family Viscaceae; genus Viscum; species Viscum album. The sequence goes on from OY728140.1 coordinate 1,886,854,518, forward strand.
AATCAAGATAATTCTGTCCAGACTACATCTTTTTGATGAGCATATATGTTATTGATTGCTTTGTTGGCACTCATATAGAGTTTTACAGGGGCCTAACAAAAAAGTAAAACATCATTTAATATGCTTAAGGATTCACATCGGGTTCACCATTTTTTGTTTAATCTTGAAATGGGGATGACCTTGTTGGTCTAAGGTTCAAGCGTTACAATCAATTTCTAACAGGATTATTCTTAGAAGAGGAAACACCCAATGATTCTATATCCATTTTGACATACTTTACAAAGGTATATTCTCATTAGTTGTGGATCGATGAGGCTTAAGAATTTTCATTGGTCGAGTGGATTGGAGGTCAGGCTCATCACACCTTTTTGGGAAGAATTATTGCATACTCTGGGACTCTCTTATAGATTTAAGTTATGTTCACAAATCATTATTAATTCAACAAGCAGGAAAATGGGTTTTCCTTTATATTTGGAAATTGATGATTGATATGTATAGGATTTATGGAATCTTTTATATGGTCATTATAATGAACATACTGGTTTTAAAGCCACTCAGTGGGAAACTTGAAGCTTATTTTCATTCAGAATGACATGGATTATTTTAGAGTTGGGATCGTACTCGCAGATGGGCTACCTATGTATCCTCGTTAAAAGGAAATCAGAACCCACATAGTTCGATATGAATTATATAGTTTAACTTCATATGGGATGGAAAGTAATTAATGAATTATGGGATTGAACCTTATAAAGACTTCCTACGTACTCTAATTTTAAGGCATATATCAAAGTCCACATTGTTCGGGTGAATAAATATGGGGCTTATGCATGGTTAATGGCTCAAAAGGAGATGTTGTGAATACTTTTACACTCTAAGATCATATAATTCATGCTCGTTGTGAGAAACAATAGGTATCAGTAAACCTAACGATTGTTCCACGAAAGATGCAGTAACAAGAAATGACGTGGTGCTTATGTATGTATAACTGCCCAAGTAGATGAAGGCCAGAAGTTACTTTAGGAAAGAATCCCAGAAGTAGGGTCCATAATGGTATTTGTACTTTATAGAGATTTGGAGTTTTAACCCAGAGCTTACTCCTAAGGAGGATGCGCAAATTAAAGGGGACTTGTAACTTGGGGCTTACTCCTGAGAAGGAGGCCCAAATTAAAAGGGACTTCTGATTGGGGCTTATTCCTGATAAGGATGCCCAAATCAAAAGATCAAAAGATTCGGGCTTACTCATGAAGAGGGAACCCAAATTAAAGGGGAATTATAACTTAGGGAATAATATTGAGAAGCATGCCTAAATTAAAAGGGACTTTTGATTGGGAATTATTCCATGGAAGGAGGCCCAAATAAAAAGATCTTAAGATTGGGGCTTACTTCCGAGGAGGATTTCCAATGTTAAAGGAAATTATGACAGGGTATTTCTCCTTAGAATGAGACCCAGGTTAAGGGGACTTTGGGATTATTCCTGAGAAGGAGACCCAAAATAAAGGAATTATGATTGGGGATTATTTCTGAGAAGGAGCCAAAACCAAGGGATCTTGGGACTTACTCCTGAGAAGGAGGACCTAAATCAAAAGAACTTATCATCTAAAAGTATGAGGTTATATGGAGGAAACCTGTAACCATAGTGACATAAAGCTTGTAATTGACGAGGATTTGGGAGAGATTCTCACAGAATTCCTTTCAAATAAGGAATCCAACAAATGAAATAATGCCATAAATGGCTTTGAAAAGGGGTTTGAGGGCTAATATCTTGAAGAGGAGAGGTGAACAGGAGAGAGGCACACAAAGGAAGTTGGCATGCAAGTCTTGGTCGTGCAAGTGTACTTGCATGACATGGGTTCTCCTGGAAGATGAAAAACTTGTAGGGTGATACTTGGGAGTGACTTAGCTCAAGCCTTTAGTAATATCCTAAGATGTTTCCAAAAGGGCAGCGCAAAAGTTTCATTGAATGTGTAGTGTGGCGCGCAAGTGTTTCCATTTTTAAGGAGGTCTAGACACTTAGGTGCACAAGTGTTGATGAATTCAAAACACTTAGGCCTTATTCTACTCTTCCAGGTCTTTCATTCTATGTAAAAATTTACCTTATAAGTTTTTGGAAGAGTTGAGTTGAAGACTAGGGCGACCAGAGCATGAATTTGACTTTTGGAAGAATCCTTCCTTGAAATGGGGGCCCATAGGGGATATTTATAGGCCACCTTGCACCTTGGGAAAAAAATTAAATATGGAGAGCAGGTGAGCTGCGTGACCTATAGGTGGTGTGCAAGTGACTTGAACGGTGCGCAGGTGACTTGCAAGCCTCAGTCCAAATGGGCTCCTAGTCCATGCCTTCGTCAATTTTTTTTGATATTCTTCAAAGGATGACCCTATTTGTTATTTAGGTATTCCCCTTTTCCATTCATTGGACTCTATGATGGAAAGGAGCATTAACAATTTTGTATCTTTATCAACCATATTCTGGAGTATATTTGATAGGGTTCTGTTGAAAGCCTCTATCTATCCATTAGCTGCTGCATGATAGAGAGGTGAGTGGTTGGGCTTGATATTATGTTCTTGATAAAACTTTTTTACATGAGAAAAATAAAAAATTGTTCCATTGTCCCTCAAATTAGTATGAGGGATGCCAAATTTGGAGATGATATTTGTTTTGATAAAACTAACAATGCTTTTGGATTTGACTTCCTTGTGAGGTATTGCCTCGTCCCATTTACTGAAAAAATCAGTAATAATGAGAAAAAACTTGAACTGCTTAGCTGTGGCTGGAGGATAAGGCCCCACTACATCCATTCCCCATGTGGAAAATGGCCAGGAGTATTTAGATGTATATAGAAACTCTAAGGGATGATGAATGAAGTTATAATGCACTTGATAGGGATGAATTTTTTTAGTGAAATATGTACAATCCTGTGTCCTTGAAGGCCAAAAGTATCCAAGCCCTCATATCTGAATAAAGAGTGTGTGCCCAGATTGGTGGGCACCACATGCTCTTTTATGTACTTCTTTCATGAAATCTATTGTCTTTTATCCATCAATACATCTGATGTTAATTCCATAAAAGACTCGCTTGTAAAAGATCTTTTAGTGGTCGGGACTATCATAAAGAGTAAAACTAGCCTCTCATCACCGGATCTGCTCCTTCTCAGCCCTATTTGGTAGAAGTACCACATTTTGAAGATATTACATAGTGGATGTTCTCCATCTTGTGGTATGACCATATGGTTCAGAAAGAGGGAAAATTTCATTAATTTCCTCCATTCTGGTTTGAACAAAAGGTAAGACCACACGACGATGGGTTATACTGATAATTGTATCATCCCAATTTGGATATGCCAAGGCTGTAGATACATTAGCTAGTGCATATTCTTGGGCATTTTGTGATTGTGAAACAAAGGACAATGTCAGCTCTGAGTCAAATTGAGCAATTTACATTCTAAGGCAATCACACAAAGGGATTAACTCTTCATTTCAGATAGAATATTCCCCATTTATTTGTTTGATTACCAATTATGAATCACCTTTTACCTTTAAATGATCCATTTTCACCGAAAGGGACAATTCTGAACCTCCGATGAGAGCATGATACTCTGCTTCATTATTGGTACAACCTTCAGATAACAGGAAAGAATAAGACAATACTACCTTTTTTGGGGAAATAAGGACAATTCCTAATCCAACCTTGTTGAGTTTAGAATTTTCTTATCTCTTCCATTTTGTACTTCTAGAAGCACCATCAAAATTCATTTCCCATGTTTGGGAAATATCTTTAATATAGAAGACCTCTTTATCAAGAATTTTAGTATTAAATGATGTGTTTTCTACATATTGGTGCTCAGCATGGAAATCAGCCCAATTTTGGCCTTTTATTTCCTTTTTGATGCACAAACTGGATATTAAACTATTAAAAAAACTTCCCACCATGCCAGATTCCCTGTAATCATATGATGATTGTCGATAAATTTGATTACATTATTATGAGACGCCAATTGGACCTCATGATGTTGTAGGTAGTGCCTCAATTTCTAAACTGCAAAAAATAATGCTAGGTATCACTTATAAATACTTGAATACCGAGTTTCTGTATCAAGCATAGTGTAACTATGATAATAAAGGTTTTTTTTCATTCCTAGAACCATTCTTTTGGGTGAGGAAGGCACCTAGTGATTGCTCTAAAGCTGTCACGTAGATAATAACAGGTCTTCCTTCAACAGGTGGCATTAATACTGGTGGGATCAAGAGATATTTGTTGATTGTATCAAATGATTCTTGGAAATACTTAGTTCATTGGTAGGTAACTCCCTTCCTCATTAATGTGGTGAAGGGTAAACATTTTCCTACCATGTTGGTAATAAAGAGGCCAATATAGGTCAAGTGTCCTTAAAGTCCTTTTAATTCGTTCAAATATTGATGAGGTGACATAACAAGGATTTATTTTGTTTTCCCAGGATTAACTTAGATACCACGATGGTGTACAATGAAGCTAAGAAACTTTCCTGAGGTTACCCCAAAAGTACATTTTGATGGGTTCATCTCCAAATTATGTTACAGAAGTTTGTGAAATATGGTTTCTAAATGAGAAAAGTGATTGGAATTTTGTTTGGATTTGACCACCAAATCATCTACATAACATTCAAAAAATTTCTCTAAGAATGGTTTGATGATATGGTTCATGGAACATTGGTATGTTGAACCTACATTCTTTAAGACAAAGGCCATTACCCTACAGAAAAACACACCTTGGGGATCTCTAAAGGCTATAGATTCATCATCCTCCAGAGCCATTTGAATTTTATTATACCCAGAGTAACCATCCATAAGGGAAAGACCTTCAAAATCCGTCATTGCATCAATTAGAAGTTCTGTAATCGGGACTGCAAAATCATCTTTAGGACAATTCCAGTTAAGTTATCTAAAATCAATACAGACTCTAATTTCCCCAATCTTCTTTTTCACTGGGAAAATATTTTCCATCCATTTTGGATAATAAACGTCCCTGAAAAAGGTAGAATTTATACACCTATCAACTTCACCTTCAATTTTAGAGGCATGAGTTGGGTGTGTTATCCTTGGTGCTTGTTTGAATCCATGATGCTCTTCTAGAAAACCCAAGTTATTGGTGGCTACATCAGGATTAAGACATATAATTTCCATATAATTCCAGGATAATATATCTTGATGTTGGTTTATAAAGGAAGTATACACCTATTTCTATTCAGATATCATGGCTGCACTAATTAGAGTGAGGTGTGTATCTTCTCCTATGACCATATTTATTTCTCTGATTTCTTCCACAGTTGTAGAGACACCTTCTTCAAATGATGGAGGATAATATCCATGATTTTACTCTTCTTATTTATTTTGTGTTACCTCTTCAGTTTCAATTTTCATGGTATATGACAAGGAAAAACTCTTAGTGTTAGAGGAGGATTCAGTATTTGAATGTCCCGAAGAAGAAGAAGTCACCATATCTAACCCTACTAATGATGAAGGGACTACATGTGGTAAAGAGTTATTGATGGATTGAGAGTCAACATCTTTGTCTTCCTCTATCCTTTCTATAATTTCTTCTATCATGATTGATGATATTGAGGATTGTTGTAGCTCAAAAAATTAAATGAAAAGATGTCCATTCAAGCTTCCATCATTTCTTGGTGTATCAATAATTTCTCCCATGTTATTAGGCTCAATCGCCACAATTGACATTATGGGAATTACTAGATGAGTGCATGGATTTGGTTTTACCCTTTCAATTTTATTGATGGGTAGCACATAATCTATACTGAAATGCATGAATGGATTTTCTGGAATCTTTTCTAGTCTATTTGGAGCATTAACCCTGGTTATCCCCTTAGTCATGGGTGTCATTCCTTTTGTGTGATAAAACTTGGCCTCAATTTATTGATATTCACATGTTTTTAACAGAGCCTTGTCACCATACAATGTCCCAATTTGAACATTGAAATAGTATTTCAGACATTGATGGTATGAAGAAGGTATGACTGCATGTTGATGCAACCAAGGCCTTCCAAGCAGAATATTGAAGGATGTAACTTGACAAACAACCATGAAATATGAATTAGGCACAAGATCTCTAAACTAAGTTCTGAGTGAAATTATACCCAAAGGTTCTCATTCATTCTTGTCATATCCATTCAACATTAAAGTCAAAAGAGATAAGTCAGATTCAGTCATGCCCAATCGATGAAGTGTTCAAAGGAAATGAGGTTTACCCCAACGCCATTATCAATAAAGGATTGTCAGATATCTATGTCATTGACCTTTCTAGAAAGATACAAAGGTCTAATATGAACATGTATTACACTATCCTCATCTTCATTCGTAAAAGATATGACTGCATGACATTACGCAGAATCATTATCTATACAGTAAACCTCAGCAGCAACAACTTCGATATCAAATTCTTGGGGACTTGAAAAATCCTCAATGAGTGCCTCTCGAATATCTTTTTATAGATTCAAAGTATCTAGAAATGAAAAATTGTCTGGTACTTGGGCCAATTGTTTCAAATAATCATACTTTTTATCCAAAGGTATGTATTTCCTAGCCTAGAGATGTGATTTTTAGGTGCTTTGGATGTTGATTCTTCTGTTGTAGTCGTACTCTGTGTTGAAACAGAAGCAAGGGATATTCTTGAATTTTGAAGATTAGACTAACTAGGTCTATTCACTTGCTGAGAGAAAGATGGTGTTACTTCTAATCGGTCCTCTAGAATAATTTTTCCATAAATAGACTTTTTTGCATGGAAGAAACTCCATGTTCCTCTTGATCTCTCAAAAGGGATATTTCATGAGTTTGTATAGTATATATGGGTTGAGAAGGGGTAGAGTTAAAATGGTGGTTTCTGGAATTCCCATGCCTTCCCCTGTATCCTCATCTGTAGCCTCTTCCTATAGTTCCCCAATTAGGTATAAATAATTCTAGGTCAATACAATCAGAATCACCATTGGCAGAAGGATCCGTTAAATGGATAACATTAATGGAACCAAAGATCAATTCTTTGTCTGATTAGGATTATTCCTGATAGGTTACTTTTGGTTGTACCATTTGGAGAGGCAGTGCCCGTGATTTTAAAATAGAAGGCATAAAATCTTCCAGGGTTATGGACAACTTTGGCCTTAACTTGTGCTCTTCTTCTCATGACTGTTCTTTGTTTTTATCATCACTTTTCTTCTTTGAGGAATGGACTTTTGATTAAGATATTTTGGTTGTTGTATGAGTGGTAGACGACACAATTAGTTGTTTGAACTGTGTTTGTAAAATTTGACGAGTCTGGTTGACTGTTTTCCTAATCATCTAATCATCATATTTTTTTCACACTTTTACTTTTAACCTGTTGCTATTCTCCCTCTTCCTCTATATTGGTAGAAGTAACACATGTTATGTGAGCTGATGAACTTTTCAATTTCACTTTTCAAGAATCTAAAATCTTTTGCAGAAGGTCATTAAAAACATAGAACTCCTGAATGGAGTGTCCCAATATCAGATAAAATGGACAGTAATTCAAATGCTCTTCATCTCCATCTTTATTTGGCTTCTTTGGCCTTGGTAACTGAACCAAATTGTTTTTTAAGGATGAGATGAAGTAACCAAGAACTTGTTAATTATTGAAAGAATAAACATTATTCTATAATTCCTCAAATGGTTTCCACTTTGATCTCTTTGATTAACATGAAAAGATGGTTGTTGCTGATGTTGCTCAGGAGGTGGAGCCCTTCGGTATGATGAAGTTCTTGAAGTAGAAGCATGTATAGGTGTCTGTTTGAGTGTGATTGTAGAAACTTCTTCCTCTCTTATCCTCCTTCCTAGAGATGATGGAATTTCACATGTTTTAGCCTTAGTTTCTATAAAAGAGTCTTCTATCTACTGAGAAATTAAAGTAAGGTCTTGAAACCCTCCTATTTATTTCACAGGGATCAGTGGTGTGTGTAATTCATCACACAGATTTGCCACAAAGATTGGTAGAAACTCTTCTTGTAGGAGTGCTAAACATAAGGAATATGGTAATCCATTCCATTGAGCAATGAAATTTGGAACCCTTTTATTATCCCATTGTTTATAATTGGTAAGATAAAAAATTGTCATCTTTGGTAGTGTTGAGCTAAATTATAGAAATAATTTCTAACAGAGATCTTTTTACCCACTAATTTATCGAGATTGCAAACTTGTATACCAGAAAATAGCTGGTCCTTGTAATGACTGCACAAAACACGTAAGCTTAACTGATTTTTGTTGTTTTGAAATTCCCATCATAGGATAACAATGAGAAAAAAATGTGTTATGTGTTCTTCTGGATCTCCTAAACCATTAAAAATTCGGAATTTGGAATTCACAAAATTTGGTGGGGGAGGAATTTCATCCACCCATTCCGAGTAAGCTCTCGTTTCTTGCTAAAATGGTGCACGTCATTCCTCCATAGCTTCCAACCGAGTCATTAGTGCCTCAATTTTGTTCACAAGAACTTGGGTAATATCCGGATGAGATGGATTTTGTGCCAGTATAGCAACTAGAAATTGAGCTGGTGCAACGACAGGTAAAACCAATGATGGTGGTGCTGATATCTGACTTGGATAACCCACACGAACATGTCTATTAGGATGTATATGATCCTTCCTTGATTGTGTACCCAATGGAGGGAATTCATTATCCGCCTCTGTAGTAACTACAAATCCCCTTTTTTGAGGAACTTTACAAGATTTTCAAGTTGAGGATTTTCATGGGGAGTATGTCTAGTAGAAATTTTGTTTCAAAGAAACTCTGTATTGAGTCTTTTTAACTCCTTCATTTACCCTTCTTGTTGTGAAAATCTCTATTCTGGTGAAAGTGACTGACCGTCTCTAGTGGAAAAGCGAGATACAATCTAAATTTTTTCCTTTCCCCATGCTATATGCTTTTCAAATAGGTGGAGTTTATTATTTGAAGGCATACCTAAATTCTGGGTAATCCTCTGATATTGGGTACACACAACTTCTTCATTTGCCTCGGTGTGTACCATATTGTGGACAAGAACATTATCTTCTGATTCCCCTAAACTGGACTTATTTTTGAAAGGATCTTCTACAATTATATTGATAACATTCACTGATGCATAAGGCATTGATGGTATTTTTTCAGTGTTTCTGCAAGATTTATCCCTTTTTGTCTTTCAAGATAATCTATTCTCCTATATGAAGAATTTGGTGGAACTGTTTGGTGGATAGTAACATGAAGGGAATAAATGGATAGTTCAGTTGTACACTTTCCTTGAGGCTTATTCCCTAATCGTGAGAAAACTGACTTCCATTGAGTAGGAGATTGTAGATGTGAAAAATCCCCTAGCCTTGCAGGTTGGGGTTGATCCTTTTCTTCTTCTTCAAATCATTGATCATTGTTTAATGAATTTGAATCTTGAATTAAATGAGATTCCATCTTGGTAAGAAGGGGTGATTCTTGAACTGCTATTGCTGAAATTAATTCAACTGGTCTTTTGATTTTGTGGATTTTGGTTCAGACATTATCTGGGTGCATAATCTGAAAATAACTCAAATAATATATTTCAGAAGATCGAAGTGCTATTTTAGACATTCGCAGCCTCGGATGCCTGGAATCCTCTAAATGCGATGCCTACTCAAGATTCTCAGAGGCTTGATGTAAAAATAACCCAACAACATCATTTGTTTGGGGCCCACTCTGATGAGAACTAGTTGAGGCCTATTCTAGAGAATACATTTTATTAGATACAAAATCTATTGATTAAGGTCATCCGTGGGAAATAACATTACATGAGACCACTTTTGTGAGCATTGATGATTTTGGAGTTTAGTGAAATGAAATGATCCATATGCACTCCATCCTCTGATACAAACACTATATGGGGAATTAGAAATTAATTGGCGTAGACTCTTTAGATAATTGAGACATGCGCACTAAGGATGCTCTATTGTTTTTCAACCTTTGGATGTTGGGAAACTGAGATTGATGCCATGTGAAATTGGCATTGCAACCCTTCTATTACTTTTACATTATTTTGATATTCATCATATGGTAATACTTTGGTTTTCAAATGATGATGTTTTTTCCATAAGTTGAGATGAATATCATGAATTCAGTCTTCTATCATCAATTCTAAAATATCAAACTAAGAATTTTCTCAAGGCCATAACATGACTGGGATTTCTCCTTTATCTAATTGTTTCCTCATGTTTTACACATCTTCATAATCTTTCACAAGAGGTTTCTCCACTTGATCTGACTAGAGTGGATGCTCTGTATTAGAAGATAAATGACCTAAAGGAGGTTTGGAGAATGATCATTCCCTTAAGATTTCTTCTGGTTGAGAAACTATTTCACCCATCAATGACAAGGCATCAGACATGACTGGAATTTTTCTTTCAAACGCCTCGAGATTGGAGGGCTTTCTCATTAATACATTATCAATTATGGAATCATTTTGACAATGATAAATACTAATACAGAGAGGAATTTTTTAGTAAATTCCATTATGGGGAGGATCACAATTGTGGATTACCGCAATGGGTAAATCTTCTTGATCCTTGCCATTTTGGCCACACGGATGGTTTCTGTGGCTCTAATCCGGATATTGAAACTCTGGATTGACCGAATGTTCATTAATGAATCCTTAATGAGAAAGTGTCCGATGAGAAACATCATAATTACAACTACCACTCCCAAAATTTAGTAAATATAGGATATGATCTTGAGCTGCAACATATAAATGTATGAGGTCTTCAAGAACTCTAGCATTAAGAGGAACTAAATCACAACTTGACTCTTGATTTTCCAATGGTGTTTGGTGAGACAGCTTTGTGGATGTTCTCTTATACTTAGTCGGGTCCACCTACTGGGATAAGTGGTTATAATGAGTAGGTGTATGTGCTTGCCTTGGAGTAGTTACCGAAACGAACTGATTAAATTCAATTGTAAAGGGTGTATGTTCTCAATCCTGTTGTCCATATGATATGGGGGAATATGCCTCATGACCCCCCTGGACGGGAACAAAGGTGTGTATATGCTCTGGGATGGAATTCAAATGTTTCATCCCATGTGTGGGGACATATTTATTTTTATGTTCCGCTAATACTTATAAAGTAGATGTTAAAATATCTTGGCATGCTTCTAGAATATGGGTGGGGATATGCGTCTTCCCTTTCACCATTGATAAGATGTGTTTGGGGACTTCAGTGGTCAAAATGGGAATATAAGTCCATTCCGTATCCAGAGTAGGTGTATGCCCCTCCTCCTATCCTCCTTTTCCTATCAATGGGTATTGATAGTACTCACACATGGGGGAAGAGAGTTGGGTCTACTCCAAATTTGTCATCAGAGCTTTCCAACTGACTTCTCTGGGTGCTACCAAATGAGACTCTTGGTAGGCTTGATGAACATTGGTAGGTATATGAGACTACTGGCTGTTTTTTCATGTATTATTGATGGAATTCCTCCAATACTAGTAGACAAGACTACTGAAGTAATTGGTCATTGTAAATAGGTGTATGTTCCTATTTAACATTTTCCAACATATTGGATTGGTGGGCCTCTTTAAATGCAGTAAGACGAGCCGGATGAATGGATGATAACTTTCGAGAAGGTGTATGTGCATGTTCATGGAACTCCACCGGGTTCAACTGGTGGGATTGGCAGGTTGCAGTCAGATGATATTTATGAGAAACAAAATTAAGACGGGTGAGTGTATGTACCCACTCGTTGTTTTCCATTGAGTTAGGTCGAGGGGATTCTACGAAAGAGGTTGAGGTGAGAACCTTCTCCCTATTAAACGTACGCGATTTGTCATGTGTGCTTGAGTTTGAGAGATCTAGGCCAAACATCTAGCATAAACACCCCCATCATGTCCGGGGATCACTAGAGCATGATTTTGTAGGGTATTATTGGAGGGAGCCCTCAGGAAGGACTCCTAAATTCATGAATTATGGCCTTGAGTGACCACTTGATCCACCTCCTTGTTGTACGAGAGGGTCTAGCTGTTGCGTTCTAGGGATAAGGACCCGAAACGGTTGGAGGAAGTGTATGGAACCATCTATTTCTTGATCATTGGTCATTGTTGGACAGATGATTGAGGATTTTTGTTGACCTAGAGGGCCTGTCAAGCAGCCTCCAAAGTCGGAATTGTACGGTGCTGGAAATATTACTTCACCCGCACATTAGATACCCAACATTGAAGATGCTAGGTTGGTGATAATGCCCTTTCCGTGGATGGAGATCTTGCTTGACCAGCAGTCGGGAAGTTCACGGGTGTTGTCTTAGAGAAATCCATTCTTCAGATTGAAGGGAGTTCGATGGAAAACTTAGACAACAACAAGCTCCATTAAAGCAAAAAAATTCTAGATGGATACAAGCGTGATTAATTCCTTTTTCTGACCATCCTTTATCAATCTATAGGGGCCTAACATGTGGGTAACATTATTAACTTGGTTAAGGATTCACGTCGGGTTCACCATTTTTGTTTCATAGTTCCTTGAAAAATGTGTTCTAGATTTAAGAAACATTGTTTCCAGGAAGTCTCCATTGGATTTATTCATGGTATCAGAAACTTCCATCAGCTCTTTTTCCAAGTAGAACTTGCTTTTCCAAGGTAGGTGCTCATTACATTTTGAACTTTATGATACTTAAGAATGTGCATTGGTCGAGAGGATGGGAGTTCGGACTTATCACACCCTTTGGGGGGAATTATTGACTACTCTGGGACTCTCTTTTATAAAATTAATATATTTTCATGAATCCTTATTAATTTACCAAGTATATCATAAGTATCCCTTGGAATTTATAATCACTAATTGACATGTGTAAAAATTTAGAATCATCAGTACGTATTCAAGGTTCTTCATTAATGGAAATATCTATATGTATTCAGGGTTTTCCATCAATTATATCCTCTACTATACTAATTATAGATTCATTTAATCATCATTATGATGATACTAGTTTTTAATCCACTCAGTGGGGTACACTGGAATTTATTGTCATCCATAGAGATAAAGGTTTGTTTTGATATTGGGATTGTGCCTATAAAATGGGCTACCTACATATCCTTGTGAAATGAATCAAATGCCTCATAGTTCGGTGCCACATAATAGGAAACATAATACCTTTTAAGGTCATGTGATAAAGACCTCGAAGATAAAGATGCTTATTCAAAACTCAGTGTGGGACTTATGCTGAAGCAGCCCAAGGATCTTTGGAAAGGATATGATTTTCCAAGTAGGATCAGACCCTATTGATATTATGGCCCATAGAGAACAGGGTTGATTTAAAGTGTTGGGTTTGAATCTCAAAGATTCTTCCTACATATCCCAAATTAATTGGAATCAATGCCCTCGTAGTTCAATAAATCTCATAGGAGAGTATAGTCCTATGAGAGTTACTTCCAGAAAAAGTATGCCTTGATGATTTGAGGATTTAATTTGGGGATTATTTCCTAAGGAGGATTCCCAAATTGGTGGAATTTTAGGGTTGGATTACTGATGAAGATATCAAGTGAGCTCGGGCTCTAAAGGAGCTTCCTACGTATCCTAATTTGAATCGAAATCAGAGTTCTCATAGTTCATTCATTGAGTGTTTGTGCCCACGTTGTAACCATCATGTATCTCTATTCCCACATGAGTCATGCATAGTGTGAGGAACAAAGGATGCGAATAATTTAATAATGGAAGTCACACTTTCAATATTTTCCTCCATACAGATGGAAGACCGCTCACCTACGGTGTCCTAGGTGAACGAGGTTGAGGTAAATATGGAAGAGGATGAGGTGACGAGCCTTCCCTATGTTCTCTTCACATTAGACAAGGGTTCAATGAAAGGAGGAAGGGGTGAAGGTGAGGGGATTATACCAAGATGGCTTCCCTGAAATTGGTTCCGGTAGGGGAGGGAGACTTCTCTTATGCTTGTGCGAAATGACAAGTGCAAAGTGTACCTTCTCTACTAGAGACATGAGGCTCCGGGTCGCCTCTTTGAAAAGGGCGAGGCAGGTAACCAACCCACCTACAAACTAAAAATTTCCCAACATTGTTTCTGGGAGAAGGGTCCATGTGAATACAGATATACAAACCCACAAACATCGCATGAATCCTAACCTCATAGTGAAACGAATGTGGGAAACCTTTTACTGTGGACATACAAACCCAAATACGAGACACACTAATATTCCTTACCCAAAGGTTTGAGAAGCTAGGAGGTTTTGGTGGAGGCTTCAACTAATCCCCTTTCAGATAATGGAACCAAGAAGGAGATACCCTTCCATGTATGGCTTTTAAGAAGGGTACTTGAGTTGTTCGCGTAGGTACCTCACGCAAGTATGCTGCATAGGTACCCCACATTGCTGTATCATGCAAGTATTCCACGCAAGTGAACCACACAGGTATACCACATAGGTAAGGCTCATAGATATACTTCACAATTATGGACGAGGACTGAAGAATGTGATGAACTTTAAAACATGCCATTCACATTTAATTATCTATTCTCTCGTGGTTTATAGAGTTACCTGAGACAATTCGAGAGATCTAGGTGAAAGAGCTATGCAATCAGAGCTTTATAGAATCCTTCACCTTTTATTCAGTCCTAAAATGGGGAGCCTAGGGGCTCTATTTATAGGCAGGTATGGGCCTGGTCGAATAGGTTTTTCCCGTAGAGGTACTTCGCGCAGCTCTGCCACACAGCTTCTTAGCGTAGGGACATAACACATTTTATGGTGCTGAGGTCAGCCAAGTAAGTCAGCTGCGGAGGTCATCCCAGAGGCCGGCCGCATAGTCCGGTAATGTAGCTTGGCCATGTAGCTCGGCCGAGTAGTTCATCTGCGCAGATCGGCCACAAAGATCTATGAAGCTTCTCCATCTTGAAGTGCTTTGAGAGTACTTTGGATTTTCCATTGTACTCTTTGAATCTTTCTTTGGGATATGAAATATCCAGTGGTTGTCTTCATAATCCTTTTGGTTACTTTCTCAGGTAGTGTCAACAATGGGTTTGAAATTTTTTAGGGGTTCTAAAGGGTTTAGGGTTTTGTAGGGGGTTTAAGGGTTTTCTTAGGGTTTTTGGACTATAATGTCTTTTTTTTATTATTATTTTAATTTTTCATTTTGTATTTTATGGTTTTATTTTTTTTATGATTTTTATGGTTTTTAGGGTTTTACTGTTATTTGATATTTGTTTTTGGGATTTTGGAATTTTTGTGTATTTATGTTTTTCTTAGGGTTATCAATGTTTTTAGGGGTTTTATGGGTTTATAGGATTATTTCTGTTATAGGGATTTTTAAAATGTTTTTAGGTTTTTATAGGTTTTTATAGGTTTTTAGGGTTCAGAGGGGTTTTAGGGATTTCAAGGTTTTTTGATAGATTTTTTTTAAAGTTTGAGGGTTTTTTTCATATTTTTTAGTTTTGTTTTTAATTTTTATGTATTTTTATGTTTTTAGGGGTTTTATGGGTTTTTAGTGCTTTATAGGTTAATATGATTTTTAGGGTTTTCATATATTTTAAGGTTTTCAAGGGTTTTAATATTTTTTAACATTTTAAAGGTATTTTATGTGTTCAAGGGTTTTTATGTTTTTAGTGTCATTAATGGAATACGGGGTTTTTTTTTGGATTTTATAATCATTAGGTAGTTAAAAGATTTTTAGGGTGTTAAATCATTTTTAGGGATTTTATATTTTTTTAGGTTTTTGGGGTTCATAGTGCTTTAATACTTTTAAGGGGTTTTAGGGTTTTTTATTTTTTAGGATTTTTTTGGGTTTTTAGGGATTTATAGGGTTTTAAGGTTTTTTAGGATCATTTTAGTGTTTGTGGGGTTTTAGGTTTTTTAAATGTTCATAAAGGTTTTAGGGTTTTATGGTTTTTATAGTCCTTATAGTTTTGGGGGTTCTTAAGGGTTTTTAGGGTTTTTAGTTCTTTTTGGGTTTGTAGGAATTTTAATGGTTTTTAGGGTATTGAGGTTTTTAGTTGGGTTTTGGGGATTTAATGTGGTTTTAGTGTTTTTAGGGGTTTTAATGGTTTTTAGTATTTTATACAGGTTTTTGGGTTTTCTAGTTTTGAAGTTTATTAATATTTTATGTGTTTTTAGTGTTTTTAGCATTTTTAGCATTTTTAAGGGTTTATGGGTTTTCATATTTTTAGTTTTTTAGGTGTTTTAGGGATTTTAGAGATGTTTACAATTTTAATTTTTTAGGGTTTTATTTTTTTTACAGATTTTTTTGGTTTTTTGAGGTTTTCATGGATTTTTAGGTGGTTTAAGTTTTTTTATGGGTTTTTATGGATATTGGTTTTTTAGGGTTTTATGATTCTTGGGGTTTTATTGTTTTTAGGGGTTTAAATATTTCTGAATATTTTTTTAGTATTTTAAGTGGTTTTAATGGATTATTTGGGTTTTTGGGGTGTTTATTTTTTTAATAGGTTTTATGATGATAAATGGATTATAGGGTTTGATATAGTTATTTATGGTATTTTTATTTTTTTTAAGATCCTTTCGAGGTTTTAATTACTTTTAGGGTTTTAGTGGTATAAAGGTATTTATAGTTTTCTTAGGGTTTTTTGGTTTTTTATGTTTTTAGTGATTTTATAGGCATTTATTTATTATTTTTGAATTTTATTCGAGATTATGTGGGTTTTTAATGAATATATGTTTTTATGGTTTTGATGGTTTTATGGGTCTTTCATGTGTTTTTATGGAGTTCTTGGGTTTGTATGGGGTTTTAGGGTCTTAGTGTATTTTTGGGGTTTTAGTGGCTTTTTGGACTTTTATGGTTCTTAGGGTGTTTTGGAGTTTATTATAATTTTAGGGACCTTTATGGGTTTTAGGATCTATTGATTTTCAGGGTTTGAACGGTTTTTATGATTTCTAGGTTTTTATGGTTTTTATGATTTTGGGATTTTTGGGTTTTCTGGGGTTTTAAGATTTTTAGGGGTTTTGGGGGTGTATGGTTATTTAGGGGTTTATGATTTTTTTGGGTTTTATGGAATTTTTTATGTTTTTAGGGTTTTTAATGTCATTATGGTTTTCATGCTTTGGGGGTGGGGTTTCGATTTTTAGCTGTTTTAGGGTTTTTTTGGGGATTTATGTTTTTAAGTGTTTTAAGTGGTTTTATGGGTTTTATGGTATTTTAGGGGTTTGGGGGTTTTATAGTATTCTTGGGGTTTCATAATTTTTACGGTTTTAATGGGTTTTCAGGGTTTGTAGGGCTTTTTAGAGTTATGAGGGGGTTTAGGTGTCTAATTGTATTTATGGATTTTGGAAGATTTCAGGGTTGTTAGTGTTTTTAATTAACTTTATTGTTTTTAGGTTTTTAATGTGTTTATATGTGTTTTGTGGGTCTTAGGATTTTTTAGGGTTTCATGTGTGTTTAAAGTATCTAGGGAATTTAGTCCATTTTAGATTTTTAGGTTTTTAGGTTATTTTAGCATTTCAATGGATTTTAAAGGTCTATATAATTTCTTTGTATTTTTAGGGTTTTTATAGTTTTATTAGAGATATGTCCACTATTATTTTATGGGTTTTAGGGATTTTATATTTTTTATGTTTCTAATTTTTTCCTTTTTTGTGATTTTTAGGGATTTTATGGGTTTTCTGGATTATTTATGAATTATTAGGGATATTAATTTTTTATGAGTTTAGTAGTTTTTATGATTTTTTATAGTTTTTAAAGTTTTTTTAATATTATTTTAGGATTTTTTGGGGTTTTTTTTGTTTTTTTGGGATTTGGGGTTTTTAGGGATTTCTAGAATTTTAGAGAGTTTAACGATTTTATGGTCATTAAGTCGTTTTATAAGGTTATTTAGTTCTATTTATTGGTTTTAACGGTTTTTAGGATTCGTTAATATTTTTATAGTTTTTAGGATTTTGGGATTTTTTTAGGTATTTATGGTTTTTATAGTTTTAGGGGTCTGTAGTGTTTTTTTTGTTTTCTATGGTTCTTATAGGTTTTATGGTTTTTATGTGTTTTTATTATTTTTAAGTATTTTATTATGTTTTTTAGGGTTTTGGGGTTTTAAAGGTTTTTAGGCTTGTAGGGATTTTTAGTTTTGTTTGGGAGTTTTTGAATTTATTTTATTTTTAAATGTTCTTTAGAGTTTTTGTGTGTTTTTAGTGGTTTAAGGGTTTTTACGAGTATTGGTTTTTTTATATTTTTATGATTTTTTGGTATTTTTTGGCATGTTAAGGATTTTATGGATTTTTAAGGGTTTCTAAAAGAATTAGGGTTTAAGGTGTGTTTATGGATTGTAAGGGTTTTCAAGGTTTTAGAGTAATATTATTGGTTTTAGTATGTTTACAGATTTTTAGGATTTTTAGGTCATTAAAGATTTTTAGGGGTTTTAAGGTTTTTTAAGCTTTGACGAGTTTTTAGTGTTTTTAGGGTTTTATATTTGTTTAAGTGTTTTTACGGTTTTTAGGGAATTTTAGGGTTGCTATGGTTTTTTTGGGTTTTTAGGGTTTTTAGGGGTTTTATGTTTTTAAGGGTTTTATGTGTTTTAATGGTTTTTTGGGTTTTAGGGTTATTTTAAGGTTTTTATTGTTTTTGTGTTTTCATTATGTTTTTTGAAGTTTTTACAGGTTTTGAGGGTTTTTAGAGTATAGAGGGTTTTTAGTTGGTATTAGGTTTTTCAGGGTTTTAGGGGTTTCATTGTTTTTCAAAGGGTTTTAGAGTTTTTATGTGATTAAAGGGTTTTTGGGTTTTTAGGGTTTTTAGGTTTTTAGGTTTTTAAGGGTTTTATAGTTTTGTAGTATTTTTTGGGTATTAATTTATTTTTATGTTTTTTCAATTTTTAGGTCTGTTTTGGGTTATTGGGGGTTTTTCGTGGTTTTTTAGTTTTTTAGTGTTTTTAAGGGTTTTATAGTTTTTAGGGTGGTTCATGTTTTTTATTTTCAATTTACGTGTCTTTTTGTTTTATTAGGTTTTGGGGTTATTTTTTTTAGGGTTTTCTTGGTTTTCTGTGGTTTTAGGGTTTTTTTGTTTTATTGGTCTTCAGGTTTTTTGGGATCCTTAAGGGGTTTATGATTTTTGCGACTTTTTGAGGTTTTTAGGATTTTTAGAGTCTTTTATGGGTTTTTAGTTTTTTATGTTTTTTGTAATTTTCATGATTTTTAAAGGTTTCTAATGATTTTAAGTGGGTTTTTATGGGGTTTTAGTGTTTTTAATTTTTTAAGGTTTTATTTATGTCATTAGGTTATTATAGCGTTTATGTGTTTTTTGTGTATTAGATTTTATAGCAATATAGTTTTTGTGTTTTTATGGGGTTTTGGGGTTTTAGTGTATATATTGTTTTTTTGTGTTTTTTGGGTTTTTTGGGTTTGGAAGGGGGTAGTATTTTTAGTGTGTTTTTATTTTTTAGGGGTTTCAAGGTTTTTTGGACTTTTTTGGGTTTTAGGATGTTTTTATGGGGTTTGTAAGGGTTTTACGAGGTTTTATATTTTTTTGAGTTTTTTTAACAATTTTTAGGGGTTTAAATATTTTATGGGTTTCTAGTATTTTAGGGGTTTTTAGAGTGTTTTGAAAGTTTTTAGTGTTTTAAAATATTTTAGGGTTTTCAGGGTCTTTTAGTGTTTTAAGTGGTGTTAATATTTTTTATGGTTTTTTGGGGTTTTATGGTTTTAAATGTTTTTTTGGTACTTAAATAGTTTTTATGTTTTTCAGGGTCTTTTATGTTTATTTTTGTCTTCAATATCTATTCAGTTTTTGGGATTTTTGAGTGTTTTTTGTGTTATTTAGGATTTATCAGGTCTTTTTAGGGTTTTAGGGAGTTTTACAATTTTTTGGGTTTTAGGGGTTTTTATGATATTTTTAGGGGTTTAAATGGTTTTCTTGGGTACTTTAGGGGGCATTACTATAATTTTGGGGGTTTTTTTGGTTTTTATTATGCTTTAGGGTGTTTTGGGTTTTTAGGTGTTTAAAGGTTTTTAAGAGGTTATTGTGTTTTAGTGTTTTTTGGGTTTTTTGGTTTTTTGTGGTTTTTTGGATTTTGGATTTTTTAGTTTTTAGTGGGTTTTAGGGTTATTTAAATTTTTAGGATTCTAGAGAATTTTATGGGTTTAAAGATGTTTTTTCGTTCTGGTTTTCATCCACGAAACGCCCAACGGCTCCATATCCACTGATTGATGGACTTGCTTTCCAAAGGTAGGCGTTCTCCGGATGGTCTGACCAGTGACTCTTAAGAACTCAAATTGGTCAGGAGGATGGGAAGTCGGGCTAATCACACCCTTTTGGGGGGGGGAATTATTTCCTGTTCTGAGACTCTCTTATAGATTTAAGACGTATTCATATGTTCGTGAATATTTGGTTTATACCCAAACATAGTATCCACAGATTTAACCATGGTGGGAAACGGTCAACTGGACGTAGGGGTTCAGAATCATTTATTCTAGAGGTTTACCATCCCTCGTTGGATTAATGACCCCAAAGGTTTGGAACTCACTTGAGACGGCAGTACGAGTTGCACGGTGTACCGGTGTGGAGATGATCGGATCGACTGGTTGTTGGGCTTGAACATCAGGGATGCTTCCTACGTACCCTGCTTAGGAGGCAGGGATCAAAGTCCACGTAGTTTGTATATACAGTTTAATGTCCTGCTGGACGAGGGTGGAACTCGATGTGATGAAACGACCGAGTGGTGGGATTGAACCTCGTGGAGGCTTCCTACGTACCATGTTTGGGCATGGATCAAAGTCCTCATAGTTCTCTTTGGCTTGGGGTTTACACTCTGAGGCAGCCCAGAATGATGGATTGGGGCTTACACTCTGAGGAGGCCCATGGTAGAATTTCATGGTCGATGATTACTCTAAACCCACGTGAGTCATGCTCGGTGTGAGAAACAAGAGGCAGTAGGGACCAGAGGATCTCTTCGTGAAAGGTGTGTCTGTAAGAAGCGGAGTGGGGCTTATGCAAGAAGCGGCCCAGGGTGATGAATTGGGGCTTACAATCTGAGGAGGCCCAGAGGGTCGGGGCTTTCTTCGAGATGGATGCCTGGGAGGTCGTCCTCATGTCTGGCCATGGGGGCATTCGAACCCATTGGTGGGTTGAGGAATATAATGGGGGCCAATGCCTATGCGCAAGTGCACAAGCGGGATAAGTCCAAGGGTGTTGGAATCAGTCCAAACAAAAGGAGATGAAAAGTTTGAATCACATGCCAGACATTCAAAACACAATGAGGGTGGCATGGTGATGGAGGATAACTGTTGACCATGTTCGAAACACAGCATCCATATCACGTTAGCTTGAAATGGGGACAAACAAATGAGGGTTGACTGCTGACCGTGTTCGAAACACAAGAACTATCGTGAAGTGTTGTCCAAAGTCTTTTGGGGTGTTGGCCCAGGAAGGTAGGTGAGCCGATGTGGCATGAGGCCAGGTCGTTAGGGGGTCCCTTCAGACATTGAAGAGTATAAAGATCCGAATGAAGGACACGCAAAACATGGGATGGAGTGATGGAATGTTTGAATGGATTTCAGCACTATTGAAGTTATGCCACTATAAACATTGAATGAAGAATCTTATGCTTGGATCATAAGGCATCCAATTATTGAATGAGAGGGAATGTTGTAGTTTATATTCATGTAAAGAGGACTGGTTCCATATAGTTTAACGTCATATGGATAGGATGAGGGCCATACAATTTAACGTCATGTGGTCTGGATGATGGCCATACAGTTTAACATCATGTGGTCAGGACGAAATGGTTGGTGTGGGACTTACACATGGGCGGCCCTTTCTGGATGAACCTAGCAAAAGGATCTAGGAAATGGGGTTTTTGGAGTCTCATGACGAGTAGCTCGACTCATGGAATTTATAGGACGGATTTTGGAGCGGCATAAGGGCGAAATAGAAAATATTGTTGACCCGGCCTGAAAAGTTCATGGTGAAACTCTCCATTATTCATGGGGTCAATGAAGTTAGCGAGTGCATGGGGTTTTCCGCATGGGGCTGACCGTGAAGGAGCTGGCCACGAGGGAGCAGGCAGTGACGGACTAGGCCGCGAAGGAAGATGTCCACGAAGGAGGCTCTCAGTGAAGGATGATTTACACAGAGGAGGTTGTCCGTGAAGGAGGTTGTCCGTGGATGAGATGACCATCCGAAAAGGGTGTCTGCAAAGGGGGCTAGCACCCATCCTATTTCACACCCGTGGAGGGGTTCTGCCTCCATTTCGCGAACGACAGTGGTCCATGGAAGGGGTGGTCGTGGAGGGACAATCAGCGAATGAAATGGCCACTATGGGCTGGCCTCGGAGGAGCTGACCGCATGTGGTTCATGGAATGATTTGTCCTCTCTGTGTAAGAGTTGATCTGTGGATGATATGAGGTCCCCGGATGGCCGCGGAACACCACTGGGAGCGATTCCTCCAGTGTCTCCCCACGGGTTTTCACCCGTCCATCTTCCCCTCCTCTTTTTGGTGCCCCTTGGTGATTATTTATAGAGCCACAAATATGATGGGCACACGGCTTTTGAAGAATTCCACAAAGGAATCCTCATCCACGGATGACTCGATCAACCAGGAGTTTTTGGAACCGAGACCCACAGAATTGCTCTGCAGTTGTGCACCTCTCTGATTCTGTCCCGCAAATGACATCGTTCCGCAGAGGGGGCGGCTCGCGGTGGTGAAGCGACATGACACCCATCCTGCATCGTGCCCACGGAGGTTCCCCGTCTCCATCTCGTGAATGAGCTAGCCCGCAGAATTGCGGGAGGGCAGTCTGCCAAACCGGCTGCGTGTTGTTGCTGGGAGTCGGTGCGCAGACTGGTTCAGTCCTCTTCGAAGTCTTCGGGTAATTAGATTTCCCCGTTGTGGAATTTTCAAGACCCTATAGCTGTATTTGTTTATTTAGTGTTTTTTGGTTTTTAGATATTTTATGGTCTTTGATATATTTAAGAGTTTTGGGGTCTTTTGGGGTTTTTTTGGGTTTTAGGTACTTTTTAATGTTTTTAGTTTTTTTAGGTTTTTTGGGGGGTTTTTTGGTTGTTTACTTTTTTTATGATTTTAATTGTTTTTAGGGTTTTTTATTTTTTTTACGGTTTTGATGGGTCTTTAGGGTTTTAGGGGGAATTTGTGGTTTTAT
Organism: Viscum album; assembly: GCA_963277665.1. Classification (NCBI taxonomy): domain Eukaryota; kingdom Viridiplantae; phylum Streptophyta; class Magnoliopsida; order Santalales; family Viscaceae; genus Viscum; species Viscum album. Next base: position 1,886,877,586 of record OY728140.1, read on the forward strand.
GGGTTTTATGGGTTTTATGGTTTTTGTTGTCTTTTAGGGGTTTTGGTTCAATAAGGACATTTATGGGTTTTTTTGGTTTTTTGGGTCCTTTCATGGTGTTTTGAATTTTTTTGGAAACCTTTATGGTTTTATTTTGTTTTTAGGGCCATTTAAGTAATTTTTATGGTGTTTAGGTTCCCTTAGGGGTTATAATATTTTTAGGGACTTTAGGGGTTTTAAGGGTTTTTAGGGTCTTTTAGGTTTTATGGGGTTTTGGATCATTTAGGATTTTGTGTAGGGTTTTAGACAGTTTTAGGTGTTTTAGGGTATTTTATGTTATTTTATGGGTTTTATGGTTTTAGGTGTCTTTAATAGTTTTTAATATCTTTTATGGTTTTTGGGGTTTTACATGCTTTTAGGGTTTTATGGAATTTTAGCATTTTTTAGGTTTTTTAGATTTTCTAGGTTTTTCATGGTTGTTAGGGAACATTGGTTTTTAGTAGTTTTAATGGTATAAGATATTTCATGTTTTTAGAATTTTTATGATATTTATGGTTTTTATGGTTATTGGGTTTTTTTTATATTTAGGGTGTTTTGGTATTTTATGGTTTTTTCTGTTTTCCTGGGTTTCTAGGTTTTTTATTATTTTTAATATTTTTGAAAGGGATTTCTTGGTTTTTGGGTTTTTATTTTTTTAGTGTTTTGGGGGGTTTTGATGTTTTTGGTAGTTTTTATGTTTTTTAGGTGGTTTAATGGTTTTTAGTGGTTTGTTAGGGTTTTAGGTGTTTTGAATGTTTTTAGGGTTTTTAGGTGTTTGTAGATTTTTTATGGTTTTTAGGGTTTCCAGGGTTTTAGGGGTTTTCTCAATTTTTTGTTGGTTATATGGTTTTATTCTTTTTTATGCTTTTTAGGGTTTCAGACTGTTTTGGGTTTTTTGTCATTTTTTTTGTGTTTTTTTCGTTTTTATTGGATTTAGGGTTTTTGGGTTTTTAGGGTTTTTATTGGTTTTAGAGTTGTTATGGTTTTGGTGGTTTTTATGAGTTTTTAGGGGTTTTTACTTTTTTTCGGTGTTAGGGACTTTTAGGGTTTTAGGGTCTTTTAGTGGTTACATGGGTTTTAGGTGTTTTATAATTTTCATGGGAATTTATGGGTTTTTTAAATTCTCATGGTCCCTTAGGGGTTTTAGTTTTGTAGATTATTTTATTGGGTTTTATGTTATTTTAGGTATTTTAGTGTCTTTTGGTGTTTTAAGTGCTTTTTCGGTGTTTTAGGGGATTTAGGGACTTATAGGGTGTTTTAGGGGTTTTAAATGGAGTTTTAAGGTCGGTAGGATCTTTTTGAGTTGTAGGGTCTTTTAGGTTTTCAAGAGAATTTTAAGGTTTTTAGTTATTTATTGGTTCTATTAGGGTTTTATTGGTATTAGTGTACTTTTAGGGGTTTTAGGGTTCTTTTAGTGGGTTTTATGCTTTTAAGGTATTTTATGGGGTTTAGGGTTTTTTTGGACTTTCGAGGTATTTTTGGTTTTTTGGGTTTTATGGTTTTTATGGTTTTAAGAGTTTTTAGGAGAATTTTAGGGTTTATTTGGGAGATCAATATTTTTATATATTTTATAACATTTTAAAACTTTTTAGCGGTTTATGGGTTTTAGGGGTATCGGGTCATTTAGGGTAATTTAAGGGTTTTAGTGGTTTTTAGGGGTTTTACGGGTTTATAGGGATTCAAATATTTTTATGTTTTTCTTAGGGGATTTCATGTTTTTTGGAGTCCTACGGTATTAAATGGTTTTTAGTGGTTTTATGTTCTTTTGGTGTTTTAGTTCTTTCAATGGTTTTAGGGGGTCTAAAGGTATTTAGGGTCTTTTAGGGTCTTTTGTGGTGTTTTAGTGTTTAAGTGATTTTAAGGGGTTTTTATGTTTTTATACTTTTTTGGGTTTTTATGGGTTTTTTGGGTTTTTAGATTTTTTAAGTGATTTAGTATTTTTATAGGTTTTTATGGTTTTAAGGTATGTTGAGGGTCTTTTGGTGTATTTTTAGTTGTTTGGGTTACTTTTATTATTTTTTTTTTTTTTGGTTTTTAGTGGGTTTCCAGATTTTTTAGGGTTTCTTGGTTTTTAGGGTTTTTAGGGTTTGAGGGGTTCTCTGGTTGTTTTTAGGGTTTTATAGGTTTTCTTAAAAATTTTTTACTTTATTTTAATTTTAGGGTTTTTAGAGTCCTTTTATGTGATTTGGTTTTTTTCAACTGTTTTAGAATTTTGAGGATTTAATTTTGTCTTAAGGGATTTTAGTTTTATTTTGTATTTTTAGGTGTTTTGTGTTTTAGGGGTTTTAATGGGTTCTGGGTTTGTGGGGGGGGGGGGTAGGATATTTTGAATGTTTTACGGTTTTCTGGTTTTATGGGTTTTTAGGTTTTTTGAGTGTTTTAAGGGTTCTAGGGGTTTTAATGTTGTTAGGTCTTTTAGGGTTTTTGGTTTGGGGGGGGGGGGTTTAGTTTTCTGGGGTTTTTAGTGGTTTCAAGCGATTTTGGGGATTTCATTAATTTTTAGGAGTTTTCATGGGTTTTTTGTGGTTTTAGGGTTTTTAGTATTTTTACTTTTTTAAAGTTTTAAGGGTTTTTAGTGGCTGTTGTTATATTTTATTTGGATTTTTATGGTCTTTTATGGTTTTATAGTTTTTAGGGGTTTTAGGATTATTAGTGTATTTAGTGGGTTTTAGGGTTATTAAGGGTTTTTAGGGTGTTTATGATTTTTAGGATTTTTAGTGTTGTTGGGGTTATTTTACCTGATCTAGGGTTTTTATGGTTTTTTGGTCTTTTTTAGTGTTGTATGTTTTTAGGGGTTTGGGGTTTTTTTATTAGTTTTAGGGGTTTTGAGGGTATTTAATGAAATTTTACATTTTTAATTTAGTTATATGGTTAGTAAAGTGTTTTATGATTTCAGGGCTTTTGTTTCATTTATGGGATTTAGTGTTCACTTTTAATTTTTGGGGTTTTGTATTATTTTCATACCTTTTGTATTTTTTTATGTTTTTAGGGTATTTTAGGGGTTTAATAGCGTTTAGGATCCATTAGAGAATTTATAGTGTGATTTGGTTTTTAAGGATTTTATGGCTTTCATGTATTTTAGGGGTTTTTTCGAAGTTTATAGGGGTTTTGTAGGGTTGTAAAGTTTTTATGGATTTTACGGATTTTAGGGGATTTAGGTATCAAGAGTTTTTTTATTTAGGGGTTTTAGGATTTTTGAGGGTTCTTTAAGGAGTTTATTGTTTTTCATGATTTTAGACACTTTTGGGGTTTTCGGGTTTTAAGTAATTTTTAGGGTTTTTGAGGCTTTTTTAGGTGTTACAGTTTTAGCAGGGTTTATAGTGTTTTTAGTGTTTTGTGCATTTTTAGAGTATTTAAGGGTTTATTGTTTTAGGGGTATTTCAAATATTAGGGGTTTTGGGGTTTTGTGGTTTTATCTATTCTTAATGTCCTTTATTCTTTTATTACTTTTTAGGGATTTTGGTTTTTTTGGTTTTTAGGGTTTAAATGGGTTTTATGGGAATTTTATTAATTTTTTCATTATTTTAGTGTTTTAAGGGTATTATGATTTTTTAGGGTTTTTCGATTTTAAACTCAATTTAGGGGGTTTTAGTGTTTTTATTGTTTTAGGTTTATTATGTTTTTATTGTTTCTAGTGGTTTTTAATGTTCTATTGGGTTTTATGGTTTCTAGGGAATTTAATATTTTTATATTTCTATTATGTTATTTTTTGTTTTTGGAATTGTTTTAGGTTTTTTAGGAATATATGGTTTTTAGATTTTTCTCAGGTTTTAGGGTGTTTTAGGGTTTTAGGGATTTTTTTATCATTTTTAGGGTCTTTCGGTTTTTCATCCATTTTAATAGTTTTTATGGATTTCTGGGTTTTTACAAATTTTAGGGTTTTTTGGGTTTTTTTTTGGGATTTATGGTTTTTGGTGTTTTTAGGTTTTTAGTAATTTTTATGGAGTTAAAGTGTTTTGGGAGGTTTTAGCAATATTATAGTGTTTTAGGGTACTTTGGGAATTTTGGGGTTTCTAGTATCTTCAACTGTTTGAGGGGGTTTTTATAAATTTTTAGGTCTTTTAGTGATTTTATTATTTTTAGGGTTTCTATGGATTTTATGGGTTTTCTTGGATTAGGGGTTTTAGGGCCTTTTAGTGTTTTACGTGTTTTTATTAATTTTAGGGGTTTTCAGGTTTATGGGGTTTTATGGATTTTTAATGGTTGTATTTGATTTAGGGTTCTTTTGTGTTTTAGGTATTTTTAGGGTTTTAGTGGTTTTATAGTTTTTAGAGGCTTTTAATGTTTTGAGATTTTCAGGTATTTTTAAAGGATTGAAGGGTTTTTAAGTGGTTTATTGTTTATAGGGGGATTTAGTAGAGATGTTGTCGCTCTCTCCTGGTCTCTCCCGCTCGACGCGGCGATCTTCAAGGTTCCCTCTCGGAATCCTTCTCTATGGTTTCATGGATCGCTTCCAGACCACGATTGGTGATGCGGATAGAGCTCAGAGGTCTTTTTCCCTGGTGCGATGGTGGAAGACGAGGCAGATGCTTGCTGGCAGAGGGATCTGGCGGGTCGTGGCTGGGAAAGGCGATGACGTTTTGGTCTGGTTTGGAGCAGATCTGTTAGATTTGGACCTTCCTTTTCCTCGGACGCTGTCTTGGTTGCTCCGTGGTGGATGCATTGATGGTTTCCCGGTGGCTTGGGTAAAGTCTGCGAGGTTGACGTCGAAGTCAACCTTGGCTCCAGATCTGGAATTCTGACATATTTGCTTTGTCTTGCTGCTTCGCTTCTTGGTTTCGTCCCTGATGGTGCCCCGATTGTGGAGGATTTCTGTGTGTTCGGGCTTTGGTGTGTTTGGAGGCTCTGTGGGCTACTGGGACTTTGTAGACAGCTACTTGGCGGCTGATTTTTATGAGCTTCAGGCGTCGATCGGAGTTGTGCATGTTGACCGGAGGCTTCCATGGATGGGTCAGTGGAACATGGGGCTCCAACATTGGAGAGGGTTGCTTCGGCGACACAAGATGCTGCCTCAGGGTAAGGTTTCCTCTATGATGATAACTCAAATCTAGGGTACCTTGTTTGACCTTGCTGCTGACGAAGGTATGATCCAACGTTGCTATGTTCGCTTTGATCTGCTAGTCTACGTGTGGTTTACTGGTGGCTGGCCTAACTTTGAACATCTGTTTCTGCTTAGTGGGTTTTGGACTCTATTTTGGTTTCGATGTGGATGTTGTATATCGGTTCTATTGGGTGGTGCTGGTTCTTGTTATGTTGCTTCTGATGGTTCTATTTTGCTGGAGAGGGACCTTCTTGGTGAGAAGGTGCTGGGTACTGGAACTTGTACGACTGGATGTGGGCCGTTGGTTGGTCATGAGTTGCAGGTTGGTGGTGAATGCTGGATGAGGTGTGGTATTTTGGTTTTCAGTACTCCTGTGGATGTGTATGTTGTTGTGCTGCTAGTTGATGGTTGTTGTTTGATGGAAAGGGTTGATTGTTGCGTTCGGTTGCGCTTGTTTTGTGGTGTGAGGTTACTGGGTGTGTTTGGCTGTGATGCTGGATTTGGTGATGTTGGTTGCTGGGGCTGGTTGGTTTGGATATATTGTTGCTGCTGTGTTGCAATGAAGATTGGATGTAGTGCTGCTGGATGCTGGTGCTGGATGCTGGTCGTCCTGAGTTTGGATGCTGGTTGTTGGGAAGCTGTGAGATGCTGGAGGTTGGTTGATGCTGGATAGTGGTGGTTGCTATTTGGTTGTGTGTGCCTTTTCCTTTTTCTTTCTTTTTTGATTTTCTTTTTGCGTGCGTTGTAAGGGGTTTTCGGGTGTGGGTTGATTGAACCCTCCCCTCCCTTGTCTGCAGTGTTTGTGTCTTTTTGATCAATAAATTTTGGGGGGTGCCAGGAATAGCCTGGACCCGAGCCTTCTTTGCCTATAGGGGGATTTAGTGTTTTTAGGGTTTTAATGTCTTCTTATGGATTTAATTATTTTTATGGGTTTTTTTGATTTTTAGTGTTTTTTTATGAATTTTAGGTTTTTTGGCATTTTAGGGTTTTTTGGTCTTTTGGTTTTGATTATTTTTATGACCATTGAGGAGTTTTTAGGGTTTTGGTGTTTTTAGAGGTCTGTAGGGTTTTAGGGTTTTAGGTTTCTAGGGTTTTTAGGGACTTTAAGGGTTTTAGGGGATGGAGGGTTTTTATTTTTTTTGGGGGCTTTTTGGGCTTTCTTCGATTTTTAGGGTTTTTTGGGTTCTCAGGGGTTTTCAAGTTATTTTGGAGATCTTTTTTGAATTTTTTGAGTTTTTAGGGTATTTATGGGGTTTTTGTTGTGTTTTATGGTCTATTAGAGTTTTTTTTCGGGTTTGTAGGGTTTTTACCGTTTTTAGGGTTTTTTGGGGTTTTTTAGTTTTTAGGGATTTCCATGGTAAATTTTTGTTTTTTTTTGTTTTTTAGGAATTTCATATGGGTTTTAATAGGGTTTTAGGGTTTTTTTGAGTTTTTTTTGTTTTTACTAATTTTGGAGTTTCGTTGTTATTTAGGGATCTACGGTTTTATATTTGATTTTATAGTTTTATAGTGTTAAATAAATTTAGGGGTTTGTCAATTTTTTAGAGTCATTAGAGTTATTAGTGTTTTTTGGGTTCTTTATTGATTTTAGGGGTATTTTAGTGTTTACGCTTTATAGGCTGTTTTAGGGGGTTTTAGGATTTATATGGTTTATTAAGGGGTTTTTTGTTTTATAGATATTTTAATTTTTTTTGGTTTTTAAAGGTTTTTAGTGTGTATCATGGTTTTATATGGTTTTATGACCTTTTAGTGGTTTTATGGACTTTTAGAGCTTTGTGGTTTTTAGGTTCATTTAAGGGTTTTAGAGTTTCTAGGATTTCTTGGGGTTTTACGGTTTTTAGGAACCATTAGTGTGTCTTAAGAGTGTTAGGGAATTTTATTTTTGTTTTATGGTATCTAAGAGTTTTTATGGTTTTTTATGTGTTTTAAGGGTTTTTAGGTTTGTTTAGGATTTTCATGGATTTAGGGTTTTATGGGTTTTAGATTTATTAGACTATTTTTAGGGTTTTAGGGTTTTAACAGTCGTTTACAGATTTTCTTTATTTCTAGGGTTTTAGGGTATAAGGGCAAGAAAGATGTGAGGGTCGGGCTATTCCCGGACCCCCAAATTTATTATAAAGAAAAAAGAGACACAACAGACAAGGGAAGGGAGGGTTCAAATGACCCACACCCAAAAACCCTTACAACCCAAGACCAAAAAGACCCAAAAAAAAGAAAAATTAGAAAAGAAAAAATATAAACAGACAAATCCAAGTAGCCACCACCATCAACCAGAATTGACTAGCATCCAACAGCTCATAGATAACTAACGAACATAATTAAAACTCAAACAGCAGTCAACATCCAGTAGCAGCCCGACCATAAACCGCATCTTCAGCACCTCCCAGCTCAGCAGCAACCAGCATCCTGCATCACAATTTCCAGCATCCAGCGTGTTCTTTCCAAGCAAGTTCACTACCAACAACGCACATCAACCAGCACTAGAAGCATAATTTTCTGGTGGGGGGGGGGGGGGGGGGTTATGTGTTTTTTGAGTTTTCATGGGTTTTAGAGTTTCTTGGGTTTTTAGTGTATTGAGGGGTTTCATCATTTATAGGGTTTTTCATAGGTATTCATGGTCTTTTATGCCCTTTGTGGATTTTTATGTATGTTTATGGTTTTTAGTATTTTTTTAGGGTTTTAGGGTGTTTTTAGGATTTTACGTTTTGAAGGTATTAGGGTGTTTATGGTCATTCTAGGTTTTTAGGTGGTTTTGAATTTTTAGGAACTTTTATGCGTTTTAGTATTTTATTGGTTTATTTTTTGTTTTCTAGGGTATTAGGGATGCATTGGTTTCATGTTTTTTTAGTTCTTTTTGGATTTTTTTAGTTTTTAGTGGGGTTGGAGGATTTTTTGGGTTTTTAGTGTTTTTAGGTGTTTTATATTTTTCAAGGTTTTTTGGTTTTTTATGGTTTTAGGAATTTTTATGGGTTTGGGAATTTCATAGGGTCATTACATTTTATATACTTATTGGATTTTTAGGGATTTTAGGAGTTTTCATGTTTTCTACTGGTTTTTATGGGTTTTAAATGGTTTTATGGATTTTTAGGGGGCATTTAGGGGTTTTGGGTCTTTTTGTATTTTTTGTGTGTTTAAGGGGTTTAGGGAGTTTTCTGTGGGTTATAGGATCTTTTAGGGGATTTAATCACTTTTAGGGAAATGAAGATGTGGGGGTCAAGCTATTCCCAACCCCCTACCCCCAAATTTATTAGAAAAAAGACATAGTAGACAGGGGAGGGGAGGGGTCAAACATCCCACTCTTAAAACCCTTTACAATCCCAAACCCAAAAGACCCCAAAAAAGAAAAACAAAAAAATGCACACAAAAACTAAAAAATCATAAAAACTAAATAGTCCCCAACATCACCTCACATCCAATCAGGAACTAGCATCTAGCAGCATCAAAACCATCAACAACAACTTCAACAATCCAACTTCAGCACCTCCAAGCTAAGTAAAAGCTAGCATCCAGCAACATAATTTCCAACATCCATAGTCTTATCTATAAGAAAGTTCACCACCAACAACACAGAACCACCAGCATCAGAATTATAAAAATCAGCTTCATCACATCTCATCCACGCAGTATCCAACATCTTACCCATCAATTTTCAATAGCCAGTACCTCTTTCAACAGTTCTTAGTGAAGCAGAAATCAGTACCCAGTAGCTCCAAATCTAGCATCCAGCTCCTCCTAGCCATTTAGTGCGCAACATTCCACCCCTAGCACCATAGACAGAAACATAGTACCACCAACACCCAATCCTTTCACCAATCTGCATCACCCCAACAACCTTGTTTGGACACAGATTCAAGATGAAAATCCACTGAACCAGATATTGCACAACATGAACAAGTATCACCCAATTCCTCACTTCAAAACCATTATCCAGCACCAACATAGAGTCCCAACCATGCCAGCCACCACCAGTGAGGCATCCAAAAAAACAACCACGAAGCAGCCAGACATCTAGAACAAAAAAAAAAGATGAAGAGAACTCCAACTAGAGAGATTGACTCGGCATCTCAAAAATTCCCATACAAACATCGAAACCATATCACAACACAAGAAAATACAACCTAAAAAAACAACATGAAACCAGGCCGAATCCGAATATCCAGAACCACAAACCTGCATCTCTTGTGCAAACCCATCGCAAGAAGATCTGAAATCCCACACACCAAGATCTATCATGCCACCAGAAAGCCAATCTATCCCCCTCTTCCTCCATCTTACTCCCTCAAGAAGCCAGGAAAGCCACCAAAACTATCCCAAAAACTAATCTGGAAGGTACCTCATCATTGATGGTCGAGAAGGCCAGTCCATCGCACCTCCTAGATGTCAGGACACCCATCACGCCTGCCTAAGGTCATCATGAAGGCAAGGAAGCCACCGAAATCTCAAATTGGTAACTAGCGTTGACTTCACCATTGACTTATAAAACCACCATAACCTACACCACACCACCAATTAGACTCTCTGCATCCATCCTCAAGCCAGTCGAACCTCTAAGATAGTGCCCAGACCATTGGGAAGCCATCGTCCCTACTGCCAAGAGGAAACAAAGATCCATCAAGGAATTACAGCACTGGGGATCAGGAAGAGAGAGCACCCAGAGACTCGGTTGCCATCCTTCTCAACATTGTAGTAGTAATTTTAATCACCTTTAGGGTTTTTAGTGTTTTATGGTATTTTAAATGGGTTCTATGGGTTTTATATTTTTTCCTATTAAGGGGTTTTCTAGAGTTTTTAGGAATTTTTATCATTTGAAGGTTTCTTTAGTGTTATAGGGTTTTTTATAGATATATCATGTTTTATGATTTTCTATTTTCATTTATTTTTTTAGTGTTTTTAGGTTTTTGGTGTTTTTTTGGGGGTTTAAATTTTTTAGGAGCTATTAGGATTGTTTATGGGTAAAGGGTTATTTTTAGGGTTTTAGGGTTCTTTTGGGATTTTTAGGGGTTCTATTGGGGGGTTTTAAGGGTTTTAGGGTTTTATAGGGTTTTTAGGATTTTAGGGATTTGAAGGTGTTTTAAAAAATTTTGGGGAATTTTATCTATTTTTATGGTTTCTTATATTTTTTAGGATTTTAATATTTTCTGGTGGATTTTTTGTGGTTTTTAAGTGTTTTAGGTATTATTTCTTTTAGAGTTTTTTTTATTTTTAGGGGTTTCTTTGAGAATTTTTGGGTTTTGGGTTTTTATGGTTTTTAGTGTTTTAAAGATTTTTTTAGAGTTTTATGGTTTAAAGTTATCTAGGGTTTTAGGGTTTTTTACAGGTCTTATGTCTTTTAGGGTTACATTTGGGTCCTTAATTTTGTCACGTGTTTTGGGTTTTTGTTGATTTTTTGGGTTTTTGTTCTTTTAGGGTGTTTTAGAGGACATAGGAATGTATAAGGGTTTTTAGGTGTTTTAGGGTTTCTAAGAGTTTTAGTTTTTTTAATGATTATTAGGGTTTTTATATTTTTTAGGTGATTAATGTTTTTAGGGTCTTTTGGGAATTTTGTAGGGTTTTAGGGTTGTAAGGGGTTTTAGGGTCATTCATGGTGATTTAATGTTTTATATGGGTTTTTGGACTCTTTAGTGTTTTTATGTTATTGTTTTTATGGTTTTTTTGGGTTTGTTATGGGTTTTAGAAATATTTATGGTTTTAGGTATTTTTTGTATTTTTTGAGGGTTTGGATTTTAAAATATTTGTAGGGTTTTATGGGTTTAAAGGGTTTTTTGGGGTTTTAGGAGTTTTAGAGATTCTTTATTGTATTTTAGGATTTTATGGGTTTTTTTGTTTTTTTGGGTTTTATGATTTTTTTCATATTTTTATAATTTGAGGATATTTTTTGCTTTTCATTTTTTGGGGTTTTATTGGTTTTGGAAAGGGTGGTTTAGGGATTTTATGGGATTTTGGGGTTTTATTGTGTTTTAGGTTTTATGGGGTTTCAAGGTATTTATAGGTTTAGGTTTTTAATATTTTTTAGACTTATTAAAGTTTTATTGGGGATTTTAGGGGTTAGGTTCATTTTGAAGGGGTTTTTTTGGTTTTTAGGGTTTTTTATAGTTTTGGTTGTTTTTAATGATTTTATGGGTTTTCTGGGTTAATAATGTTTTAGGTTTATTCAGGGTTTTTAGATTACTCGGGATTTTAAGAGGATTTACTATGTTTTAGGTTTCTTATGTTTTAATGGTTTTAGTTTTTTAGGGTTCTTTATGATTTTTAGGATTCGTAGTGGTTTTTTGATTTTTTAGTGTTTTTGGGTTTTTAGGCATTTGAATATTTTTAGGGTTTTGTTGGTAATTATTAAGATGTTATGATTTTTGGGTGTTTTCAATGTTTTTTCTAAGAGTTTCAACACTTTTATGATATTTATTTTTTTAGGGTTGTAAGTATTTAAGGATTTTTATTGGTATTTATGGTTTTTAGTGGTTTCTTAGGTTTTTATTGGTTTTAGGGTTTTTATTTGTTTTTATACTATTCTTGTATTTTAAAGGGGTTTTGGTTTTAAGGTTTTTTAAGTACTTTTAGAGGTTTTAAGGTCTTTTATTATTTTAGGGTATTTAGGTTCCTTAATGTAATGTAGGGGATTTTTAGTTTTTTTTATTTTTTGGAGGATTTTGGGTTTTTAGGGAAATTTATGGTTTTGTGTCAGTTTAGGTTTCTTCCATATTTTTAGGGTTATTAGGGTCTTTTAGGGTATTTTGGGTTTTTTGGGTCCTTTATGTATTTTTAGGGACCATTAGGGATTTTTAGGGTTTTAAGGGTCCTTTATGGTTTTCAGGGTTTTGGAGACTTTTTGTGGTTTAAGATATTTTAGGGAATTTTAGGGGTCTTATAGTATTTTAGGTTTTTATAAGCACATTAGGTTTTTGTAGGTCTTTTTGGATTTTAATGTTTTTGGGGGTTTATTTGTGTCTTTTATTGTTTTAAAGGGTTTTAATTTCTTGTAAAGATTTTTTAGGGTTTTATAATCTTATGGAAGGATTTTAGTGTCTTAGGGTTTTTTAGGCTTTTTAGTTTTTCTATTTTTTTTGTTTTTTAGGGTTTATTAGTGTTTTAAGGGTCCTTTATTGTTTTTTGGTGTTTTAGGGCTTCTTGGTTATTTTTTGGATTATAGGGTATTTTTTTTAAAAATTACTAGTATTTACAGTTTTTTAGGTGTTTTATAGATTATTATGGTTTTGAAGGGGTTTTAATGTTTTTTGGGGTTTTAAGTAATTTTAAGGGTTTATGTGGTTTTTGGGGTTGAAAGGGTTTTTATCGATTTTTATGGTTATTTAAGATTTTAATGGTTGTTGGTATTTTAAGGGTTTTTAGTGTGTTTTAGTGATTTTTAGAACTTTTTATAGGTTTTTGGAAATTTTCATGATTTTTATGGTTTTTAAAGGTTTTTATGGATTTTCTGGGGGTTTTATAGGGTTTTAGGGGTTTAGGGTTTTTATGGGTTTTAAAGGTTTTATAGGGGTTTCATGGATTTTAGGATTGTTTTAATTTTTTATGGATTTTAGTGTTTTAGGGGTTTTAAGGTATTTACGGTTTTTTTGGTATGGGTGTTAGGGTTTTTATGGGGTTTATGATTTTTAGTGTTTTTATATTGATTAAATGTTATTAGAGTTTTTCTAAATATTTATGGTCTTCTAGGGTTTGATAATTTTTAAGGGTTTTAGGGATTTTATATACTTTTAGTAGATTTAAGGATTTTTGTTATTTTTAGGGTTTTTAGCATTTTTTATGTTTATAGGTTTTTTGGGTTGTCAAAATTTTTTAGGAATTTTTAGAGTTTTATAGTTTTGGGGGGTTTTTTTAGTCTTTTATGGTTTTTATGTTTTTTGGGTTTTTATTTATTTTTAGGGTTTTAGTGGTTGTAAGGGAATTTTTTGGTTTAAAGGGTTTTGGGTATTTAATATTTTTTTTTGGGTTTTAGGGTTTCTTGGGGTTTTGATGCACCTTTAGTGGTTTTAATGTTTTAATTTTTTTATTGGTTTTAAGGGTTTATATCGGTTCTAGGGTTTTTATGAAGTTTTAGAAGTTTTATGCTTATCATTGGTTTTTAGGGATTTATGTTTTTTTGGTTTTTGTAGTTTATTTGGATTATTTCATTGTTTTTACTTGTTTTAGGGTTGTTTTAGCTTTGGGGGGTTTTTAGGGTTTTTGGTGGTTTTGGGGTTTTATGGTTTCTTAAGTATTTTTATACTTTTTTAGGGTGAATAAGGGGGTTTTGGTGTCTTTTATGAAATTTTTTAGGGTATTAGGTTCTTTTAGTGTAATATGGTTTTTTAGGTTTGTTTAGTGTTTTAGGGTTTTAGGGTTATTATGTGTTTTTAGGTTCTTCTAGGGGTTTGAATTTTTTAGAGTTTTTAGGGGTTTTAGAGGTTTTATGTTTTTTATGGGTTTTAGGGTTTTATGGGTTTTTTATAGGTTTTCTGGTTTTAGGGATATTTGTCGGTTTTTATGTTTTTTGGGATTTTAGAGGTTTAGTGTAATTATGGGGTTTTATAGGGTTTTCAAGGGACTTCAGGTTTCCTTTAAGTACATTATGGGTTTTGGTGTTCTTTTTATTATCTTTGGGGTTCTTTATGTTGGGTTTTTGAGTTTTAGGGTTTTTTGGGTTTTAATGGATTTTTTTGGGTTTTTTAGCGTTTTGTATAATTTTTATGGTTTTTTTGTGTTTTTTAGGTTTATAAGGTCTTTTGGGTTTTTATGGATTGTATGGTATTTGGGGTTTATAAGGGATTTTTAAAGGGATTACGTTTTTAAGGGGTTAAAGTTTTTTAAGGGTTAAATGTTTCTTATGGTTTTTATGGGTTTTAGCGGTTTTTAGGGTTTTCAGGGTTTTAGGGCATTTTAGATTTAATTAGTGTGTTTTAGGATTTATTAATTTTACAGTTTTTAGGATATTTTTTGTGCTTTATGGGTTTTTAGGAGTTTTATTGATTTCCAATATTTAGGGTCTTAGGATTATAATTTTAGGGTCTTTTATTTTTTTAGGGATTTTAGTTTTTTATGTTTTGTAAGATTTTTTGAGTTTTAGGGGTTTTTTATAGCTTTTATGTTTTTTAGGGTTTTCAAGGTTTTTAGTTCATTTTTATATTTTTAGGGCTTTTAGATTTTTTTGTTGTTTTTCAGATTTTAAGGTTTATTAGTGGTTTTTTGGTTCATTAAATCTTTTTAGGGATTTTAGGGTTGTTCATGGGGTTATTAGGGTTTTAGGGATTTTTAGTGCATTTAGGGGTTTTATTGTGTTTCTAGAGTTTTTAGGGTTTCAGGAGTGTTAAAATTATTTTAGGGTTTTTTTTATTTTTAAGGTTATTAGGATGTTTTAGAGTTTTTAGGGATTATCAAGGTTTAGGGTATATTTATCGTGTTTTAGGGAGTTTTGGGTGTTAGAGTATTTTAGGTTATTTAGGATTAAAATGGCTTTCTTGAGTTTTTTTGAGGTTTTTTGAGTTGTCACAGGTTTTAAATATTTTTTTGGGTTTTTTTAGGTGTTTCTAGTACATTTATGGTTTTATAGGATTTTGAGTAAATTTTCCAAGTTTTTTTTAGTTTTTTTGTTATTTTTTCTAGTTTTAGGGGTTTTAAAGGTTTATATTTGTTTTTTGGGTTTTGTTGGTTTTAGAGATTTTAATTTTTTTTAAATTATATATTTTTTGGTTTTTAGGGTCTTTTATGTGGTATTTTTGGTTTTAGGATATTTTAGGGTTTATGGTGTTTTCCATCTTTCCTATATATTTGGGTTTTGTAGTTTTTTTGTTATTTTAGGGGGTTTTAGGTTATTTTAGGGTATTATTTTTATTTTTATGACCATTAGGTTTTATGTTGTGGGTTTTATAATTTATGATGTATGGTATATGGTTTATGGTGTTGGGTTTTGGGCTTAAATTACTGGGTTTAAGGCTTAGAGTATAGGGTATAGGGTTTATGATATAGGGTTTAGAGACTAAGGTATACTATTTATGGTGGAGGGTTTTACATTTTGGGTGTAGGCTATAAGGTTTTTGGTGTAGGTATTAGGGTTTAGAGTGTGGGGTATATGATTTAGGGTATAGGTTATAGGGTTTTGGTGTAAGGCATCAGGTTTTTAAGGTTTTTTGTTGGGTTTAAGGGTTTTATGGCTTTTCAAGTTTTCACGAATTTTAGGATTTTTAGGGATTTGTGGTTATTAGAACCATCACATTTTTTAGATTTTATATGGTTTAATGTAATTTTATGGATTTTATGGTATTAAGGTGTTATTACAGATTTTGGGTTCTTATGTTTTAAGGGGGGTTTGAGTATTGTTAGTATTTTTGGAGGGCTTTATAGTGTTTTTAGGATCTTTATGCGGTTTTTAGTGTTTTGAAGTGGGTTTTAGGCTTTTTTTGGGGTCTAATGGTTTGGGGGGGGGGTAGGGATTTTTTATGATTTTTGGGTATTTTGGGGTTTTTTTGTTTTTGGGTTATTAGGCATTTTAAAATTTTATAATGTTTTTTGGATTTTTGGGGTTTTATTGGCTTAGGGGTTTTAGGATTATTTTTAAAAAATCAGGTTTTTTTTTGGGTTTCTAGTGTTTTTTGGGATTATTTGTTTTAGGTTTATTTGGGTATTTAATGGGTTTTATGAAATTTAGGGCTTTTATGGTGTATTAGGGCTTTTAGAGTTTTTAGAATCTTTTATGTTTTTTAGGGATTTAAAGGTTTTTGTGGTTTTATTGTGTACTAGGGTCTTTAGGGTTTTATGGTTTTAGGGTATTTTTGGATTTGAAATAGTTTTAGGGTCCTTTAGGGATTTTAGAGGATTTTTTAGGGTTTTATGGTCTTTTAGTGTTTTTAAGAGTTTTTAGTGTATTTTAGTGATTTATGGTATTTTTTATTTTTTGGGGGTTTTAGGGGATTTTATTGCTTTTTAGAGTTTTTTTATTTTTTTTGGGTCCCTGAAGGATTTATGTTTTTTATGATCATTTATATTTTTAAGGGTTTTAGGGGTTTTATGATATTTTTTGGGTTGTAAAGATTTTTAGTGTTTTTAGGGTTTTATATTTTTTGTTTTAGACTCTTTTATAGTTATCTAGTGTTTTGTTGGAATTTTTGGGTTTTAGAGGTTCTTATAGTTTTTTTGGGGAGTTAGGGTCTTTCATGTCTTTTTACTGTTTTTTTGGTTTTTTGGTATTTTTAGGGGTTTGAGTATTTTCAAGGTTTAATGGTTTCAAGAATATTTCTAGGATTTTTATAGTATTTTGAGATTGTTTAGGGGTTTTAGGGGTTTTAGGGTTTTTATTTATTATAGTGTTTTTTTGGATATTTATGGATTTTGGGGTATTTTAAGATATTTCAATGTTATTGATTTGTTTTTAGGGTTTGCTTTTGAGTTTAAGGTTTTTAGTGTCTTTTAGGGTCTTCTATGGTTTTTAGGGTCTTTTAGGGGTTTTTTGGATCTTATAGGGTTTTTATGGTCTTTTTGGGGTTTTAGGGTCTATTTGGGGTTTTAAAGGGTTTTAGTGTTTTCTATGGGTTTCACGATGTTTTTAATGTTTTTACAATTTGATGGGGTTGTTACGTATTTTGGGTTTTTTTAGATTTTTAGTTTTTTGAGATTTCTATTTGGTGATTTGAGGTTTTTATGGTTTATGAAATGGTTATATGGTTTTTTAGGGTTTTCTATGTATTTTCAATATTAAGGATCTTTAATTATTTTTAGGGGTTTTGGGGTTTTAAAGTGTTTTTAGAGTTTTGTAAGGGTTTTAGGGGTTTTTTTTGTTCTGTGTGATTTTTATGATTTTTTTTTGGTTTTTTACGGTTTTAAAGAGTTTTTATGTCTTTTTGATATTCTTGAATTTTTAGAGTTTTTAATGGTTTTTAGGGTTTTGGGGGGTTTAATTATTTTATGGGTTTTTTGGGTTTTTGGGTTTTTGGGTTTTTGGGTTTTTGGGTTTTTTTGCGTTTCAACATTTATTAGTTTTTTAGGGTTCTTATTGTTTTAAATTTTTTTTATTGTTTTAATGTTTTTTATTTTTTTAGAGTTTTATGGGTTTTAAGTGTTTTTAGGTTATTTAATGGTTTAAATGGGTTTTCATATTTTTTAAGGATTTTATAGTGTTGTAGTGTTTTAGGGTTTTGGGGGATTCTTATAATTGTCTTTTGTTTTTTAAGGTTTTAAGTGTTTTTAGGGATTTTAGGGTTTAGAGTTTTGAGCATAGGGTGTAGAGTTTAGTGTGTAGAGTATAGGGATATTGGTGCAGAGTAATGGGTTTTGGGTGTAGGGTGTAGGGTGTAGGGTGTAGGGTGTAGGGTTTAAGGTTTAGGGTTTAGGGTTTGGGGTTTAGGGTGTAGGGTTTAGGGAATAGAGTATAGAGTATAGGGTTTACACTATAGGGTTTAGATTTTAGGGTGTAGGGTATAGTGTTTAGGGTTTAGAGTTTAGGGTGTAGGGTTTAGGGTTTAGGGATTAGAGTGTAGGGTTTTTGATTTTGGGTATAGGTTATATTGTATTAGACTATGTGGTAGTGGGTATATGATTTAGGGTATATGGATTAGGGTTTAGGGTGATGGATTTAGGGTTTCAGGTAAAGGGTTTAGGGAGTAGGGTATAGGGTTTAAGGTGTAGTGTTTAGGGTGTAGGGTATATGGTTTTGGGTGTAGGTTTTTGGGCTTAGTGTGTTAGGTATATGGTTTATTGTGTAGGTCGTAGGGTAACGAGTGTTGGGTATAATGTTTAGGGTATAGGGTATAGGATTTTGGGTGTAGGGTATTGGGTTTTTTGTGTAGGGTATAGGGTTTAGGGAGTATGGTATAGGGTTCATGTTGTATGGTTTAGGTTTTATGGTGTAGGGTATAGAGTTAAGGGTGAATGTTTTCCTGTTTAGGGTTTAGCATATAGCATTTGGGTGTAGGTTTTATGGTGTAGGTTTTAGGGTGTTTGGTTTTGGAAGTAGAGTATAGGGTATAGGGTCTAGGGAGTAGGGTATAGGGATTAAGGTGACAAGTATAGGGTTTATGGTGTAGGTTATAGTGTTTTGGCTGTATTGTTTAGGGTTTTTGTGTATGGTATAAGGTTTAGGGTGTAGGGTTTAGAGTGTCTTATATTGGGTATGGGGTCTAGGGTGTGGTGTTTACGATTTTGTGTACAAGATATAGGGTTTAGGGTGTGGGGTTTACGATTTTTGGTATAGATTATAGGGTTTAGGGTTTATGTTATAGGATTAATGGTGTAGGTTATAGTGATTAAGATGTATAGTAGATGGTTCAGGGTGTATTGTATGGGGATTAAAGAGCGGGATTTGGTTTTAGGCTATAATATATAGGGTTTAGGGGGTAGGGTGCATGGTTTTGGGTGTAATATTTAGGGTTTATGGTGTAGGTTTTAGGGTTTAGGGTGTAGGGTTTATGATTTTGGGTGGATGGTATTGGGTTTGTGGTGTAGTATTTAGGGTGTAGGGTTTAGGGTTTTAGGTGTCCGGTTTTGAGTTTTCGGAATATGGTTTAGTGTTTATGGAATATGTGTTAGGGTCTAGGGTTTTGGGTTTTGGTTTCAGGGTATGGGGTTTTCAGTGTTTAAGGGTCATTATGAGTCTTTTAGGGGTTTTTAATGTTTTTAGGGTATTTTAATGAATTTTTTGTATCTATGTTCTTTTTTTCATTTTCAGGATCTTTTTTTTGGTTTTAAGGGTTTATGGATTTATGGGGTTTTTCGGTTTTTTCATGGTTTTTTTTGGTTTTTATTAATTTTAGGGTTTTATGGAATTTTGGTGTTTGGGGGTTATGTTTTTTCTGGTTATGGGTTATTTAGGTTTTTTGGGTTGTAGGTGTTATTAGGTTTTTTATATTTTTGTTGGGTTTTTATGGTTTTTACGATTTTTTATTTTTTCATTCTTTAGGTTTTTTAGTGTTTTTATTATTTTTTATTTTATGTTTTTTAGGATATTTACTGGTTGTGGGGGGGGGGGGGTTATGATTTTTTGGAGGTTATTTAAGGTCTTATGGGGAATTTTTGTGTTTTTAGGATTTTAGATGTTTTTTAGGGTTTTATGATTTTAGATGGATTTAATTGTTTTCAAGGGTTTTTATATATCTAGGTGTTTTAGGGTTTTTTGGGTCTTCTATCATTTTTAGTGGTTTTGGGGTTTTTGTGTTTCTAATGGGTTTTATGTTTTTTTTGTTTTTCAGGGTTTTATATGGTTTTTAGGGATTTAGATTTTAGGGTTTTATAGGTTATTAAGGTCTTTTTTATGTTTCTTATAATTTTTCTTGGACTTTTAATATTTTTTAGAGTTTTAGGTTTTTTAATTTATTTTTTGGAATTTTTGGAATTATTATGGACATTTTGGGTTTTTAGGTACTTTTCAAGTTTTTATAGAATTCTATATTTTTTAGAATATTTAGTGGATTTTAGAATCTTTTAGGTTTTGGTAGTGTTTTTAGGTTTCTTTAGGGGTTTTATGGGTTTTTAAGACCCATTAGTGGTTTTCTAGGATTTAGAGTTCTATATGATTTTTGGGGTTTTTTATGTTTTGGGAGATTTTTTGGGTTTTATGATGTTTTTAGGATATTTTTTTTTGGGTTTTATAGTTATTATGTTAATATGGTATTTTAGACATTTTATGGGTTTTAGGGTTATATGTTGATTTTTCTGTTTTTTTGAGTCTTTAATGTTTTTTGGTATTTTTTAGATTTTTTAGGGTTATTTGTGTCATTTAATTTTTTTTATTTCCTTTTAAAGTTGTTTAGTTTGTTTAGGGGTTTAATAGTTTTTAGGTTCATTTAATGTTTTTAAGGTTTTGAGGGTCATTATGGGTTTTTTGGTTTTCTTCGTTCTTTTAGAGTTTTAGGGGATTTATGTTCTATTAGGTGTTTTAGGTGGTATGGGACATTGAGGGTTTTTATGGGTTTTAGGGTACTTTTTATTTTTTTAGTTTTTTTAGTTTCCTCTAGGTTTTTTAGTTATTTTAGGTTCCTTCATGGTTTCTAGGGTCATCTAGTGTATTTTAGATTTTTACGGTTTTTTATGGTTTTTACGGTTTTTTCTTAGTCCTTTTGGTGGTTTTGGATTTTTACGGACCTTTACGATTTTATGGTTTTTAGGGTCTTTCGGTGTTTTATGGATTTTGATTCTCTCAGGTTTTTAGGATATTTATATATATTTAGGTTTTTTTGGGTTTTAGACACTTTTACATTTTTTAAGGTATTCTATGGTTTTTTGGGGTTTTTGGTTTAAGGGCCTTTTAGGTTTTTTTGTGTTTTTAGGGTCACCTTTGTTTTTTAGTATTTTACGCAATTTAATTATTTTTCGGTTTTTTAGGGTCTGTAATGATTTTGGGTTTTAGGGATTTTCAGGGTTATTTAAAGGGTTTTGGGGTTTTTGGGGTTTTGGGATTTTAGTCATTTTTAGGGTTCTAATTTTTTTGGGGGGGGGGGATGGAGTTTTTGAGCTCTTCATATGGTTTTCTGGTCCTTTAGTGGTTTTTTCATTTTAGGGGTTTTGGGGAATTAAAGGGTTTTTAATGGGTTGTAGGGTTTTTTGGGTTTCCTGTGTTTTTAAGAGTTTTTAGGGGTTTTAGGGTTTTTATTGATTTTTTGGGATTCCTTAATGAATTCAGGGAATTTAGGGTTACTCAGTTTTTGGGGTTTTAGTGGATTTAGTGTTTTTAAATGGTGTTTTTAGTGTTTTTAGTGTTTTTATTTTTTTATGTTTTTTAGGAATTCTATGGGTTTTGGGGTTTAAGGGTTTTTAGGGTGTAGGGTATAGGG
Source organism: Viscum album (assembly GCA_963277665.1). Classification (NCBI taxonomy): domain Eukaryota; kingdom Viridiplantae; phylum Streptophyta; class Magnoliopsida; order Santalales; family Viscaceae; genus Viscum; species Viscum album. The sequence goes on from OY728140.1 coordinate 1,886,898,397, forward strand.
TTTGGGGTTGATGGTATAGATTTTTGGTGTAGAGTTTCGGATTTTGGGTGTAATGTATAGGGTTTAGCATGTAGTGCATTGGGTTTTTTCATGTAGGGTATAGGGTTTTGGGAGTAGGGTATGTGGTTTAATATGTAGGGTTTATGGTCTAGGTTGTAGGCTATTGGGTTTAGGTTATAGTGTTTAGGGATCAGTGTGTCGGGAGCAGGGTTTGGGGTGTAGGATGTATGGTGTAGGTTTTATGGTGTAGGGTATATGGTTTAGGGTGTAGCCTTTACGATTTTGTGTGTACGGTATAACATCTAGGGTGTATTTTTTAGAATTTAGGGTGTAGTGTATAGGGTTTTGGTTGTTTGGTGTAAGGTTTACAGTGCATGGTATTAGGTTTAGGGTGTATAGTTTTGGGTTTATGGTGAAATGTATAAGGTTTAGGGTGTAGGGTATTGAGTATTGGGTTTAAGGTGTAGGTATATGGTGTAGTGTGTAGGGTATGGGGTATGTAGTGTATGGTTTAAGGTTTAGGGTGTGGGATTTCAGGCTTAGGGTGTAGGTGTTAGGTTTTAGGGTGTCAGATGTAGGGTTTAGGATGTATAGTTTTGAGTTTTGGGTGTTGGGTATAGGGTCAATGTTTTCGGGTTTAGAGTGTATGGTGAAGTTTATAGGGTTTTTGGTTTAGGTATTAATGTTTATGGTATATGGTTTTGGGTATCGGGTTTAGAATTTAGGGTGTCAGGTATAGGGTTTATAGTGTAGGATATAGGTTTTATGGTGTAGGGATAAGGGTTTAGGTTGTGCGGTATAGCTTTTATGCTATAGGGTTTAGGGTGTAGGAATTTTGGTGTAGGGTTTAGTGTACAGTGTTTAGGGTGTATGGTGTAGGGTTTAGGGTGTTTGTTATAAGGTTTAAGTTATTGAATTTCGGTTTAATGGTGTAGGGTATTGGGTTTATGTTGTAGGTTTTATAGTTTATGGTATAGGGTCTTGAATTTGGGTGTAGGTTTTAGGTATTATGTTGTATGGTATATAGTTACAAGATGTAGACTATAGGTTTTAGGGTATAGATGTTTGGGTGTAGGGTTTTGGGTTTTGGGAGTAGGGTATTGGGTATATGGGGTAGAGTTTATGGTACAGGGTATAGGGTTTAGGATTTAGGGTTCATGGTTAAGGGTTTATGGTATAGGGTTTATAGTTTATAGAGTTTTTAAGATTTTTTTAGTATATGAGGTATTTTTAGAAATTTTTGAGCATTTTTGGTTTTTAGGTGTTTTATGGATTCTTGCATATTATAGGGTTGTCTGGGGTTTTAGGGTTTTTATAAATTTGGGGGTTTGAAGGTTTTTTTGATTTTATGGAAAGGAAGATGCGAGGGTCGGGCTATTCTCACCCCCCCCCCAAATTTATTAGAAAGAAAAAAAAGTGACCCAGTAGACAAGGGAGGGGAGGGGTCAAATGACCCAAACCCAAAAAATCCCTTATTAGCCACACCAAAAAAGAAAAATCAAAAAAAAAGAAGAAAAACCAACCCAAACAGAAAACAAACAACACCAAGGAGCAACCATCATCATCCCCATCATCAACCAGCATCCAGCAGCATCTCCCAGCCAATCAGTAACTAGCAGTAATGCAAACACAACACCTTTAGCATCTCCCATCCCAGCAGTATCCAGCATCCTGAACCACCAGCATCCAACAGAATAGAACCACCAGCATCGAACACCACCCAACCACCAGCATCAAAATCAAAAGCCTCACCTTCACCAGCATTCAGCAGCTCACCACCAAATAGCAACCAACATCCAATATCACAGGAACCAGAAACCAGCACCTTCACACCAATATGAGTTACCACCAACAGCACATAACCACTAGCACCAGCACCAAAACCACACACCCACCAATGACCAGAATTCGTATCCAGACAGCAACCATCCTCCTTATTCACAAAACCTAGAAGCCAAAACCTCCCTACCAAGAAGGTACAACACATGCACCATAGAACCAACAAAAATAAATTCCATCCCCCAAGCTTCATCGCATTGCAGCCAAACAACAACCAATACATAGCAGTGTTTCCAGCAAAAATTGTCTTCTTTTCAAGAAGATCATCCAGCATCAGTGCGAACCCAAAATCATCCATATCATCTAGCACCTACCCACTAAGGAGATCCATTTCCATCAACATGGAAACGCCCGCACCAAACCCAAAACCAGTTGAGCCTTGATAATAGCCCAATGCTTTACCTCATAGGCGCAGCCAATCCCAATGAAATGATAGAAGATACCCTTGAAAAAACCTCGATATGTACATAAAACACCACCACACGCTAAAGGACCTAGTGAACCTACTTCTGCACTGTAGACATTAACTTTGATCCATGACAGGATTGGTGGAATCCATCTAATGAACTTCATCAACATTGGTTTTTTACACCTTCCAGAGACACCAAGAATGCAGAGTGTGATGAGGTCATTGAAACAGTTGTTCATAGTGCCTCATTGGATACACAAAACCAATCAAATAGCACTGTGCATGGAAATAATACCCTCATGTATAGAGCATGATTTATTCCAAAACATAGCAGAATTCCTCACAGCCCATAACAAGTAAACAGTTACTGCAGATGTAGTATGAAGAATATTATGGAGCTTCTCACTGAAATTGAATTCTATAATAAAAAGCATCCTTTGGGAAAAGGTTCCTGAGGGAAAACGGAGACAAAAAACGTCTTGTATGTGGTTCCATAATCTATGAACAATATTGCATTAAACAAAAAGGTGTTGTAAACTTTCAGCATCCCGTAAATAAAGGCTGTAGGCTGATACAATATGCCATCCAAATTTTTGCAACTGGGCATGCATAGGTAGCCGGTTTCTCCAAATCATCCAAAGGAAATGGAAATGTCTAGGGGGAATTAATTTACACTTATATTTCAGATTCCATGAGGGGGGGTACAGGCCTTGTCGACATTTGTGATTGAAGTACTCCATTGCAGTGAGCTAACTAATCAGATTCAGTTTCCAGATGATAGTATCATAATCAATGTAGCCGTAGAGACAAACCTATGAAATGATGTGTGCTGGTAAAAGTCCATCCATCTCCATCATCCTGGTGTTGAGATCATTAATAGACATGTGTTGTAGACCTTGAGGTACCTGCATGATTTTATATAGAGGATAGTGGATCCATGGATTGAACCAACAGTTCAGATTGGAGTGGTTTGAAACAACCCAAATTGATTGGGATATAATGTCCTTGTATGAGGATTTAATTGTGGTCCAGACACATGAGAGCATGTATCCAGTGTAGCCAATACACAAGAGAGTAGTAAATCTTTCATTAAGAATGTCTATCTGACCTTCCATGTGTGCAAAGAGGTTCTTGGTGAATTTGGCCAGTAAGGCCTCATTAAAAACCCTGAAGTCCTTAATTCCAAGACCACCCATTTAAATGGGTTTAATGCAGTCTTTCCATGCAACAGTTACTAGTTTCATTTCATTAATGCATCCTGTCCATGAAAATTTCTGGATCTTGGATTGATGATATTTGATCAGACTTTCTGGCCATCTATATATAGAGAGGAAATGAACAAACATTGAGGTGATGACAGAATTGATAAGGCATACTCGTCTTGCTTGAGATAGGGACTTTCCCTTCCATTTAGCCAGCTATTGTTTGATGTTAACAGAGATTCTTTCCAAGTGAATGTGATTTACCTTTCCCCAAAAGAGGGGTACCGCATGGTAGTTGAATGGCAGGGATCCTTTTTTGACACCAAGGCATCTAATGATTCTATTTTTCCTCACAACGAAGCTCCCTTTCCCAGAGACAATGGATGACTTACTTCCACTGATGGCATGTCCAGCAACATCTTCATAATGAGTTAATATTTTCTATATAGAATATATAGTTCGCATATTAGCCTTCCCAAAGAGAAGAATATCGTCAGCATAAAAAAGGTGAGAGGGTACAAATGAGTCCTTCCTAGAATTGATAGGAAAGTAGATGCTATCCATCATTGCATTAGTAAAAAAGTGTCTCAGATAATCTTCAACAAGTAAAACTAGAATTACAGAAAGGGGATCTCCCTATTGGACCCCTTGTGAACATTGAAAGAAACCTTTTGGTGCCCCATTAACTAGAAAAAAGATTCCAGGACTCTCTAAATTGGTAGAAATCATACTGATAAACTTGGCTAAAAACCCATACATGCTTAGAACCTTGAAAAGAAAGTTACACTTAATGGTATCAAAGGCTTTGGATATGTCCAATTTTAAAGAAAAAGTCCCATGCTTGGAATCCTCCCTCATGATATTCACTCCTTCAAAGGCTATATATAGGCAGTTTTGGATGATTCACCTAGGAACAAAGCCAAATTGATTGGGTGTGATCATGTTACCAAGAATCTTCCCCACCCTGATGACAACGATTTTTCTAATAATATTTGGGATGGTGTTTCCAATGGAAATTGGTCAAAAGTCACCAATATAAATTTCATCTTCCTTTTTTGGAAGTAGATCAATAAAATTGGAGTTGTCTCTAAAAGGGAATGATATAGAGAGAATGAATTCCCTGACAGCATTGGTAATTTCTGTATGGAAGATATCCCAATAAAAAATAATTTTTTTTGGAAAATCCATCCGGTCTAGGGGCACTTTCATAATTGAGTGAATGGAAGAGTTTAGGGTTTGTAGTGTTATTTTATGTTTTTATGGTTTATTCTTGATTATGGGCTTTTAGGTTGTTTATGTGTTTTTAAGTATCTTTTAGGGAGTTTAATTTTTTTGGGGTTTTTTAGATTATATTTTGTTTTTTGGGTTTTCAAGGTTTTATGGTTTTTAATAAGTTTTAGGGTACTTAGGATTTTTAAGTTGATTAATTTTTTTAGGTATTTTATGTATTTTTTAGATTGTTTTGAATTTTTAGGGGTTTAATGGTTTTTCAGAGATTTTAGTGCGATTTTAGGTTTTTCTTGGGTTTTTATTTTTTAATTTTTTTAAGGATTTATGGTTTTTAATGTTTTATGGTTTTATGTTTCTTTGGGGTTTTTGGGTTTTTGGGATTTTTTGGGAATTTAGGGGATTTGATGTTTTTTCAGGTGTTAAGGGTTTTTGGGTTTTCTAGTATTTTTAGGGGTTGTTTAGGGGCTTGGGGGGTTTTAGCATTTTGGGGGTTTTTAGGGGTTTTAGGGGGGTTTTAGTGTTTTGGAGAGGTTTTATGGATTTTAGTGGTTTTTAGGATATTTAGCTTCATTGGGATTTTAAGGTATTTTAGTATTTTTATGGTTTTGGATGTTTTTAGGTTCATTGTGAGTTTTTAGTGGTTTTCTTGATTTTTGGTTCTTTTAATGTTTTCAATGTTTTGTTAGTATCCTTAATTTTTTAGGGTATTATCGGGGTTTTAGGGCCTCTTATGGTTTTTAATTCCATTAATGGATTTCATGGGGTGTCATATTTTTTGGGGTTTTAAGGGGTATTAATGCTCATTTAGGGTTTTTAGGGACCTTTGGTTTTAGGGTTTTTAGGTTCCATTGGTGTTTTTAGGTTCCATTACATGTTATAGGACTTGTAAGTGTTTTTTATCCCATTATTTTTTTTCTAGGAAATTGTATGGTTTTTAGGGCTTTTAAGAGGTTTTATGGTCTTTCAGGTTTTTTTTTGTTTTTAGAGTCTTTTTAGGGTTTTAATGGACGATTATAGTCTTTTTTGGATTTTGGGGGTTTTTTGTTCTTTTATTTGATTTTTGGGTTTTCATGGTCATTTTGGGTTTTTAACTTCTTTGGTATCTTTTAGTGGTTTTAGGGTTTTATTGGGTATTTATGGTTTTAGGGTTTTTAGGGTTTTTAGGGTTTTAATAGGGTTTTGGGGGGTTTTATGGATTATTAGGGTGTTATGGTTCTTTTGGGTTTTTAGCGTTTTGTAAGTTTTTTTGATTTTTTATGGTGTTTTGTGGGTTTTTAATGTTTTTGGGTTTTTACGGATTTTATAAGGTTTTAAGGGTTTTTTGTGTTTTAAGGGATTTTATGTTTTTTATGGTTTTGAGGAATTTTAAGGTTATTTGGGGTCTCAAGGGTTTTATAGGGTATTAGTTTTTTTAGTGTTTTAGTAGTTTTTAGTGGTTTTTGGGTTTCATGTGTTTTTTAGATTTTTTTATGATTTTAATGGGGTTTAGGGGTTTTAAAGTTTTTTAGGGTGTAGGTTTTTGGGTTCATGGTGTAGGTTATTAGGATTCAGTTGTTGTATTTTTTTCATAGTAGGGTACAATTATTAGGAAGTATGGTTTAGGGTTTAAGGTGTAGGGTGTACGGTTTAGGGTGTTGGGTTTTGGAGTTAGGATGTAGGGTATATGGTGTGGTGGGTTTTTAGGGTTTTTGAGTTTTTACATTTTTATATGGTTATAATGGTTTTTTGGGTTTTTGGTTTTTTAGATTCTCGATTTTTTTATGGTTTTTAGTTTTTTTTTGGTTTTTTATGTGTTTTTAGGATTTTGTGTACTTTTAGGGTTTTAGGGATTTTAGGTTTTTAGAGATTTTAGTGTTTTAGGTATTTTTATGGCCTTTCAGTTGATTGGGTTTTTATTGTAGGGTTTTTTAAAAAAATAATGTGTTTTGGTCTTTTTGTTTTTTTGGAATTTTTTATGGATTTAGGGTTTCAATGTTTTTAGGGGTTTTCAAGGTTTCTAGTGTTTTTGAGGTTTGAGGGTATTTTACGGTTTTTTGGTTTTTAATGGTTTTTATAGTTTTTAGTGTTTTAACATTGATTAAAGGTTATAGGGTCTTTTGGGGGTTTTAGGGTATTTTAGGGATTTGTATTTTTAAAAATGTTTTTATAGTTTTTAGGGTCTTTTAGAGGTTTTAATGGTTTTTAGGGTTTTTAGGGGTCTAAATTATCTTTATCATTATTAATGTTTTTTTGGTTTTTTGGGTATTTTATTGTTTTTTAGGGGGTGGTTAAATTTTATAGGGGTTCTCAGGGCTTTTTAGGTTTTTACGGTTTTAGGGATTTTAGGTTTTTAGGGTATTCTTGGTATTTAAGGGGTTTTAAGAGTTTTTAGGGGGGTTTAAGAGTCTTCTTAGGTTTTTCAAAGTTAATAGGGTTTTTATAATTTTTAGGATTTTTAAGGGTTTTCCTAGGTTTTCATGGATTTTAGGGTTTTGGGGGTTTGATGGATTTTAGGGTTTTAATGGGTTTATAGATTTTCTATGGTCTTTTTTATATCTCCGTGTTTTTTATGGTTTTATGATCTTTAGAGTTTTTTTGGGAATTTTAGGTTTTTTAGGTTTTTATTTACTATTATATGTTTTAAAATATTTTTTTTTGGTTTTTTGGTTTTTTTTAAATTTTTATGGTTTTAGGGGTTTTAAGAATTTTAGGGTAACATGGTTTTTTGGTTCCTTTGTGTTATTTTTGGATTTTTATGGATTTTAATGATTTTAGGGTTGGTTAGGTCTTTTATGGGTTCTATTGGGTTTTAATGGGTTTTCAGTGATTTTTTTTTGTTTTAGGAATTTTAGTGGTTTTAGGGTATTAGGGAAATAATTGTCTTATTGGGTTTATGAGTGTTTATTGGTCTTTATCCTTTTTAGGGTTTTTAGTCTTTTTAGGGATTTTAGGGTATTTAGGGGTTTTACGGTTTTTAGTGTTTTTAGGGCTTTTACAGGGTTTACTGGTTTTTAGGGCCTTGTAAAGATTGGTTCGATATTTTATGGTTGTTTTTGTTCTTTTAGGATAATTAAGTTTTTTGGGGTCTTTTAGGGGTTTTATGGTTTTTCGGGGCATTTAGGGTTTTTCAGTTCCTTTTAGGGTATTAGATGGTTTTAGGTTTCCTGATATTTGTACTGTTTTTGGGTTCTTTTCTAAATTTTTAGGACGATTTTTGGTTTTTAGGGTCTTTTGGGGATTTATAATGTTTTTTGGGTTCTTGAGCATGTTTTTTCATTTTATTAGTTTCTTAGGATTTTTAAGGTATTAATAGTTTCTATTTTTTATATGTTTTAATTTTTTTTATTTTTTATGGTTTTTAGGGTTTTAGGGTTTTTTTGTGATTTTAGGGATTTTTAGGATTCTCTTTATGTATTATTGGTTTTATAGTTTTTTTGTGATCGAAGGGTTTTTATTGTTTTTAGTGGGCTTTATGGTTTTTAGGTTTTTTATGGGTTTTACCATTTTATAGATTCTTTTAATATTTTTCAGTGTTTTAGGTTATTTTAGGGTTTTAGGGTTTTTATGTGTTTTTGGGGTTCTATGTTCCTTTTAGTGTTTTATGGTCATTTTTTGTTTTTAGGTTTTTTCAGGATCTTTTATATATTTTTAAAAAGTTTTATTAGTTTTTAAGATTTATTTCGGGGTTTTAAAATATTTATGGGTTTTACGGTTTTCTTGTGTGTCCTTTATAGTTTTTAAGTTATTGAACGGTCTTTAAGGGGGTTTTAAGGTTTTAGGGTTTTTATTATTGTTTATGTAATTTTTTGTATTTTTTAACCCATTAGGGTTTTAGTATTTTTTTATTCTCCTTTAGGGTTTGAGGGTCATTTATAAATTTTGTAGGATTTTATGGGTCCTTTAGGTTTTTTAGAGTCATTTTGACGTATTAGGGTATTTTATGGTCATTTTGTTGTTTTAGGGTTTTTCTTTTATTTTTGGGATTTTTGTGGGTTTAATGGTATTTTAGTGTTTTTAAGGTATTTTAGGTGTTTTAAGGGCTTATATTCTATTTTATGGGTTTTATAGACTTTTAGGGGTCTTTTACATTTTTAGGGAGTTTAAGGGTTTTTATGGATTTATTCTTTATTAGGATTTTTAAGGTTTTATCAGTTTTTACTGTTTTAGGGTTTTAATGATTTTTCGGGGTTTTATGTTTGTTTGAGCATTAATGGTTTCTAGGGTTTTTTGGGTTAAGTGTGTTTTAGGTTTTTAAAAATTTTTAAAGTGTTTTTAGGATCTTTATATTTTTAGGGGTTTTAAGGGGGTTTTTTGGTTTTTTGGGTTTTGAAAGGATTTAGAGGGTTTGGGGGGTTTTATTGTTTTTTAGTTCATTTAGTGATTTATGGTAATTTATAGGTTTTATCAATTTTATGATTTTATGTGTTTTTATGTATTTTAGTGATTTTTAGTGTTTTTATATTTTTTAGGGTCTATATAGTTTTTATGGTTTTTAGAGGTATTTTTTGGTTTTTTAGAGACATTTATGTGTTTTATGGTTTTATGGATGTTTAGGGTTTTTATTGGTTTTTAGTATTTTCATGGATAGTTTTAGGTGTTATAGATTTTATAGGTCTGGTGGGGATAAATGCATTTTAGGGTTTTTATGTTTCATAGACTCTTAGGGGTTTATGGTTTTGAATGTTTTTATGGGGTTTTCAGGCTTTTGATTGCTTTTGTGGTTTTATAGATTTTAGGGTTATTATAGATTTTAGTATTTTTAGTATTTCCAAGTATCATGGAGGGTTTTAATGGTTTTTTGGGGTTTTTGGATGTTTTTATGTGTATTTTAAGGATTTTAGGCTTTTAGAGTCTTTTGGGGTTTTCCGTTCCTTTTAGGGATTTTTAGAGTTTTTTAGGATTTTAGGTTACTTTAGAATTTTTTGGGTTTTTAGGTGCAGTAGTTTATTCTTATGGGTTTTCATTTTTAGAGGATTTTTGGGTCATTATGGTTTGTTTTGTTTTCAGTGATTTTAGTGTTTTTTCTAGTTTTTAGAGTATTCAAGGATTTCTATGGTTTTTTGGATTTTATGTTTTTTAGGGTATTAGAGTGTTTGAGGGTATTTTTGGTCCTTTACGGTTTTTAGAGGGGTTTTGGGGTTTTAGTTATTTTTGTGTATTTTTGGTTTTTTATGGGTTTATGGGTTTTTATGGTTTTAATGGTCTTTGGGTTTTAAATGGTTCTTAGAGTTTTTAGGGATTTAAAGGGTTTTAGGAGTTTTAGGGTGTTTAAAAGATCTTAGGGTTTATATGTTTTTAGAGTTTCAAGTATTTTATAGGCTTAATGTGTTTTATGTATATTTAAGGTTTTCATGGGTTTTTGTGGAGTTTTAAGTGCTTTTAGGGATTTTTACAAGTTTTAAGTTTTTATGGTTTTTTTGGATTTTTGTGTTTTTAGGGGTTTCTGAAGTCTTTTATGTTTATTTCAAGCAAACAAGATATAAGAACAGTTGTACCATATCCCTAAAAGTTATTGATAGAAATTACAAGAAGAACGGTACATGGAGGGTTTACAAAAACGGGTGTGCAACTCCCCATTCATATCAAATACCACATAGGATGCACAACAATGTGGGGTGACAAAAAGATACATTGAACTCCTTTCCAAAAGAGCTTTCTTGGAGAGTGCATCTAACACCAAGTTATCCTCCCTATATTCATTCATGAAATTGATTGTGAGTTCTCTGGAGGTACTGAGTCACTCAATCCCATAAGGAATAATTATCCAGGGGACTCTCACGGATCTGTTCTTTAGGGTTTCCATTGCAAGTATCGAGTCTAATTCAAACTAGAGCATCTTCTACCTGAATTAAACTGTAAACTTGTCTGCCTTCATCATAGCCCATAGTTCAGCGTCATATCCACATCCATTGCCAAAGAAGTGGAAGAATCATCCCGGCACAAATCCACTATGCGTGCAAAATACACCACCACAACCCGAGGGGTCGGGTGCACCCGATGCCGCACCGTCCACATTCACTATAATCCGTAATGTGATCAATGGAATCCAATGAATAACCATCATCAACTGTGGATTTTTTATACTTCTAGATACTCCAAGAATCTTCAGACTAATTATGTTACTATCATCATTAGCCATAAAAAATGTTTGTATGAAGGAAACTGTATAGACAACCCTGTTGATGGAAAAAACTCCACGAAGAAATGTACTCCTTTTATTTTCAAATGTAGCATCATTTTAGGCTACCTAGACATGGATTATGAGGGTATCATCCATAGTGAGCAGTAGGTTGTGAACCTGGTCACTAAAATTTAGAAAGTAAATTCTAAACAGTAGGTCTAACAACTGGAAATGTTCTAAAAACTGAAACCAAAATATGTCATTTATATAAGTCCAAAGGATGGATTCATACTTGCATCAAACAAAGAGGTTAATCTAACCCTCTTTAGCCCTAATGCAGTGATAACACATAGAGGTAAGCTACAATATAGTTTTCTGCAGTTGCTTATGCAAAGGCAGTCTGCCTTTCCAAAGATTCCACAAGATCATATGGTTGGAAGGGGGAATGAAGGGCTTTTGAAATTTTGACATCAAACCAAGTTCATTACCATGATGCATGTCTTTCTGGAAGTAAAAGTCTCCACTGTTATGCATCCCAACCAGAATTGAATTTTAGATGAGGATGTCAACATTAATGAAACTATAATAGTGAATATCTAAAAAAATATGAGGTGGAATGATCCTGTTGGACTCATCAATATTATGATATAACTCAGTGATGAACATTTTCTTTCTGTTGGTTGGAGGCATCACTTACACAATCATAGTCTTATCAAAACTGATGGCAGTCCAACAATTTATATTTGACTATTTAGAGAAAACCCATTTTGAGTAGGAAAAAATGTCCTTGAGATAGGCCCTAAAATAAGGCCATGTGGAAGAGGTAATATACCATAAGAATCCACTTTTCGTCCTTTGACTGAATACGTCATGCGAAAAATCCAATCCTTCATCTAGAGAGGTGATCATGTTTCGAGTAAATTTCCTCAGAAGTGCATCAATAAATTTCCCGATATCCTTGATAACCAAACCAACCATATCAACTGGTTTAGTGAAGTCCATCCATTCAACTATAACCAGCTTCCTTCCATTAATATCACATGTCCAGGTGATGTTCCTAATCGTAGCTTGATGACCTTTGATAAGAGAGATAGACTATCAATAAGTGGAGAAGACATGAACAAACATTGAGGTGATGACAACGTTGATCAAGAAAATGCTCCTTGACTCAGAAATAGATTTTCCTTTCCATTTATCTGACTAGATAAAAATATTGATTAAGATGGTTTTTAGGTGTCAACTCAAAATTTTTCCAAGGAATAGATGGATATAGAGTTAATAAATAAGTAGTGATCCATTTTAACACCATGGAATTAGGAGATTCTAATATTTCTAGATACTAAGATACCATTTCCATGGACTACAAATGACTTACTCCAGATAATTGACAACCATCCCACCATTTAATAATGACCAAAGATCTTTTTGATGGAAGCCAATGTTCCTTTGTTGGCATGCCTAAATAGAAGAATATCATCTACATATAAGATATGAGAAGACACATAGAGATCCTTTTTATCCCTTATCAGAATGTAAATATTAGTTTGGGAGATATCAATAATTCACATACATAGATAATCTGCAGAAATTGCAAAGACAAGACAAAAGATTGGGTCCCCTTGCCTAAAACCATGGGAGATTTGAAGAACCCATTCAGATAGCCATGGATACAATTTGAGACTCTAGAACTCTTCAAGATGGTGGCAGTAATCTTGATGATACTGGAGGAAATACCATACTGATTAGGGACATTGAAGATAAATCTCCACTTTATGGTGTCAAAACCCGTTGAGATATACAAATTTAGAGAAAAATTGTGATACTTATTTTCCTTAGAGGTGATATTAATGCCTTTTGAGACTATGTAGAGATAATGTAGGATGCTTCTCCCAAGCACAAAACCTAATTGATTTGGTCTGAGAATATTCTGCATAATCTTACCCAACCTCATAGCGAGAATCATGTTGATGAGATTTGAAATGGTGTTTCCAATATCAACTAGAAAAAATTCCATTATATTGATATCATTTTCAGCCTTTGGAATTATGTAAATGAAGTGAGAGTTAATTCTATGGGGAATAGATTTGGATTGAAAAAATTCCCTGATTGCATTTGTGATCTCCACTTGCATGAAATAAAAATAGAACATGAATAATTTTTTTCTAAATCCAACATGACTATATACACTCTACATATTCAAAGAATATAGGGTGGCCTTGACCTCTTCCACAAAGGGGGAGTAGTTAGAGAATCAGTCAACTGATCAATAAAACAGAGAAGGATAGAGTCGGAATACTGAGTATTATCCCCACCTTTACCATCATTGTAGATCATCTAAAAGAAGTCCACAATATAATATGAGATTTTAATATTAGATGTATTAAGGGAACCATATATGTGTATGGCCTCCAGTCCTCTCTTGACATAATATTCCTTATGAAATTGATAGAATAAACTAGAGTTTCTATCCCCATATTTGAGTTATTTCACAATAAATTTATTCTTCACAAGCTTCTTCTTGAGATCCAAAAGTTCATTCAACTTGTTTTTTAGTTGAAGTTATTCATGGGAGGAATATTCATCTACTGGTTGGAAATATGATAATTGGAAAACTATTTTCAGAATTTCTAATATCCTCTTCATGTATGAAAATGGATTTTTTACTCCACTCCCTAAATAAACCATAAATTTTCTTGAGATTAGAGATCATAATATTGAGAGGAATATCAAAAAATGAAATATTCGATCCACTAATCAACACATCCCTACATCCTATAATGGTGATCCGAGAATTGTTAAATTTAATGGGCATTGGAACTGACCACATGTTTTCCATATTTATCTCAATGATAAGGGGACTATGACCTGAATTAAATTTGGTTAGAGTGAAACCAGAGAGAGAAGATGGGGAATCCAATTCATTGATCTGGAATAAGAGTCTTTCAAGTATACTTTCCTAAATTCCTTTTAGGATGATTCTTCCCCTAGTGAAATATTCTCTAGTGATGGGAACCTTAGCGATATTACACTGGTCAATATCGAGAAAATTCAACAACAACAATTCATGAGAAATGAGTGCCAATATTTTTATTCGGGATTAGAAAAGTGTTAATGTCCCCAATGATTGTCCAATTATGATCCATAACTTCATTAAACTATATAAATTTTCTCCAAATATCCCTTCACCTAATATATAGGCAGGAATTATACGCAAAAGGGAGGGTGATGGTAGCACCATGAAAAGAGACTAAGAGGGAGATAAGATACGGGCTCATCTCAAAATATTGAACATGAATGTCATTATGATTTAGTTCCCATAAATTTTCCACATCAAAATCATATATGTTGTGTGAGACAAGAGATTATCCAAGATAAGACCATTTAATCTCCTTCCAATTATCAAACTAAATCTTGGACACTAAAAATTTTAGAATAATTGGCCTGTTGTAGATAAGAAATGACTAAGGGATATGATCATGGGAGAATTCCAAAGCCCTCATAAATCCCAAAACACAATCTTTTTTGATTAAGAGTCCTTCCCCTAGGGTGGGGTGGGCCCTGTTTTTTAGGATTAGTGTTGTAAGTGTTTCCCTTAAAATTATTTTTCATTCCCTTTTTCTTAGGCTATCATATTGGCATTAGAAGTGGATTAGATTCTATGACATCCTTGATCCAATCACCATCCTCAGTGGGTTTTGTATCTTCATCATCATCAACCTCAATTTTTCCATCCCAGTATTTTCCACTAAATGAAGTGAATGGTTTGATAGAGGATACTCCTTTTTTGGGTGGATCATTTCCTATAGTTCTTTTAGTAGCCTAGTCCATGGAAACAAGTTTAAAAGAGGCCCCACTAGTCTCTATAAACTCACCAAAAGATTCAACTTCTAGAGTACTGTTATTTTGGGTGGAAGCCTCAGAATGATAAGAGGGTAACCCATGAGACTACATTCAGTGATTGGGGAAGTATCCTGATTAACATAAGGAAATTTGATAAGGGGATGAGGGAACTCCGTGAATCTGTAGTGGAGTGAGATCCATATCTTTGAGGTGAAGACACTTCCCAGAAGGGGTTTTCATTCAATGCAGCCTCCATATCTGCATGAAGTTGAGAGACCCATGTGGTAGTAAGAGAAATATCAGCCTCCAGATCCTCATCATAGTGAGAGGCCTTTGATCCAAAAGCATCGTGAATATCCATAAATATTTTATTAATAATTGGAATAGAACCAACAGTAATAGATAGAAATTCCCTCTCTAAGTCAACCATAGTCTTGTGCCCAGTTGTTCCTCATAGGTGAAATTGAGTGTCTTAAACAAAATCCCCAACCACAGTAGGTAATGGGGTATCAATAACCAAGTTTGTTGCATCTGGATTTAGCTTATCAACAACATTTGACCTATCAACATCTTCTTTAGGGGAATAGATTGTAGGAATAGAAGTGCCATGAGCCTTAGTTAGGGTGTTGTCTGGAACCCTAATCTATTTAGTAGGAGTATCAGAAATGGAGTCCTTAATATGAACCCCAAAATTCTTGGGGTCCCATATGGAATCATTAAGATTTTCATCCATTAGGTTATAATTAGTGGTACCAAGGACATTCTACTTATAATTACCACTCTACTTTTTTTAGGGGATATACTCTTTCCTACAAATATTGCTCACATTTAATTCCTTAATCATCTTACATTCAGAGAGTAGAAGACCAAATAAATTTTATTTGGAGAACAATTTAGGCCTTCAATCATATTTGATTTCAATGGTGAGGTTATCATCAAGTGTATTGAAGAAAACCTCCTCACCCAGCATGCTATCCATTCCAACCTCAACTTGAACACTATCATAATGCTTATGTTTGGGATTTTCTATCTCCCTATCAATCCTGATCATGAAGACAACTATGGATTCAATGTCACACAAAACATTGGGGTTCCAGTATAGCCAATTCAACTTATAGATGTAGATCCAAACTGAAGTAAAAGAGTTCTTCACACTAGAGGTATCAAATTTGTGTTCCTAGTAAAATATGTAGAGAAGACCAGGCTTACGATTGAGTGTGCCAAAGATCTAGTCCATCCTATTCCAGTCCTCAAAGTAAAGCACAATACGGTAACAAATCATTCCCATATAGTTCATCTTTCATTCTTCAAACCCCCAAATTTCTACTATACTCTTGACAAGATTACCAAATATCTAGAGTGTTCCCCATTTCTAAATAAATTCTTCAGAAATGATGGAGAATTGGTATAGGTTCATACATTATTTCATACCCTCACAATTAACAAAGATGTGCCCAACCATCCTTAATTTTGATAACAGACCACGGAGATGGAACACTAAAATCTAAAAAGGAGAATGAAGCATCAATTTTTTCAACCTTTGAAAAATTATTCTTTAGACGATATACCTCTGTATCTACTCAATGTTGAACTGGATTTGATATTTTAGGGTTATAGAGATGAAATTTATCCATATTCCCAATAAGGTCAGACTGATCTGTGACCTGATCTACCACATTACAGCTAGAAGAATTCAGAGGAAATGACACCTCTGGATAACCTTGATCCCTCTCCTACAATTATATCCTAATCAATTATGACTGAGAAGGAACCAGATTAGAAACCTTACAATCAGAGTGGTTTGAGATGTTTCAATTAGTGATATCCTCAAGGTTGACCACTCCACTTCCTTTCATTTCGATATTTCTTAGGGATCTTTATGTGTATCTTTGTGTTCGTATGTATTTTAGATTTTTTTGGGTTTTGGTTTTTTTAGTTTTTAGGGGTTTGGGGGTTTTACAGTTTCTAGGAATTTTTTGCTCTTTTTAGGGTTTTTAGTGTATTTTTATATATTTTTATGTTTTTATTGTTTTTACTGTTTTTAGTATTTTTTGGGTTTTTACTATTTTTAGGTCACTTTTATTGGTTTTAATGGTCTTAGGGATATTTAATGAATTTTAGGATTTGTTAGGGTTTTTAGGGGATTTTATGATTTTCGGGTTGTAAGTGCTTTCATAGAGATTTTTAGGGGCTTTATGGGATCTTAGGATCTTCATAGGGGTATTAGTGAATTTTTTGTTTTTTTGGTTTTTATAGTTTTATGGTTTTAGGGATTTTATGTGTTTTAGGGATTTTAAAGGTTTTAGATGGTTTTCTAATGTTTTTAGGGGTTTAGAGGTTTTATGTTTTTTTCTATTTTTTGTATTTTAGGATTTTAATGGGGAGCTTTTGGGTTTTAGGTTATTTTAAGGTCTTTTATGTTTTTTTTGAGTTTTTTGGGTTTTAGGGTATTTGGAGGGGTTTTAATATTTTTGGGTTCTTTTACGGTTTTCTTGGGTTTTTTAGAGTTTAGTTTTTTATGGGTTTTTGGGTGTTTATTAAGGTTCTTTGCGGGTTTTATCGGGTATAAGGGTCAATTATGGTTTTAGGTTTTTAGATTCTTCTAGGAGTTTTATTGGGTTTTAAGGTCTTAGTGTCTTTAATGGTGTTTTATTTTTTTCATTATTTTTTAAATTTTAGTGTTTTTAGAGATTTTAGTGGTCTTTTGGGGGGTTAGTGTTTTTAAGGATTTTTAAGATTTTTATAGATGATTATTTTTAGTAGTTTTAGGGATTATTTGGTTTTTAGGGTTTTTATGGCGTTTAGGGTTTTTTGGGAATTTTGGGATTTTACAATCTTTTAGGGGTTTTAAGTATTTTATATGCTAATAAGGTTTTAATGGTTTTATGTTTATTAAATTTTCTAGGTTTTATAGGTTTTTTGAGGTGTTTCATTTTCATTTATTTGGTGGTTTTATGGTTTTAGGGTTTTTAGGATTTTAATGTTTTTTAGGGTTTTAGGGGCATTTTGGATCCTTTTGGGATTTTTTTTTTATTTTTTATGATTGTTTGGTTTGTATTGGTTTCCATG
Source organism: Viscum album (assembly GCA_963277665.1). Taxonomy (NCBI): domain Eukaryota; kingdom Viridiplantae; phylum Streptophyta; class Magnoliopsida; order Santalales; family Viscaceae; genus Viscum; species Viscum album. The sequence goes on from OY728140.1 coordinate 1,886,916,086, forward strand.
GATTTAAGTATTTAAGGGTTTTTTGTGGAATTTAATTGTATTTATGAACATTTAGGGTTTTAAGAGATATTTAGATTCTTTTAATATTTTTATGGTCTTTTACAGGTTTTTAATCTTTTTAGTGACTTTTAGTGTTTTTAGGGGGTTTAGGGTATTTAAGGGGTTTTTGGGGTTTGGGGATATTTTAGAGTCTTTTAGGGTTTTTAGGGTGTTTTAAGGTTTTTAGGGCTTTTAAGGTCCTCTAGGGGGTTTTAGGGTTTTTAGTGGCCTTTTGGTTTTTTAAAAAAATTTACGAGTTTTAAGGGTTTAGGGGTTTTAGGGGTTTTTATGAATTTTTAGGGGTTTTGTGGATTTTTGAGGTTTTTTTCCTTTTTTCATGGTTTTACTGTTTTTAGGTTTTTTAGTAAATTTAGGGGATTTTATGATTTTGTGCATTTTTAGTATTCCTAATATTTTTTTTGGTATTTAGGTTTTTGAGGTTTTTGGGGTTTTTGGATTTTAGTGTTTTTTATTGTTTTATGGACATTTATGGTTTTAGGTTTTCATTTGGGTTTTAGTGTCTCTTAATGATTTTTTTCGGGGATTTAGGGTCTTCTAGGGGGTTTTAGTGTATTTAGGGAATTTAGTGTTTTAAGGAACTACTAGAAAGATAGTCTATACCAACGGTTTCAACCATTGGTTTACCCTATACCAACAGTTTTCTAAACTATTAGGTAGTATGGAATTGGAATAGGCCTATACCAATGGTTATTCTTATACAGTTGGTATATGGTAGTGAAAATTTTGGTATATGAATAGTTTTAAAACAACAGTTAGTATAGATTTATACCAACAGTTAATTAACCTTTGGTATTTAGAATCATTACACACTTTACCAATGGTTGATAAACCATTGGTATAGAGTTTTACCCAAGGTTTATTAAAACTGTTGGTAAACATATGATGCTCAACACTATAACAATGGTTTTAAACCATTAGTATAGTGTATTTCCATAAAATTTGCATTGCAGCCAACATACTCCCCTTATTTTCAATACTCTTACATACAAGACTTAAAACATCTAAAAAACACTGCTGTAATAACACATAAAATAGTAGACTCCACTTAGTATAGAATGTATTATGATTTTTTTCAACAACATTGAGATACTCTAAAACTATTCTCAAAATAACTAGTAATGAATGACATATATAAATGTTTTTTTAGTTTGAACACTAGATCACTACCCCTTCTATCATAGTACAACCCCCTTCATCATTTTAGATAGGGATTTTCAATCCCACCATAGACTGTACCAAAATATAGCTTTCACCATTTCAATCTTCATATGAGAACCGACACATCAATCAAACCCATTTATATTTATTTGTTGAAAACATTTTGAAAATTCTACATTACTCAAAATGGTCAGAAATATTTTATCATGGAGTAGTCAATGTGATATTTGGTTCCCAGAAACACACTACAAAATTATAATTTCTATGATGAAATCCTTTTTATTCTCCACTATGATGTGTTATCTACTACACCATGACATAGTTAAGACATATTTTTTAGATAATGACCTAAAAACACTCATTTCTTGGTTATGAAAGCTATTTTACTTCCCTTACAAGGATTATACTTTCTTTTAGCTATAGAAAAAATGTAATATAGAACCCATCACATCATTCTTCTCCAAAATTGCCTCTAATATTCTTGTAATCATATTATATCATTCACTTATAATGAACTTCAACTCACCATAAATATAATTAATCAATAGAGATAGAATAATAGTCACATATAATAGATATGTGGAAAAAAAATCCCACACCAAAAGAAGGATGATATACACACCTTAGTCAACACTAGGTAAAAATAACCCTGGATAGATTGAGAAATGAAAAACCATCCTTGTTTTGTGTTATTATTTATTGATGAGTTTAATATTTTCAATAGTTGAATGATTTTTTATAATAGTTTCTTGATGGTAGGTACTAATTTTAATAGACATGTTAAAATGAAGGGTTGTAATGAAATTGACCAGAATGCTTACTCGAAGAGGGATTGAAGAAACCAACCATGAATTTATTGATGAAGGGATCCATCATCACCACCCCGATGGTGAGAGACCAATAACCTTTGGAAAGTGGGAATTATTCTAGACCAAAATGGTTTCCCATAATGTAAAGCATCAAAAGATAATGAATTAGAACAAGATTATTAAAAATGTGGTGTAATGAAAAAGAATAATCTAATGTTATTCATCCAAAAGTTTTAGTGTTTTCCTTGGTGGATATTGTGACTCATCAATTGTTGATAGGGCAGTGTGAAGGGCCATTAGACATAAATTGAGAGTCTAATAGTCATTAATGTGATGGTATTGTATTCGATATTGTTGTAAAATGAGATGTCTATTGACAAATCAACAAGAAATTCTATGAGTAGTGGAATAGTGCACACCACCATGTCCCTGAAAAGATTTCATGGAAATATGATCTATAAAATAGATATTATTGTAGGATAAATAATAATATTGGACTCAAAAAGATGATTATAGAAATATGAGATGTTGATTGTGGTTTGAATTTATAGAATATCTATCACTGCTATGGATGACTGAAAATTACTTTTTTATTATAAAAAAACTTTTAAGGGAAATGTGAGAAATATTTATGTCCATAAAGAAGTCAAAAAAACAACCCACATATTGAAAGAAAGAAAAACCAGAACAAGCTACAAGATATACCCATCCAAGGAACTGCTCCATGAAAAAATAGATCACCTAGCAGGATCCTTCAGCAAGTAGTCCCGTGCAGCATTGTACGGGCACATAACCGATTGCAAAGCCATACCATCTCAAGAATCCAAATACAAATGGCTAGCATTGGTGAAGAATTCATGCTTTGATCCTCTTCTGAAGTAGACCCACGTAGATTGCTAGAAAAAAGAAACACACATCGCAATAACACCGAATAGAACAGGAAACCAGAAGTAGATGAATTCCACCCAAAAAAACTAACCATCACTACTAACAAAGCCAATGTCATTAAAGATTAACTTGATATTACCCGTGTCAATTGACCTAAATAGTTTCTAGGATAATGATGTGATCTGATTGGTAAGTTCATCCGAAAGAAGATCCTCCAATTGGATGACCTGCTTGTCCCATGTCAGAATATACTCTTCAAGACTGGTCCTCCAATTGTTGAAACCACCAACTAAAATTGAGTCTTTCCTATCTATCCAAGCATATTGTTCCTCGTTAAGAGTCATCCTTAGTGGTCTCCCCTTCATTTTAGTGGCTTCTACTTTAGTTGCATTGAGATATAAAACTTGTTTCACCATTTCTTCTTCCGTGCTCATGAGCAAATCAAAGGGTTGTTCAGCAACAACATCTTCCATGTTGTGGATGTCCAACTATTTTCCTTTAAATTTAATCATTGACCATGTCTATATAGAAATTGTTAAGGATGAGTAATCCTTCGTCCCCCTATGACAGCCCTTCCCTTCCAAGGAGGGCCTAATCGAAATGCATTCCATCTCCTGAACCGCATCGCTAGTATCTTTAAAATCATTAACCAATTGAACATCTGCATTGGAGCCAATATCCTAAAATCTAGAGTGAATGGAATTGGCACATATATACTCCTCAGGAACCTCCTTCAACATAAAAGACTGAATTTAGGAGTCTAAGACCTCCTTACCAACACACTCCTGAGTCCTACCACCCTCCAAATCCGGTCTCATGTCATCAACTTCAAGAAACTGAAAACTATTGCAAACATGGACATTAGTGATGGGTCATTCCAATTACACTCCTCTTGAGGCCTTCTACAATTCCATAATTCCTTCACCATTGGTATCTCTACATGATTATTGTGCATCTATATCCTAGTGATACTCCCTATATCCTTCTATATTGGCCACTTCCACAACAACCTTAACAGGAGATGTAGATCCATTTCTTGGGCTCATAAATACAAAAGAATGCAGACCCTCTCCTACATTAGTAGCCAACCCATCACCTTCCAACCCCCACCCTCCCGTTGACCCAAAGAAGAAGACCCCAGCTACTTCCATGATTGTAGGTAGAAACCCCCCGTTCAGGTTCCATATTGGGGGGGGGGGTATGTATTTTATGGGTTTTAATGTATTTGGGGGGGGGGTATGTATTTTTTTTGGATTTTTAGTTTTTTTGGGTTTTAAGGGGTTTTTGGTTATATGGTTTTTTAATGTTATTTGGTTATTTTAATTTTTTATTGTTCTTTCAGTTTTTATGGTTTTTAGGAGTTTTAGGGATTCTTATAGTTTTTAGGGGGTTTTAGGGGTTGTAATGGTTTTATGGTTTTTATCATTTTTATAATTTTTAAGTGTTTTTTATGTTTTTTAAGGATTTTTAGTGTTTTTGGGTTTTTAGGGATTTTACGTGTCTAAGTGATTTTTCGATTGTAGGGTCCCAAAAAATTTTCAATGGGAAGTAAATACTCTAAGAAATACTTTACAGAGGGAAGAAAATATTCCCACAAGTCCAGTAAGAAAAATGGATGCAAATTGGATGGAAAATATGAGAAGAAACATGAGGAAATGAAATTTTGAAATGGGTTTTAGAATGAACACATACCATAACTAGGAAATTTTCATGGGGAACAAGAACCGTGAAACATCAATATGAGGAAGGACCCAAGAGGCGATGGCTCAGGGAGTGGTGGATAGAAAACCCAGGCATTGTAGGCCATGTTTTTGGTGAAATCGAATGGAGAAATTCTATTGGCATACCATCCCACAAACCAAGCCGTTCGTTGATTAATCTAGCTGGTAGGGTTCTATGAGCCACGTCCCTACGAACAATAGCCTCCCCAAACCCTGGTTGACCGTGTATTACGTGGGATGAATTATATATTCATAAGCTCCCATAAGTGGTGCTGCATACCCACATATATGATTTCCTCAGTGCTCTATAAAACGAGAACGAGAGAAAATGCAAAAGATACTGGTGGAAGAGAGCATGATGGTGACCCTAGAGGCTTGAAGATAGAATTTGGATATAGATAAGATTTCATCTTCGGTTTTGAATCATCGATGATGTATGAAATAGAGACCACTTTTACTCAAGAATAATCTTCCACTGAGAACCAAAAAATGAATGAACTTTATAATAATTGGGGAACCACGAACATAATTGGTGAAATCATGAACCATAAATCCCTGATAGATAAATTCCATGCAAACCAAAAGCTCCATGACCCTTCTTCAAATCAGCGCTCTGCATAGTACATCACTATATATATCAAACAATATGTTGTCTACTACACTATTATACTGATGGAACCTGGGGTGGTGTGGCAAACCACATCCAGAATTGCGTACCACTTTGGTATGCGATGGTCCATACCCTGGTCTATGTACCACTTTGTTATGTAGACGAACCCTCTACCCGCATAGCAATATGCTACGTGGGACTTCCCCCTTCACATATGAGAAAATAGTACATGGAATGGGGTATCTTTTGGTGTCCTTCTCACCTATTCCAATCATTACCCTCCATTACTATTGAGTCCTCTATAACTCTTTTGAAAACTAGTCCACTAAATAGGGCTACAACCTCCTCCAAAGCAACCAGACTCATATAATCAGATCATCAGGTGCACCAGTATTCTTTTCTGAATTTATATACCTAAGGTAAGAGAAGTCATGAATGTTATCCCCAAATATATTTGGACCCCCAGAATGTCTTTATGTCATGATTCTCAAGGTAACCCAAGATCAAACTTTGGGATATTAATTTGAACCTCCCTATTCTCAGGTATTGGGGTAACCACTGGTATTTCCCTTCAATGAGTTCCAATAATAGGCATGAAGGTCACTCTTTCCTTCCCCTTTGACTAGGTATGATGCACCTCCCCATTCCTAGAACCAGTGTCAGGGAACTCCTCTTGAGGTAAGCCCCTATCCTTCTAAGTGTGATACCACATGACTTTTAATGTCTTTCTACATTGAAAGGTTCATTGCTTCAAGCCCTATCCCTTCATCGGCATCACATGGGACCATGTGAGGGGATTAACACACCCAATTCACTTTCCCACTCCCATGGGTCTTGTAGCTATAGACTCTTCCTCCATTATCATCCTCCTTTTCCAACAATGGAAAAGAGAACGTGTACCCCTTCTGAATCTTTAAAATCCTCTTGTTTCTCACACCGAGCATGACTCACACAGGCATAGAGGTCTATGATGATTTGATGTTGTCAAATCCCATTAAACATACTTAGATAAATATGATTACCACTATAATTGGAATACGTTAAATTCAAAATCAAGGACCAGGCTCAAAGAGGTACCCTTTTTCAAAAGGTTAACCCTAAATATGTTCCCAACAATGGAACCATCTTTAAGAGTAATTCTTGATTTGATTCTCTCAGATGGGAAGCTCCCATGCATAAACCCCAATAAAGTAATGACTCATAAATAAACTATGAGAACTAGGATTCCTACTCTTACAAGGGTATGTAGGATTCCTATCCAAGGATTGATCTCCAAGGTAGTTCTGCTAAGAATTCATTCCCAATAAAATGTTTCCCTATATCCAAAAGGACTTCCTCCGAGGTGTAGTTCCTAAATACAAACTGTGAGAACACTAATTCCATGAACAATAGGGATACATAGGATGCCTATTTAAAGTCCCGAGCTCAAATGGGTTCCCTTCCCAAAGGTTAACCCAATTATTCCCCTGATAAATGGAAATCCTCTTTGGGAGTAATTCTAGATTCTATTCTCTTATATGGGAATCTCCGATGCATAATCTCCAATCAAGTCACAACTTATAAATGAACTAAGTAAACATTTATTCCTATTCCAACTAGGATATATAAGACACCTTCTTGAAGGCTTGAGATAAAGGGATGTTCTACTCAGAATTCAGTCCGGATAAAATTCCCCCCCCCTCAAATTAAAAGGTCCCCTTCCTTGGTGTAAGTACCTATAGACACCATGAAATTAATTACAAGAACTTCCCTATAAAATTACAATTCACCCAATGTCACTTATTTACCTATAAATAGACCATTGGGGTCTTCATTTGTACAGATGGATTTCCTTGAAGACTAATTGCTTCTTTGGTCACCTAAATGCTTCTCCAAAGTCTTCCAAATCCTTTAAGGTAGTTCATTAACACCTAGATTGGAGGAATTAAAAGGGGATCAAAGGACTTCAGTCCCTTTAGTGTTTGGATATAATAACACTTGTGTGCCTAAATCTCCCAACCTCCCTAAATTAAAAACACTTGCATGCCACCCATTCCTCTTAAAGGAACTCGAGAACCCTAAATCTGGGAATACCTGTGAATAATCGTGATGTCTAGAGTCATGTAACACCCATGCTTTAACATACAGTTTTTTCTTTACATAAGTGAACATCAGGTTGCCCAAGCCTACATGTGCACCCATACCTATATGCCAAAAATCTACCAGGGAACCCTTTTTTTATCCACCTTATCCCATCAGTCTCTAAAATCCATTCTTAAATCCTTCTTCAAATTCATTCCTGGTAAGGATTCTTCTTCATTGGCTCCCTTGTCTGAAATGGATTATGTTGTAACATCCACCAAAATCTCCTGACTTATCCAACCATCGTGAAGGGCACATCAATGTGTCTCTTATTTGGGTCTCAATATCGGCAATCAGTGGTTTCACACATTTTTTTGAAATTAGGATCATATTCATAGAGTGTATGTGGGATTTTATATCTATAGTCAGATGGACCTTTCTCCAAAAAAAGTGTTCTGCAGTTCCCGGTTTTGAGGATTTGGGTTTGGGCCATGCCTGTCCCTTATCATCTCTAAAACCTAGAGCCTCATGTCCTTGGTAGGAAAGGTATAATTCAGACATACTTTTCTTTTGAACAAAGTAGATGTCTCCCTCCTCTACTAGGACCAATTTTAGGGAAACCATCTAGGAGTAAGCCCCAATCCTTTCATGTAGGAGGTCTCAGTCTTGCTACTCCGTACATCCTTCACCTTCACTTCTTCCTTACATTGGACCCCTATCTAAATTAAAGTGAATATACAGAAGGTTCAACACACATGCCTCTTCCACCATCGCTACCTTCAGCCCTTCCTCTTCAACTAGTGAAGGAGGAAAAGTGTGTGTGCCTTTTTTGAATCTTTAGCATCCCCTTATTTCTGACAATGAGAATGACTCACATGGTATTATAGATTTCTGATGATCACATCATTTGTACAAACACCTCATATGAATGCACTATGATAAATCCGATTCCCATATAAACTAGGATACATATAAATCCTTCCTAAGTCCCGATATCAATCTCATTTAATCCATAAAAAGTCATCCTTTTCAAGAAGTACATCCAAAATCCTTACTCTTAATGGACTACACTATTCCATGAGACTCAAATGAATTACAAGAACTCTGATTCCCATAAAAACTAGGATACATAGGAATCCATACTCAGGCCAGAGCCCCATCCCATTTCATCCCAAAAGGCATCTTTTTCAAGAAGTAATTCCAAATTCATTTCTCTCAAAGGATTGCACTCTCCTTTGTGACTTGAATAAACAATGAGAACTGTGATTCCCATTAAAACTGGGATATATAGGAAGTCTTCCTGAGGCCTAAGAACCATCCCATGTCATCCATAAAAAAGAATCTTTTTTAAGATGTATATCTGAACTCATTTATCTTAAAACACTATGCTCTGCTATGAGACTCGAATGAACTATGAAAACTTTGATTCTCATCAAAACTAGGATACGTAGGAAGCCTTCCTATGGCCCAAGATCCCACTCATTTCATCGTTAAAAGGCATACTTTTAGGAATTAATCCCAAATTCATTTCTCAAAAAGGAATACACTTTCTTATGAGACTCATCGAAATAGGCCGTCTTTGATTCCCATACAATTGGGATATGTAGGAACCCTCCATGATGTTCAAACCCAACACTTCAAATCAGCCCTGTTCTTCCAAGTCCATATTCCCAAAAGGGTCTAATATGACTTGGAAACTCATATCTTTTCTAGGTTCATTGGGCTGCTTAGGCATAACTCCCACACAAATATTTAACTAAGAATCTTCCACATAGATGTCCTTACCCCATAACATTAAATTTTATGACTAGGTACTTATCACATGACATTAAAAGGTATAATGTTCCACATAAAGAGGCACTGAACTATAAGGGTTATGATTCTTTCTCAATGATACTTGGTAGCCAAGTTATGGATATGATCCCAAAATAAAAAAAATCATCTCCCTGGATGACAATAAATTCTAGAGTTCCCCAGTGAGTGGCTTAAAAAATCATTATTATCATAAAAATGGTTAAAATAATCTCTAAATATTATATGATACAATAACATTGATGGAGAACCCTGAATAAATTCAGATGTATGCATTAATGAAGATCCTCAAATACATACAGATGATTCTAAATTTTACACATGCTAATAATTGATAAAACATTTCCAGGGAAATATATTTTGTACTTGGTAAATTAATAATGATTCACAAGAAATATCTTAAATCTATAAGAGAGTCTTGGAGTAAAAAATAATTCCATCCCAAAGGGTCTGATGAGTCCGACCTCCCATCATCTCAACCAATGTATGTTGTTAATTATCATAGGAATAAACCTAACGAATGCCCCCTTTGGAAAGAAGGTCCATTTAGATAATGAACCATTGTATGCTTCCAGTTCCATGAATAAATCCAATGGAAACTGCCCAAAATTAGTGATTCCTAACTGAAACACATGTTTCAAGGGAAATGAAACAAAAATGGTGAACCCGATGTGAATCTTTAAACATGTTGATAGTTTTACCAATATTTCGTGTCCCTATTAATTGATAAAGGATGGAAATAAAAAGGAATAAATTACACATGTGTCCATCTAAAAGATGTTTCTTTAATGGAGTTCATTATTTCTCTTGTTTTATCAGAACTCCCTTCACTCCAAATGGATTTCTTCATGCTTGCACCCATGAATGCCCCAACTGCTACACAAGATAGATCCTCATCCATTGGAAGGATTTCATCACTAACTCAGCTTCTTCAATGATGGGCCTCAAATTTATTTGTATGTTAATAAAATCAACACAGTATTGTCCCATTCTTAGAGGCTTCCCTAAAGTATTTATAAGATAACAACAACCCTCGATCATCTGGTCAGTGATGATCGGTTGTCAAGAAGCTGATATTTCCAACCTCCATCTTCAATAGTTTATGGTCCTTATCCCTAGAACATAATAATCCATATCTCCCATACTATAGGAAGGTGGATCAATAGGTCAGTCATGGCCTCAACTCAATGACAATCCTGGGGAAGTCTCAACTCTCCTCCCCCATACATGAGTATTGCCAGTATCCATGTATAGGAATGTGAGTATATAATCTGATACATACACCTACTCCATATACATAAGGGACATATATTCTCATTCTGGTCATTGATGTCACCAAACACATTTTGACAATGGTGAAAGGGAAAACATAAATTCCTACCCATATTTCGGAAGCCTGCCCGAATGTTATAATAGATCATCAGAAGTACCAAGGGAGAGACACATAATTCTGACCCCACACCTAGGATGAAAAATCATCATTCCATCCCCCAAAAGATACACACATCTATTATAGTCCATGAGGTTATGGAAAATACCCCCATATCATATAGACACCTGGATTAGGAACATAATCCATTTATAATTGGAGATGATCAAACCATTTTGAGGAAAAATCCAAGACAAACAGATACATCTAACCATGATAACCACTTCTCCTAGAAGGTTCCCCCAAATACCTATAAATGATCATCTAAGAAGATGACTTGCTAAAAAAATTTGAAAATCCAAATCCAATCTGTGATCTGGAATCTCTTAATGATGGAGTTCTTGAAACACTCATACATTTATCTGTTGCAACTCAAGATCATACTCTCCAATTACCAAATTATAGGATTAGTAGTAGTAATTACGATGTCCCCCATCAAACAAATCATCATGAAATCTTTTCTCATGAAGTCATTCATCATGAAAATTCATTCAATCTAGAGAATCTATATCCGGATGAGAGCTACAACAACCCACAATGTGTCCAGAAGACCAAGGAGCAAGAGGATTTATCCCTGATTGTAATCCCCCATGGTGGTCCTCCCCTTGTGGGAATTTTCTTTGAATGTTCTTTCCATAGTAGTGTTTCACATTGTGAAGATAATTCTCAAATTGATAATGTAGTAATGAGAAATCCATCTTATCTTAAGGAACTTTCCAACACAATTTCAATCATGTCTGATGCCTCATCACTGATAGGTGAAATACATTCTCAACTAGAAGACATCCCAAAGTGGTGGTCATTCACCGAACCTCCCTTGGATTATTATTTTTCAAATATAGTATAAGAAAAACAACTGATACTATTGTTATGATAAAACATTTGAGAAGTGTCTAGTCTGGTCAGAACAATTTGAGAAACATCTAGAAAAATATGATGAATATATGTGGAATGTGAGAAAAAAACTAGAAAATAGAGAAATATGAGTAATGTTTTGGACTTTGGAAACCTCTCAATACACCATTCTAGAATTGATACCAGAAGATTAAATTTATGATATCCACCTCAACATATGGAAAATTATTCTTCATCTGAAAGACATATTATTACAATATTATTAATATCAATGTCATTTAAACTATAATGCCAAATTAACTTGTAATCTCTCTCAGTTTCACAACATCAAAAAGTTGAAAAATAGTTGGGAACCCTTCAGTGTGCATGCCTCGGTGCACTAAAAAGGTTACACTTTTAAATTACAGATATCCCATATATTGTGCATATTAGATGATGGGGTGGACCTAGAGCATTGTATTTCACTACACTCCAAAATTAGCAAAGCCTGCAAAAAGTGCTCTCATGCAATGTTATTTCCCATGGCTAACAATTGTCCATAGAATTTGTGTGTAATTAATGATACGCTAAAGAACAAGCCTCAACTAGCTCTCATCAATGTCAGGTCCAAATAGAGAAATATGTTGAGATACTTTTGCATCAAGCATCTAAGAGCATTATGTATGCCTCCATCCTAGAGGATTCTAGAAATCAGATTTTGAAAATTTATGAAATAGAAAAACAGTCTTCTGAAATAGGTTATTTAAGTGGTTTTTAGATAATGCATCCAGCCAATGTTTGGATGAGAATTCACAAAAATAGAATAGTTGTTGCATAAATATTAGCCATATCAGTTCATGAGCCACCCTAGCCTACAATTTTGGTGTATGGTTTAACTAAACCTTTTAATTCTATGAATATAGTTCGAATGTTTAAAGAAGAATAACATGAATAACCCCATCCTAGAGGGCTGGGGTATTTTTCACATCTAAAATTCCCTCATCAACAAAAGTCAATTTTCTCCCATATTATGGAAGAAGATACAATGTTAACGAACTATTAAACTGTCCAACAATTCCCTTCATGTTATTATCCATAAAACAGTTCTTAGGAATTCAGAATTTAGGAAAACAAAGTATAAAGGAGGACACAGAAGGAGATGAAGATCTCCAAATTTTTTTCCCCTTTCATAAAATATTGTATCATACCATTCATAAATGTTTCGTTTTAAAATATCTCATGTAAAAAATTGTAGAATTTGGAAAAGGGAAACAAAAAAGTTCATCATCCCAAGTACAATGTGTTACTATTACTAATATAGAGAAATAAAGCGAATAGCAGGAAGTAAAATGAAAAAATTCATGGAATTATGCTGATTTGATGGTTAAAAAATGATCAATCAAACTCATGACATCCTATAGACACAGTTGAAACAACCGATGATGTCTTCTTCAACTTTCTCTACGGCAAATCCATCTTCATAAAAAGATCAGTCCTCAAAAGGTCAGTCCTCAAATAAGTGACATGATTAAAATGATAAAGAGAAGTCAAAAGAAGATTATATCATGTCAAGGAAATATTGTCCTTGACTTTGGAAAATTTCAGGCCATCTGTCTCAAAAATCACAGGCACTGCCCCACTAAATAAAAAAAACTGGAATGACATGTCATGCAGAATATTTTTTAGATGAAGAGTTGATCATCAGTGCAATTAAGGCTATCCACTTAATGAACCCCTATGTAAATGATGAAATTGGTTATGAAGAGATTTAATTCCTTGTACCTGATTGGGGAACTAGAGGAAGAATATAAGGTTGGGGATATAGGGGAAAACGTGGACATTCTAGAAACCATTATTTTAACAATACCCCTACTCAAAATATCTATGTGGAAAAAAACCATGTGAAATCCCTTTAGTCGGATCAACGAGAACAAGGAAATTCGCCCACACATGTACAAATTTTCACATACATGATCATCATGATATAATGATTAGGGTTTACATCACCATTTTATCAACAAGTAGATAGACCAAGTTAGTCTAATATACCAAGAGTAGAAGTATTTGTAACTTCTTCCCCGACACATGGTATATCTATATCAGGAGAATCAACTTTCAAGGTGCCTACAAAAACACCTCTACATTCTATAAAATGTAGACCTTTATACCTAAAGAATGATATTTTGAAACAACTAGCCCATGTACCGGCCATGTTTTCAATCCCGTATGCCTTGAATTTGTCAAAGGTTCTTCAAGAAGCAGTTATTGAGGCTTTGTGAAGTCCTCAAGAGTTTGAAACTGAAGTTGTTGCTACTGAGGTATACCATATAGGAAATTATTCTAAAGGATTTCATGCAGCTATAACATTTAAAAATGAATATGTGGATGATGTTGTACATGGACACATCAGAACCTTGTATCTATCTGGTAGGGTTAATGATACAGACATCTGACAAGCATTCATTGATAATGGCTCAGGAGTCAACCTCATTCCCATCCACACACTTCATCGATTGGGTCTCATGTAATATATCTTATCTCTTTCAAATTTGATATTATAACGACATAAAAAGAATTAAAAAGAACATCAAAGAAATAGTATAAAAAATCATAGTGTGGTGATCTTGTCTCTAATTCGGATTTCATGGTTTTCTGTTAGGACATAGACTTTAACATACTTCATGGAAGTCCTTGGCAACATCAACATATGGCCATTCCTTCATCATACTAACAATTTCTCAAGTGATGCCTCAATTGACAAATTTTTACATTTTATGGTGACATGGACTCATTCAAAATGTGTGAATCTCAGTATAATGAGGTATAATTCTTTCACACAAAGGGAACGAGGTCTGTGAAAAAAATGTAACAAGAATCAATTCTCTGAATGGTCTAGAAAAGATCTCATCCAACCCATTCAAACATATGAATATTGATTATTTGTTTCCTATTAATCAAATAGAAAATATAGGCCAAAATTTAAGCGCTCTTCTAGTGACTTCCATAATGTAATTTGCGGCGATTGAGCCTTATAACATGAGAGAAGTTATTGGTAGTGTATTCTTAAATGGAGATGTTTTCATTTCAACCACCGTACATCAGAAATAATTTACTTCATCAATCAGGATAGAATCTGTTTTTGCATTAATAAAAAAGAAAATAATGTTAATTCTCAACCCATAATTATCTCTTGAATGCTCCAAGGAGACCCGTAATCATAAGTTTGGTCATAAATGGTTTCCTCTTCTTCCGGATGTTCCAATACTAACTCCTTCTATATCTCTAAAAGATTCTCTTCTTCACCTACCCTTAAAGAAGAAAAAGAATACTTGACATGTAATGAGGATGAATAAGATGATCTCAAGGATTCTCCTACAGTATTTTAGGAAGGAATCTCCACCACTGTTGATGAGCTTAGAGTAATAAATCTGGCTACAAAAGAAGATCCTTTCCCCACTCTAATAAGTGTGTCCACGACATATGAAGAGAAAGAGAAGTATACTTCATTCCTAAACAATCATATAGATATATTTTATTGAAACTATACAAAAATTATAGGCCTTAATCTTTATATGAAACATAATCATTTGGGTTCGCCAAAAGAGCATTGAGGATTCAAGTAGGCAGTAAGAAGAACACACCCAACTCACACCCCTAAAATGGATGCTAAAGTTGACCAACATATCAAATATAACATTTTTAGGGAGGTGAAATATCCCAAATGGATGGACAAGTTTGTCCCAATAAAAATAAAAATGGGATAATTAGAGTTTTCATTTATTTTGTAGATCTTAATCAGAATTGTTCGAAACATGATTTTCTAGTTTAGATCATAGAACAATTGATTGATGCAATTGTTGGCTATAAATCTATCTCCTTCATGGATTTCTACTTTGGGAATAATCAAATCTGAATGTCCCTAGAGTATGAGAAGTATATAGCTTCAAATCCCCTCACGGTGTGTTTTTCTATCGGGTAATTCCCTTTGTATATAAGAATGCAAGTGCAATTTATCAACATGCCTTGCACCATATATTCAAAACCTTCTTAGGAATATTTGTCGAAAGTTATATTGATGACATAGTGGTTAAATAAAGACACCATTCTAAACACTTGACTAATATGAAGACCATATTCCATAAGCTTTAACAAAAAAATTTTAAGATGAATCCTTTAAAATGTGCTTTCAGGGTTACCACAGTAAAATTTCATGGATTCATTGTATGCCATCTTGGTATCAAAGTTGGTCTAATGAAGAAAAAACAATTCTTAGAATTAAAACTCCATCAAATTTTAAAGAATTAAGGGGACTTCAAGGACACCTATCCTATATTCCTTTCTTTATTTCCAATTTGGAAGGAAAGTTTTTACCCTTCACTAGATTAATGAAGGAGATAATTACATATCAATGGACCAAAAACTACAAAGAGGCATTTGATACCCACCAAAAATATCTCATGATCCCACCAGTAATAATGCATCCTATTGAAGGAAATAAAATTATTCTTTATGGGAATGATTTAGAGAGATCATTGGGTTCCATCCTTACACAAAAGAATGATGTTGGGAATGAAATTAGCCCTTATTATCTTAGTCAAACTTTGCTTGACACAGAGACTCAATATTCAATTATCAAGAAGTGATGCCTGGAATTTATCTTCATAGTTAATATGATAAGGAAGTACCTGAAACATCATGAGGTTCAGTTGGTATCTCACAATAACCCACTCAGATTTATCCTCAGTCTTCCTATGCTTACATGATGTTTATCATAAAGGGAAGTTATTTTTAAATAGTTCAATATCCAGTTTATGACTTAAAAATCAATAAAAGTCCAAGCCTTGGTAGAATCCCTTGCTGAACACCCATCTGTAAAAGATACATCTTTGAATACTGAACATCATGATGAAGAAATATTATATATTCAAAAATATCCCCAAATGTTGGAAATGTAATTTGATGGTTCTTCTAGAAGTCCAACAAGGAAGATAATGGAAAACCCTAAAATCAAAAAAGTTTTTTTAGGAATTGAACTTATATCCCCAAAAAGGTAGTGTTTCTATATTCCTTTCTGTTATCAAAAGGCATTACCAATAATGAGGCTAAGTATCAAGCTCTCATTGCAGGAATGGAATTGGAACTCCAGGTACAAGAGAACCACTTGAGAGTGAAAGGTGATTCATAATTGGTAACAAAATAGATCAATGGGGAATATGCTATCATAAAATAATAGTTCATCCATTTGCAGGATTTCTTTCATAGGGTTAATGGATGAATTTTCCATAGACCCAACATTTTCTTATGTCCCTTGATCACAAAATGCCCAAGCTGATGCACTGGATAATGCAGTCACAACCTTGGAATATCCAAATCAGGATGATACAATTATCAGTATTTCCCATCATCATGTGGTTTCACCTTTCATTTATACTGGAATGGTTTAAAGTAATGAAATCCTCCCTATTTTTGAGTTGTATGGTGATATTATGGGATAGATGACACATATAATAGAATACCATCAAAATGGAGTACTTCAACCAGATAGAGTTGAAAAAGAATAGATCCTACAAAGAATGGATAATTTCACTATTTATGATAGTTTAGATCACTAGATGATCCTCAGAAAATAATGATTTGATTGAGTCCTCTTCAAATTTATTGATGGAGAAGCAACTGTAACTGTCATGAAAGAAGTAAATACAGGAGCTTGTGGTGCTCACCTATCTGGGAATAGTAGTTCTGATCAATTCTGAAGGCTTGGATACTTCATCCCTTCAATAATTTAGGATTGCATAGATTTCACCAAGAAATGTCACTCCTACCAAGTGTATTCCATCTTTATTCATTAACCCCTGGAGTTTCTACATACTGATAAATACTCCAGGCCATTTTTGACATAGGGAATTGATGTAGTAAGACATTATCCTATAGCTACAACTATGTAGTTTATGTACAATCTTACTGCTACTGATTTCTTCTACAAATGAAATTATGCAATACCTCTTAAAGAATTCAGATCCAAATGAAATTTTAGCTTTTTCAAATATAATATCATTTCTAGATTTGGTTTCCCTCATACTATATTGATGGATAAGAGAACCTATTTCTCTTCTGTTGAGGTAGAGGAGTTATATGAGGAGAAGAATATCAAATCCCACCATTCATCTCGCTATCATGTGTCAAAAAATGGATAGATATAAGATTTTAATAATTACCTATCAAATATATAAAAGAAAATGGTGGATAAAGATAATAATGCTTGTCTAGATAAAATTTTCCATGCTTTATGGGCTTATTGGACTACTACCCGTACTGCCACTCAAGAAACTCCACATTTATTGGTGTACAAAACAAAAGTAGTTTTGTCAATTGATATTAAATTTCCATCACTTATAGTTAAAATATGTTATTATTTCTCTAAATATGAATAGTCTTAGATGTGATTTGAGGAGTTTGAATTATTAGATGAAAATAGATTGCATACATTGCGTCATTTAGAAGTCTATCAGAACAGAATATCACAAGCTTTAAACAAAAAAGTACACTGCTGCTCATTTATTCTAGGAGAATTGCCTTTAGTCATCACGACTCCAACGATACCAAGAAATAATCCTACAAATATTGAGCCATAGTGTGACAGACCATACTCTATACATAAGGTCTACTCTAATGGATCTTATTTCCTAATCTCAATAGATGGAGAACTCATTACAACTCCAACCAATGCAAGATTCATGAAAAAGTAAATTGTGTAATGAAACCTCATTTTTCCTAACTGGAAGACTCTAAACTGCACATCACCACTTCCTAGTTGAAAGAAATTAAAATACATAACAACCATATGCTTCCAATTTTCATGATGATAAAATGCATAACATTTTTGTCCTTTTCACATAACGTTAAACTGTATGACATAATTTTTCCTCGCTACACAATATTAAACTATATAATTAACAGAATCTTTAATTAACATTAATAAATCCTATAAGATACCTAAAATTGTTATTCCTTTTGGTTCTTTAGAAAAGTTGAGTAGCTTCCATGTGAAAGAATCACTCACATCATTGATACTCCTTAGTGGAACATGAGTTCCATTTATACCTATGTTTGAATCAGAGCCGAATAAAGGCCTAATCTCAATAACTATGTGTGGATAGATTCACATCCATATTAGATACATAGATATGCTTGTATCTCTAATCATTGGCCCATACACAACCACAAATAAATTTATTTCCCTTTTCTCCTCCTGTATATGAACCAAATATATATTGAGTACTCTCTCAGGATACATGGTTTGATCATCATGCCATATTGTGTCTTTAGTTTTACCATTCTTTTGGAATGTGTTAAAAGC
This sequence comes from Viscum album, assembly GCA_963277665.1. Classification (NCBI taxonomy): domain Eukaryota; kingdom Viridiplantae; phylum Streptophyta; class Magnoliopsida; order Santalales; family Viscaceae; genus Viscum; species Viscum album. Next base: position 1,886,934,825 of record OY728140.1, read on the forward strand.
TATAGTCTCTCACAACAAACACAATTTGTGTGGGGAATGATTTTATCAAGAACAACATTTGTCTAGGTCCCCATTTCAATCGGATATGTAGAGATGCCACGATCTCAAATCTTGGTCCTAGCCACAACAAAAAAAACCCATTTTGTCCCCTATGTGTATGAATAAAAACTAAATACGGAATGTTTTAAGAACTGTGTGTGGGTTTATTATCATCCATATGAGATACGTATGGACACATGGGTTCAATTATTTGGTAAAACCACAATATTCCATTTTCACATCGAAACCAATTCACGTCCGTGTTGCACTACATTAGACTGCAATGTACCCAAAGAACAACAAACGACTTGATTATCATCCCAATTGAGATACGTAGTGAAAAATAGGCCTTATCTTCTAGTCCCAGAAATAGGATAATTATTATTTACCCTTCATATATAGTCAACAATCTATGAGGGATTCTTCATTTTGTGTCCTTTCCTTAGAGATCCCACTAAGGAAACAAGAAATGTGCCCATTTTTCCTATGAGTCATATCTATATAAGGGTCTCCAAACTCATGGCCAATATTGAATCAAATATATCTCCTATAAATTGATAATTTCCCCCTTTATTATTAAAATACTCTTAATCTTGAATGTTTTCAGATCTTTATATTCTTTCTTATAGCTTTTTGGTGGCAGAGTTTCTAATACTTGAGAAATATTTTTCATGAGTATGCAATATATTCCCCTAGGTGGCCTTGAATAAATTTCCTATATAAGATGAATGTCAGTCAAAAGATTCCACTTTTTGGCTAAACATCATATTCCATAGTTGGACCTGCCTAATACTGACCCAATTACGGGTAGGTCAAATAATGGTAACTTTGTTCTTGGAAAAAGCATCTCTTCTCCCCTTAAATATTTGATAACAATATACAAGAATATATATCTTAAAGTGGCCAACTATGTATATTTTTTCTATTACATTTCTCTTGATTTAAAAATATCCAAGACCATGGTTTACACATTTCCCTTTCCATGTGTTCAAATCATATTGAAATAACCTTGGATCATTTGATCACATATCATCTACTGTTTCTATTATAGTTTTTCCCATTTTTCATTACATAAAACAATAGACACCATACACCCTACGTTTGGGATTGACCTTTGTAGAGAACCAATTCATCATTTACTTTTAAAATCTTTATTTAAAATACTATTTCTATATTCAGGGATATTTCTCCCATAAATCCAACTCTATACTTTGGAAAATTTGAATATCTATAAACATTCTTCGACATTTAGCAATATAATGTCATATTTTTTAGAACTTTTCTTCTTTACAATGCAGTAAGTGCTTCTAGGTGGCCTTGTATAAGTTTTCTACTTAATAGGCCTACCAGTAAAACTATGACATTTTTTGGATATGCATCATATTCCATAGTCCTCCTTACATGATACATCCCCCATAACGAGTTAGTAAAATAATGGTAACTCCATTCATGGAAAAGACATCCTCTAATACCTTTATCCCTTTTCCCATATCATTCTCCAGATCTATAAATTCTAAAATCATAGTTTTCAATTCCTCCTTTCCATACTTGAACATGGTAGTATGTTTCCTTTAAAATAATAATGAAATTTTTGACTCGTGAACCATTGGTCAAAGATAAAGACCTTAAATTAAAGCCACCCAATGTCCTCACTACATGGCATGAAACTGCATAGTACAATGTTCTCACTACATGACTTGAAACTACATAATATAATATCTTCACTGCATGAATTCAAACTGAACAGTACAATGTCCTCACTGGTTGTCTCGAAACTACACAATATAATGTCCTCACTGCATTACTTGAAACGACATAACACAAAGTCATAAATCCCATTTATAAATAATTTTAACCATTCTTCTCACACCAAATTTGGGTAGGATTGGTTTCCCCATTCATGACCAAAGTCATCATAGATATCCCTATATTCTTAAAATTTATTTCCTTGGAAAACCCACCCACCGTGGTCTTGATTCACCCAAATCTTAATTTCACTTGCATATTAACAATAAAATGTCTTATTTTTAGATCTATTTTTCCAGACTATGTAGTATGTTCCCCTATCTGGACATGCTTAAGTCGCATACGTAATAGGTCTGTTAGTCAAATGATGCCACTTTTTGGTTATGAATCATATGACCTAATTGGCCCTGATGGTATCTAAAGTATATCAGAGAAATTCCTAGCCACTAAGTCTTTTTGGGGTTTAATTTCAAAATTTATGACCAAAGTTATTTGATCTTAAACACTAGTATTATTAGTCAGATTTTCATAACTCTACGCTACCCTTAAAAAAAGTCATTGTACTCACAATATTGAAAACCCTCAAAGGGAGATCTGGAAAAAAGTCGAAGTATCATGTCACTAGACCTACATTTTGATTTTTAGGCAATATTGAGCAATAAAATGTCAAAAGATTCCAAGTTTTTGGGGGTTTTTTTGCATAACCCTAATAAAAATAAAACTATTCTCACTAGTCCCCATGGCTTAGGATAAAATTAAAACATCATTACAAAAATGATGTAGCTCCAAATATGACCAAATGATGTTAGAATGAAACAAAGTGACCATATTTTACATTAGAAAATGATTCATTTCATTCTGAATAAATCAAATTCTAAGGGGGGGGGGGATTTTGTAGACACCATGAAATGTGTTCCATGCCCTTCTCTACAAAAATTTCTTCAACTGGGCTCAAAACGTTCTTGGTGAGACTCAATATTTTTGATTGGGGTCAGTGATGGTAGTGAAGGCACCCCCTCAAAGGGTTGGTACCACATCCTATCACTGATCAGAATAAGGGGTAGGGGCGCATCCCCTGATATATAGAGCAGTTATTTTTAATAAGTCCCCAAAGTGCCACCCAAGGTACCGGTGGCACGTAAGCCTACATGAGCACCACTAATTTGGCACCCAAGCACTAGAGAACCACAATTCTGGCATGCAACCCCACATGCACTTCCAATCACCATTCACCTAGGGTCAGTTATTTTCCTATAAATAGACTCTTGTGGTCTTCATTTGATTGAAAAAATTTCCCTAAAACCTATATGCTATTCTCGTCTCCCTAGTGCTTCTCCCAATACTTATAAAACCCTCAAAGAAGTTCTTTAATAGCATGAGATGAAAAATTAAGGGGTATCATAAAACATAAATCTCTTTAGTGTTTGAAATCCATAACACTTGCACACATAAAGTTCCCAAACTCCATAAACCAGAAACACTAGCGTGCCACCCCTTCCTCTCAAAGGAACATGAGATCCCTATTTTAGGGAATACCTATGAATACTCTTGAAGGATTGAGTCATGTATCTCCAAATTTTTAACTTTAAAGTTGTTCATTACATAAGTGAACATCAGGTCTCACAAAACTTCCTACACTCCCATTCCTACACACCAAATACCTATTGTGGAACCCTTATTTTATTCCCTTTATCCCTTTATCCTATACAATCCTTTCACCAAGCCTTCTTCAATGTCATTCATGGAAAGGATTATTTTTTATTGGATCCCTTATATTAAAGGGATTATGTTGAATCCCCCACCAAAACCACCGACTTATCAGACCTTTTGGAAGGGAACATCAGTTTGTCTCCTATTTGGGTTTTTATATCCACAGTCATGTGTTTCCCTCATTTGTTTTGAAATAGGGTTTAGATTAGTGGGATATAGAGGAAGACTTAATAAGGCTTGATATCCATCTCATTTCATCCATAAAAGGCATACTTTTTAGGATGTTAGCCCATAAGCATTTCTCTCAAAGGACTACACTCTCGTACAAGACTTGAATGAACTATGAGACCTTTGATTCCCATCAAAACATGGATATCAAGGATGCTTTCCTATGAAATGATCTACCTCTCAGTTCATCCATAAAAATGAATCTTTTTTAGGAAGTAAGTCCAAACTCATCTCTCTCAACAGACTACACTCTCCTATGTGACTTGAATGAACTACAAGAACTCTGGTTCCCATGAAAAATGGGATATATATGAAGTCTTCCTAAGACCAGATCTTAATATAAATTCATCAATAAAATGCATATTTTTTAGGAATTAAATTCAAAATAATTTCTCTCAAAGGACTACATTATCCAATGATACTCATATAAACTATGAGAACTATGATTACCATAAAAAATTGGATATATAGGAAGACTTCATAAGGCCCAAAATCTATCTCATTTCATCCATAAAAGTAATCCTTTTTAGGAAGTAATCCCTAACTCATTTCATTAAATGGACTAAACTCTCCTGTGAGACTCATCGAAATACATGGGTTTGATTCCCATCCAAGTGGGATATGTAGGAAGCCTCCCTGGGGTTCAAACCCAACACTTAAAATCAGCCCTGTTCTTCTTGGTCAATATTCCCAACAGGGTCTAATCTAACATGGAAACTCATATCTTTTCCAGGTTAATTGGGATGATTATTCATAAGCCCCACACCAATATTTGACTATGAATCATCCTCTTATATGTCCTTACCACATGGCATTAAACTGTATGACTTGGTCCTTATCACACGACATTAAAATGTATGATGTGCCCCATTATGTGGCACCGAACTACTAGGGTTCTGATTCCTTTCAGAAGGATACATAGGTATCCCATTTATGGGTATGGTACCAACATAAAAAAAGAGATTTCATCTCCCGAGATGATAATAAATTCTAGAGTGCCCCACTAAGTGGCTTAAAAAACTAGTATTATCAGAACAATTGTTTAAAGAATCTATAAAATTATATGAGAAGATACCATTGATATTGAACCTTAAATACATACATATGTCTCTATTAATGAATAACCTCAAATACATAAAAATGATTCTAATTTCACACATTGGAATAATTGATTGAAAATTTCGAAGGAAACTTATGTTATAATAAGTAAATTAACAATTATTTGCAAGAAATATCTTAAATCTATAAGAGAGTATCAAAGTAGAAAATAATTCCCCTCAAAATGGGTGTCAGGAGTCTAACCTCACATCCTCTCTACAATTGTTTATTCTTAAGTATCTTAGGCCCATACCTAAAGAACACCTTCCATCGGAAAGAATGACCCTTTGGATATAGAACGATTGAATGTTTCGGTTTCGATAAATAAATCGAATGGAAACCACTTGATAGTAGTGATTCCTTACCAGAACACACATTCCGAAGGAGACAAACTCAAAATAGAGAAACCAACGTGAATCCTTAATCATGTTGATAGTATTACCCGTCTGTTAGGCCCATATATATTGATGGAGGAAGGATAGAGAAAGAAATCTGTCATGTATGTTTCCATCTAAAAGATGTTGACTTAGTGGAGTTTATTGTTTCTCATGTTTTATTAGAACCCCCTTTACTACAAATGGTTTCTTTCATGTTTTCACCCATGAATTCCCTGGATTCTACACAAGATGGATCATTTTCCGCTGGAAGGAAATCATCACCAAATATACATCTTCAATGTTGGGTCTCAAATGTATTGGTATGGGAATATTGTCAACATAGTACTATCCCAACCCTGGAGGCTGCCTGATAGGCTCTCCATGTTAACAACAACCCCCAATCATCTGGTCTGCAACGACCAGTTGTCAAGAAGAAGATGGTGACATCCACCATCATCAAATGTTTCAAGTTATTATCATCATAATTCAGTAACCATTTCCTCCCATACTGTAGGGAGGCGTACCAATAGGTCACTCAGGGCCTCAATTCCAAGACACATGGGATCCTTGCCAAGGGCTCACACCAACTATCACCACCAACTGAATCATGTGTTAATGAACCCCCAACATGATGGGGGTATTGCTTTCGATTGTTCAGCCAAAGTCCCCCAGACCTCGGAATATAGGATGAAACGCTGGGGATGTCATCCCGCCTACTGGGAGAAAGTTCTTAATTTTTCCCCCTTCGAAGAATCCCATCAACCTAACTTGGTGGAGAACAATGACCGGGCAGAGACACTAATCTTCCCTAATTCTGTCAGCCAGAAGACTCATCTGGCAAATCCCAACCAATCCCCCTATATAACCCAAGTGTAGTACAATGAGAAGGCACATACACCTACATAAAAACTATCAACTAGTCAATAGGCTTGTCTAACTTCTGCATTCAAGGAAGCTTGCCAATAAAATATGATGGAAACTGGTAAGCACCAAAAAACATGAATGTTATATTTTAAGCAATTAATCAAGGGTATTTAACAATTTAAGGTAAACATATAAAATATATTGTGTTAGGTAAAACTACCCCAATTTATAAATGATGATACTTTTAGTGTAAAGTCATAGACCACCTACATTATACCAAGGATACTTCCCACGTCCAATATCAACCTTTGATTTAAGATAGAATGAAAAAAATGAGTTCCTAGAAAAACCCTAAAAATAGGGCATATTACCACACACAACAATCACATTAAAAATGATAAGAAAAGTGATAAAATATATAAGAGAAATCATAGACTTTGGTTTAGGGATCCAGTGCTTCTAATGGTGCTCAATTTAGATTATTTATAAAGGAGATCTAGCCATAGAGCATGGGGATGGGGAGGAATAAGCGGATGGATGTTGGGATAAGTGAGGATATAAATTGGGTAAGACCCCATTTAAGGTTAGAACATAAAATTTTCATTTTTTCATTTTAAAGAGACAAGAAGCTAGGAGACACGTCAGAAAAACTTTGCACAAAAATACAGTGTGACTGTCCAAGAACCCACATGACACCTAGTTTCTTTGAATGGTTTTCCAAGATTGTGGTATTCACTTCCCTATCACCCACACCTCCATATAGTTGTAGTGAATGGTTAGACAAATCATGTTCTAAATATGAATATGCATCAGATAATCAAAACCAATTCACATTTTTAGGAATTTTTAGGGTTTTTTTGTGTATTTAAATGGTTTTAGTCATTTTAGGGTATTTTAAGTATGTTTAGTGTTTTTAGGGTGTTAATTTGTTTTCTAGTTTTTATGGGATTTTTTGGGATTTTGGGCCTTTTATGGTTTTTATTATATTAGGGCTTTTAGAAACTATTAAATATTTTATGTGTATTTTATGGTTTTTGGGTTTTTTATTTTTCTAGGTATTTTTATGTTCTTTCATTATTTTTAGATTTTTCAAGGGTCATTTACAGTTCTAAGGGGGTTTTAGGGTTTTAAGGAATTTTAAAGAAGTTTATTTTCTTTTAGAGTATTATTTGGATTTTTTGGGTACATTAGGGGGTTTTTTTCATTTTTAAGCTTATTAAAAAAAATTAGTTATTTCTAGGGTTTGACGGGATTTTTTGGGGGCGTTTAGGGTATTTACGGGTTTTATGTGTTTATGTGTTTAATGGGGTTTGAAGGGGAGTTAAAATATTTTTTGATATTTTTATATTTTTACGGATTTTTAGGGTTTTAATGGATTTATATGGTTTTAAGGGATGCTATATTTTTTTGGGTATTTTATGGTTTTTAGACTTTTTATGTTCTTTACAATTTTTAGGATTTTTTAGAGAATATAATATTTTTAGGGATTTATAGGGATTTAGTGATTTCTATAGTTTTTATGTTTTTTATTGTTTTTTGTGTTTTTAGTGTCATTTGGGGTTTTTAAGGTGTCATTTTTAGGGTTTACGGTGTAGTATACATTTTTTTTGTGTGTAGGGTATTGGGTTTAGGGTGTATGGTATAGGGTTTAGGGTGTAGGGTTTAGGGTTTAGGGTTTGCAGTTTAGGGTGTATATTTTGGGGTTTAGTGTGTAGGATATATGTTTTAGGGTGTATAGTATAGAGTTTACGGTTTCTGATTAGATTTTTTGGTTTAGGGTGAAGTGTTTAATGTATTTTATGGGATTTAGTTGTTTAGGGTTTTTAGGTGTTTTTTCTATTTTTTGTGTTTTTTGGGGGTTTAGGGTTTTTAGGAGTCTTATTATTTTTATTGTGTTTTATAGATTTTGGGTTTTGGGGGGTTTTATGTGGTTTAAGATATTTTATGATTTCAAGGGACTTATTGGTTTTTGTGGGGGGTTTTAGGGTTTTTGTGTTTTTTGGAATTCTTTTGTTTTTTAATTTATTTTAAGAGATTTTAGTGTTTTTTGAATATTTTGGGTTTTAAGGTTTTTGGTAGGGGTTTTAGGGTTAAAATGTTTTTAGAGGTTTTTGATATTTTTTTATTTTTTTTAAGGAAATCTAATTTATTTTAGGGTTTTTAGAGTTTTTTCCTGGTTTTTAGGGCTTCTGGATTCCTTCTAAGCTTCATGAATTTTTAGGGGATTTTATTGTTTTTATATATTTTAGGTTTTTAAGGGTTTTATTATGGATTTATGTGTTTTTAAGGTCTTTAGGGGATTTTATGATTTTTTTAGTGTTTCATTGGGGATTTTAAAGGTTTTATGTTCTTTTGGTTTTTTAAGGTTTTTAGGATTTGATGGTTGCTTTATTATTATTTTGGGTTTTTAGGTATTTTGGGTTTATTGTTTATTAATATGTTTTTCATCTATTCTTATGGTTTTTAGGGTATTTTATGATAATTTTTGGTTTAAAATATTACTTAATGGTTTTGGTTTTAAATGGGTTTTAAGTATTTTTACAGGTTTTCAGGGTTTTCAAGGGTTTTAGGGTATTTAATGGTTTTTGAGACTTTTTTTAGGGTTTTGAGAGATTTGTTTTGGGGGGGGGGAAGGTTTATAGGTGTATGTTTTCTGTATTTTTATGGGTTTTTACAGTTTCTAGGGGTTTTAAGAAATTTAGTGGTTTCTATGGATTTTTATGGTTTTAAGGGTTTTTAGAGGTATTTTGGGTTTTATGGTTCATTAAGATTTATTTGTGTCTTTTATGGTATTTAGGGTATTAATTTTTTTTGTCTTTCAGGGGATTTTGGGGTTTTAAGCGTTTTATGTGTTTTTGGGTTTTTAGGAATTTTATGTTTTCAATGTGTTTTTAGGGTTTTTATGGTTTTTTGTGTTTTAGTTTTCTTAGGGATTTATAGTGATTTTCTTGATTTTTAACGGGTTTAAGTTTTTTATGGTTTTATGCAATTTTTTGTGTGTTTAATTATTTTTAGGGTTTTATGGTGTTTTATGGGGTTTTGGTGTTTTGATGGGTTTTTAGGACCTTTTCGGGGTTATTGGGGTTTTCGAGTGTTTTAAAGTTTTTACCTTTTTTAGGGAGTTTGGGTTTATATAGATTTTAGGGTTTATTTTGTTTTTTAGTTTTTTAGGGATTTATTAGGATTTAAATGGTTTTTTTTGGGTCTTTTGGATTTTGGGGTCTTTATGTTTTTAATGGTTTTTGAGGGTCTTCAGGGTATTTAATGTTCTTAGGGTTTTTACGGGTTTTTAGTGTATTATAGTGTAAAAATGTTTTAGGTTTTTAGAGTCATTTAGGGATTTTAGATTTTTTCATTGTTTTTAGTGTTTTTAGTGGTTTATATGTTTTTTGTGTTTATTTTATTTAGCTATTTTATAACTTTTTATTGGTTTTAGTTTTTCTAGAGTTTTAGGGGTTTTATATGTTTATTGGATTTTTTGATGATTTAATGGATTTTTTGTAGTTTTTAGGTTTTTCAAACTTTTAGTGGTTTTATGGTTTTGGGGGTTTTAGTGGTATTGGGGGTTTTGGAGGTTTTACTTTTTATGTTTTTTAATTATTTTTTATTGTTATTTAGTATTTAAAGTGTTTATAATGGATTATTTGGGTTTTTGGGTTTTTATTATTTTATGTGTTTAGAATGTTTAAAGGTTATTAGGGTATAAAAGAGTTATTTAGGGTGATTTTAGGTTTCTAGGGTATTTTAGGTATTTCTTTCTATTTTTTATAGGTTTAATGGTTTTAAGGGTTTTAAGGGTTTTAGGGTTTTTAGATTTTTTTAGGGTTTTAGTGGTTTTTAGGGTTTCTAGGTCTTTTTAGTTATATTCTATGATTTTTAAGTGTTTTCTCATGTTTTTGTGGGTTTTTAAGAATTCCATGTTTTTATGGTTTTGAGGGTTTTGTAGGGGTTTTGTTGTGTTTAGGGGTTTTTATGGACTTGGAAGATTTTTGAGGGGTTTTAGTGACTTTTAGATTTTTCATGGCTTGTAGGTGTTTTTTGGGGTTTCATAGTGCTTTTATGGCCTTCAAGGTTTTTAGGTTTTTACAGTTTTATGGTTATCAGGTTTTTAACAGATTTTATGGTTTTTGTGTTTTAAGGGTTTTTAAAGGTTTTTCGGATTTTTGTGTTTTTATATTTTTATGGTTTTTAGGTTTTTTGGGGGGGTTTTATGTTTTTTTTGTTTTATGATTTTTTAGGAGTTTAATGTTTTTTAGAATTTTGAGGGGTTTTTACAGGTTTTTTGGGTTTTTATTGTAAATAGAATTTAATGATTTTTAGGGAAATGGTGGTGGGATTATGGTTTTTATGTGTTTAAGGGTTTTTAGGTGTCTTTATATTTTTATAATTTTTAAGTGCTTTTAGGGTTTTATTCACTTTTAGGGGTTTATGGTATTTATATTATTTTATAAGTTTCATATTTTTAGGGTTTTAAATACTTTTTTGGGGTTTTATATATATTTAGAGTTTTTAGGGGGATTAGGTTTTTAATATTTTTTAGGGATTTTGGGGTTTTGAGGTTTTAAAGGATGTTGGTATTTTTATGTGTCTTTAGTGTATTAGGGTTTTTAAATGTTTTAGGGGTTTTTTGGGTCCTATGGAATTTCATGGTTTTATGTATGCTTAGGTTTCTATTTTATTTAATTTTTTTGTATTTTTTGGTTTTTAGGATATTTTAGTGGCTTTTTTCTAGAAGATTTATATATCTTATGATTTATTTGGGGATTCAGCATTTTTATAGCTACTTAGTCATTTTTGGGTTTTTTGGGTTTTTTTATTTTTTAGGGGTTCTAATCATTTTGGGGAGTTTAGATTTTCTGAGGGATTTTAGAAGTTTTCATGGATTATTTAGGATTTTTATTGTCTTTATTATTTTTAGGGTTTTTAGGATTTTAGGGGTTTAAGCTGTTTTCTGTTGTTTTAATATTATTTCAGGGTTTTAGGGATTTTAGTTTTTTTTGATGTATAGGATTTTTTTAAGGATTTTGGGGATTTTAGGTTGCTTAAATTTTTAGGCTCATTAAGGGTTCTATAAGGTTATTTAGGGTAATTTGACGGTTTTAAGGGTTTTTTATGTATTTAGATTTTTTTTAGTTTTTGGGTTTTTACATTTTTGGGGTTTTTATTTTTTTTAATTTTTTTTACAGTTTTTGGGGGTTCATAGGGGTTTAAGGGTTTTTAAGACCTTTAGGATTTTAATGTTTTAGGGTTTTTAGGCATTGTTATGTATTTTTTTCGGTTTTAAGGGTTTTGGATTTTTAATGGTTTTTTTGGGTTTTAGGGTTTTTAGTGTAGTTATGTATTTTATGAAATTTATTATATTTTAAATGTTCTTGAGTGTTTTTGAGTGTATTTTTGGGTTTTTTTGGTTTTTAGCTTTTTTTGTACTTTTAAGTGTTTTTAAGAAATTTTAAGAATGGTAGGGAATATTATGGGTTTTATGGGTTTTTAATAGCTTTAGGTTTTTCAAAGGGCATTTAGGTTTTTTAGGGGTTTATTGGTTTTTTGAGGTTTAAAATTCATCTAGGTGGATTTCGTGGTTTTTGGGTTTTTGGAACTTTTTGGGTTTTAAAGACTTTTAAGGTTTTTATATGTTTTCTAGTTTGTTGAGGGGTTTTTTGGGTTTTGAGGGTTATAAGATCATTAATGTGTTTTTATTGTTATTAGGGAATTTTGTGGTTGTTGGGTTTTTTTGTGTTTGTTGGTTATTTTAAGGTGTTTTTGTTTTTTTTTGTGTTTTTATGTTTTTTGGGTTTTTATGAGTTCTTAATTGTTTTATGGTTTCTTGGGATATTTTATGTTTTTTTGTGTTTTAGGGGTTTTTAATGGAATTTAGTTTTTATATAATTTTATGTTTTTATAGTTTTTGATGTTTTTTTGAGGATTTCGGGTGGGGGGTGGTTCTAAGGGGTTTTAAGGTTTTTTTTGGGTTTTTAGGTTTTTTTGTGTTTTAAGGGTTTTTTGGATTTTATTATTTTCAGGTCACTGTGATATTTAATATTTTTAGTGTTTTTTGTTGGTTTTAAGGATTTTATGTTTTTAAAAAAATTTAAGATATTTTGGGATGTATTGATTTTTAAATGTTTTTAGGGATTCTTCAGTTTTTATGGTTTTTATGGTTTTTCGGCGGTTCTAGGGTTTTCTTCAATTTAGTAATTCTTTGGTGTTTTAGGGTTTTGGGGTATTTTATGTTTTTTTTGTTCTTTATATTTTTGTGGATTTTTTTTGGTATTTTATTGTCTTATGTGTCTCAAGGGGTTTTAAGAACTGTTATTGTTTTATGGATTTTGGTTATTTTATAGGTTTTTAGAATTTTCAGCGCCTTTTAGTGGTTTTAGTGTTTTTAATGGTTTTAGGGGTTTTCCTAGTTTTTAGGGGGTTTAGGGAATTTAAATGGGGTTTCAGGCTATTTTAGGTTTTTTAGAGTTTTTATAGTTTTTATGGTTTTCTTTAGGAATGTTTGATTTTTATATTGTTTTTAGGGGCTTAATTAGGTTTTAGTACTCTTTAGAATTTTTTATTTTTTTGGTTTTATGGGTTTTTAGGTTTTTAGGGTTTTATGGGTTTTAGAGTTTTTATGGGTTTTGGGTTTTATGGGTTTTTAGAGTTGTTTTTTTTGGGTATTTTTGTGTATTTTTGGGTTTTTAAGATTTTTAATTATTTTATTTTTAGGATTTTTTAAGTTTTTTGATTTTTTTTGGGTTTTTAAAATCTTTAGGGGGTTTATAGGGGTTTTGGGAGTTTTATAGTTTTTTAGGGTTTTGAATGTTTTAGATTTTTTTTATTTTTTAAATGTTTACGGGTTTTTAGTGCTTTTAGGGGTTTTTATTCTGTTTAAGGGTTTGTATGGTTTGACGGGGTTATTAGGGTCTTTTAGGATTTTAATATTTTTTAGTTTTTTATGGGGTTTTATGATTTTAAATATTTATTAGTGTCTTTTAATATATTTTATGTTTCTTAAGGTCTTTTGTGTTTTTGGGGGTTTTTGTGGGTCTTTGAGTTTTTTAGGTCATTTTAGCATTTTAGGGTTATTTATGCAAGAAAGGTACTAGGCGATGCTAATCCTGACCCCCTCCCCAAATTTATTTGAAAAAAATACAGAATAGACAATGTTGGGGAGGGGCCAATCGACCAACTCCCAAAACCCTTAAGGACTCCATAACCAAAAAAGAATGAAAAAGAAAGGACCCAAAAGAAAAACAGGTCAGTCAATGTCACCACCAAAATAAAAAATTGAAGTAGTTCCATGAGGGTCACTCTCTGCCTCATAATCAGCGGCTGCATCCTCTCCATATGGATCCCCATTAGCACCATACCTAGAGGAAGAATTCGAGTCCACCCACTCCCATTCAGATGATTCATATTGCTTGAGAAAGTTAGAGTAATACTCCCTGAGATGTTGATGATCCACATTCTGCTGCATCTTGACAGCCCTTCCTCCCCTTCCATATATACGCATTTTCCTTAGCATTTAAGAGGTTCTTGTGGACACAGACTTTTGAAAAGAAGAGTAGTCCTTCCATAGCTTCATCCTTTGTGAGTCAACAGGGACCCCAACAGGCTTGTTTTCCTTTCCAATGGCCTCCCAAATCAATGAACTCTCCTTAAAGATCATATCCATGTCATGATTCATCCTTCTTCCCTCCTCCTGGACTTGGTCAGGAATGAAGGAGGCTTCCTGGTTTAGTGAGAAACCAACAAAAACCCCACCACGCAGTGTGTTAGGGACAACTTCACGTGCCCTAAGAGCAGCCACCTCCTCCACTTTATTCACTACCCCTCCTCCTCCACCTTCCCATGCTCAGTCAAACGGCATGAATCACCACCATAATCCCATTCAAACACCACAATAGGCATATTCAAATCCATTCTAGAAAGTCTGCGACCAGCCACACCCTCAAAACCATCCTCCCCAACTGCCACATTGATCACCGCTGGGAGGACCCCTCCCTGTTCAGCTGACAACATCTGCTCAGCCATGTCCCATGTGCAGCTACTTCCCCCTCTACCTCAGCACGTACAAAATGCTCCTACCCATCACTAGCATCATAGCTGGGAAAGGGAACCTGCACATCAGCACCTGTGAACTCCTTCTCATTACTAGCGGGTTGAGCTGTAAGCACTCCTCTAAGCACCAAAGAACCAGAAAACATCATTTCAACACCATTGTCTTGTGACCCTTTATCCCTATCTTCATAAGCCGATCCCTGAATCCCACAATAAGAATTCCGCCCATCTTTCTCATCAATGTCAATGGGCAACTTTGGTTACACAACATGATGCTCCTGAGTCAACTCCTCTGAAGCCAAGCCAACAAACTGATTGTACAAAGGGACATCATAATATCCCTCATTCACTGCCAATTTTTTTTATGAATATCTAGCCACCTCCAAACCTCCAGGATTGGGAGATAGCCCAGGCAGCTCCATTTTCTATGACTCCACCATCCTCAGACTCATGCCTCCTTCTATGGGATACATCACCCTCATATCATCCACAATTACCAGGTCACATTTCAGCCTATCAATGACATCGGAGACCCTCAAGATAGAAAGGGACTGTCAATAAAACTGCAGCAGAACATCCCCAACCACTATAACAACATGATCCTCAGACAGAGGAATATTATCCTGTCCATTAGGGAAACCCGCATTTTCCATTACATGGCCCCCACAGGGTGGTGCGTCTATTTGCAGACCATAAGATTGAGAATTTGGCCACTGAAGTGCAGGCCTGATAGAACAAACACACATACAAGTAGAGACATAGTGGCCCAGTATATTGTAGGATGAGGAAAATGTAACCCAACATTCAAAGAAGATCATTTGGTTCCACCAGAGCTCACCCTCAATCTCAATGCAGACATAATTAGTTGTATCTTTGGACACATCCACCTCAATGCAAATCCTCGGCATAACCAGGTGGCAAGCAACACTTGTCCGTGCATCCATACACATATATCTATCAATGAGATTAACAATGATGTGGGGGATGGATAGGTTTTGGAAGTGCAGGGAAAGACCTGGAAGGGTAACCCAGAAAGCCATGCTCGTGGGATCACGGTGCAAATGAAATTAAAAATTCCATCAGAATAAGTTAATTTTAAGTCCATAAAAAGATTGTGGAGAAAATGACCAGAACTAAATTAGATACTCTTCATTCCTAAACTGAATCAGAAAGTATCAAGCATTCAAAAACCATACAATCACATGTTCATAGAGTTTCCCAGAAGAAGAAACAAATATGTTAAAATCAGCCATAAAGGGCCATATCCTTCCAAATATGTCCACCAACGTGAGATCCATGAGGGAAGAGGTCATCGAGAAATCCCGGGACAAGATCTAAAATGAAGGAACACCATTATCATAGTGGGGGAGACTATGGGGAAAACATCAATATCTATAAATCAAGGATGTTGTTCTAGATTAGAAGCAGGGGAAGAGGTATTCTTTGGTGATGGCCCAATCATCACCACCCCTGGCCAGGGTGTATGGTGGGGAGAAAATGATGAAGCCACAAGGTTTTTGTTTTTTAAGGATTTTAGATTTTATTAGGGTTTTTAAAATTTTAATTATTTTTAGGTATTGTTGGTTTTTAATGTGTTTGTGGTTTTTTTTTGTATTTTTTGGGTTTTTAGGAATTTTAGATGTTTTAGGCATTTTTGGGACTTTTAGGGGTGTTTAGGGTTTCAAGGTATTTTTAGTGTTTTTGATGGTTCTAGGTTCTTCTTGTAGTTTTTTGGTTTCTTTACTATTTATTAGTTTTTAAAGTGTTTTTAATGTTTTTAGGATTCTTTAGTTCTTTTAGGGTCCTCTCAGGTCATTGAGGGTTTGAGGGGGTTTTGGAGGTTGTATGGGCTTCCTGGCTTATTAATTCTTTTAGGAGTTTTGGGTTTCTAGGGTCTTTTGTGGGGTTTTTTTGGTCTTTATGGTCCTTTTATAGTTTTAAGTGCTTTTTGGTTCCTTTAGGGTTTTTTTGTTTTTTGGTTCTTTTGGGGATTTTTAGGGTTTTTTTGTTCCTTTAGGGTTTTAAAAATTTATATGGGCATAGATGATGAAGAGGTCAGGTTATTCCCAACACCCAAAATTTATTAGAAGAAAAAAAGACACAACAGACAAGGGAGGGGCGGGGTCAATCAACCCACAACCAAAAACCTAGAAACCCCCACAAAACCCAAAAGTCCCCCATGAAAATCAAAATACATAACAACCAGAAGAAGTTAAAAAATTAAAGCATTCCCGACAGTAGCTCCCAACCAATCAGCAACCAGCATCCAGCATCACCATTTTTTGGGGACTTTTGGGTTTTTTATGATTTTAGTTTCTTTTTGGTTTTTATTATTTTTAGGATTATTTAGGGTTTTTATTAGTGTTTTAGAGATTTTGTGGGTTTTATTTAATGTATGGTCCTTTGGGTGGTTTTAGTTTTTTTAGTGACTTTTAAGGGTTTTAGGATAATTTAGGGTTTTAGCAGTTTTATTTTCTTTTAGGTTATTTAAGGTATTTTAGGGGTTTTTTTGGGATTTAGGTTTATTTAATGATTTTTTTTTGGTTTTTAGGGTTTTTAGTGGTTTTAGGGCTTTCATGTTTTGTGAGTTTTATGGTTTTAGGAACATTTAGGGGTTTTAGGTTTATTTTTTTATTGATGGGTTTTAGGGTTTTTAGGGTTTTTAGGGTTTTTAATGTTTTTTAGGCTTGTTGATTTTTAGTGATTTTAAGGATTTCAAGGTAATTCTTGGTTTTTGGGTTTTTAGTGTTGTTTGGGGTTTTGTGAGTTTTTTAGGGTTTTGGGGGGTTTCATGTCTATTTTTGTTTTTAGGGTTTTTAGGTGGTCTAGTGTTTTTTGGGGTTTTAGGGTGTTTTAGGGTTTTATGTTTTTTACTGTTTTTGAGGGTTTCATGTATTTTTTAGAGTTTTTAATGTTTAAATGGTTGTTAGGGGGTTTTTAGGTTTTTAGGTTCTTTGTGGGTTCCATGCTTTTTGGGGTTTTTTTCTATTTTTCAGGATTTTTTAGTTTTTAGTGGGTTTATGGCATTTTATTAGTTTTTAGTGTTTTTAGAGGTTTTAGTGTTTTTATGACTTATTGTGTTTTTATGATTTTTAATGATTTAGAATCATTATGATGTTTTAGTGATTTTAGGTTTTTTACTATTTTAGGGTTTTTAGGGTCTCTTAGTGTTTTAAAGGACTTTTAGAGGTTTTAGTGTTTTTATGGCCTTTTATGGGTTTATTTATGTTTTTAGTGTCCATTAGTTCTTTTATGGTTTTTGATTCTTTTTTAGGTTTTAGGGTATTTTAGGTATTTCTTGTGCCTTTTAAGTTTTTATGCGTTTTTTGTGTATTTTTGGGGTTTCAGGGCCTTTTAGGGTCTTTTGGGGTATTAAAGTGTGTTTTATATTCTATAGGGACCTTTTTGGTTATAGGTTATTATTGGGTTTTCATGGTATTTTATGGTTTATATAGGTTTTTATGTATTATTAGGGTTTTAAGTTTTTTAGGGACATTTTATGGTTTTTAGGTTCCTTTTTTGTGTTTTATCATTTTTAGGGTCATTTAGGGGTTTTATGGTCTTTTTTGGACTTTCAGGGTTTATAGGGATTTTTGGTTTTGGGGGGTTTTTAAACTTTTTCGGGTTTCAGGGTTTTTTGGGATGTTTTCAATGTTTCATTATTTTTAATGGATTTTAGGACTCTTTAGGTCATTTTATACTTTTAGGGGTTTTTTGGATTTTTGGGTTCTTAATGGGTTATTAGGGTATATTAAGAGTTTTTACGGATTTTAGGTTTTTTATTTTTTAGGATTTTTAGGGTTTTCTTATGGTCTTTTAGGGTTTTCAGGTTTTTTGGATATTTAAGATATTTTAGGGATTTTAGGGATTTTTAATGATTTTTAGGGTTTTAGTGTTTTTATAATATAATGAGTTTTTTTGTTTGTCAAGATCATTTAGGTTTTTTTGGGGTATTTTAGTGTCTTTAACATCTATTAGAGGATTTTTTCTTAACAGTTTTTAGGTTTTCTATGGGTTTTAGTGTTTTTTAACTATTTATGGTTTTTTAGTTTTTTAGGATTTTTATGGTTATAGGGGTTTTCAGGGATTTTATGATATCATTAGGTTCTTTTTTCGTGTTTTTATTGGTTTAGGTTTTTTTTCAAAAATTTATGCTTTTTTGAGTTTTTAGTGGTTATTAATGTTTTTTGTGGTTTATAGGGTTTTTACTGTTTTAGGGTTTTAGGGGTTTAATAGTTATTATATTCTTTTATAGGTATTCTTGAAGTATTTTTAGTATATTATTTATATTTTAATGGTTTTATGGACCATTTAAGGGTTTTGCGTTTTTAAATTCTGTTAAGATTTTTAGGATTTATTTATTGTTTTAAGGGTTTTAGGGGTTTTTAGCATTTTTAGCATTTTTTTGGGTTTTATGAATTTTTTGGGTTTTAGGGGGTTTGGGGTGTTTGGGGTTTTTTTGGTTTTAGCGTTGTTTGGGTGGTTTTATATTTTTATTGGTTTTTAGGGTTTTTAAGAGTTTTATGATTTTTAAAAAATTTAATGGTTTTTTTTGGGGGTTTTAGGTTTTTAAGGATATTTTGGGTTTTAATTTTTTTTGGTTTTTATGTGTTTTTAGAAATTTTTTGGGTTTTTAGCGATTTTAAGTCTTTTAGGGATTATTAGGTATTTCTAAAAGTTTCAATTGTTTTTAAGGTATTTTAGGTGTTTTAGTGTTAGCAGTGTTTTATGGTTTTAAAGGTTTTTAAATGTTCATAGATTTTTAGATTCTTTTCATTTTTAGGGTGTTTTGAGGGTATTTCAGGGGTTTTTATGATTTTTAGTGATTTTAATGTTATTTGTTTTTGAGTTGGTTTTATGGTTATTTTGGGTTTTTAGGGGTTTTATGTTTTTAGGGTTTTATGGGTTTTAAGGTGTTTTATGGTATTTATTGTTTTTTGGACATTTTTAGTGTTTATGGTTTTTAGGGTTTTTGGGGTCTTTATGAATTTTATAGGTTTTTTTTTCTTTTAGGAAAGTTTACATTTTCAATGATTTTTACGGGTATTTAAGGTTCTAGGGTTTTTATGGATATTAGTGTCATTTAGGGGTTGTAGTGTTTTTTAGGGATTTTGATTGATTTTAGGGTTATATAAGGTCCATTTGGAAATATTTATGGGTTTTAGGGTATTTTAGGGGTTTAAGGGTATTTTTAGGGTCCTTAAGGGTTTTTAGAGTTTGTTAGGGTTTTTACTGTCTATTAGGGCTTTTAGGATTTTTAGGGGTTTTTAGTGGTTTATAAAGGTTTTGTAATAGTTTTCTAGGGATTTGGGATTTTTAAGTGTTTTAGGGGATTTAAGGGATTTAGAATTTAGATTTTTTTTGTTTTTACGGTTTTAGGCTTCTTTATGGTGTTTTAGGGTTTTAAAGATTTTATGAACTTTTGGGGTTTTACAGTTTTAAGTGGTTATTTGATATTTTTAATGTTTTTTAGGGTTTGGGGATTTTTTGGGGTTTATAGGTTTTTATGGTTTTTTGGGTTTTTAGAGTTTTATGGGTTTTAGGGTGCATTGTATGGGGTTTAGGGAGTAGGGTATATGGTTTAGGGTGTAGGTTTTTGGGTTTATGGTGTATGGTATATGGTTTAGGGTGTAGGGATTAGGGTTAAGGGTTTAGTGTATAGGGTTTATGGTGTAGGGTTTAGGGTTTCAGGTGTAGGGTTTAGGGTTTAGGTTTTAGGTTATAAGGTAAAAGATTAAGGGTTTAGGGTTTGGGGCTTAAGAGTTAGGGTATAGGGTTGAGGGTGTAGGGTTTAGTTTTTATAGTGTAGGGTATTACGTTTATGGTGTAGTGTTTAGTTTTTATGGTGTAGGGTATAGAGTTTATGGTGTTGGGTTTAGGGTGTATGTTTTAGGGTGTAGGGCTTAGGATGTAGGGTAGGCTATAGGGTTTAGGGTTTGGGGTGTTGGCTAAAGGGTTTAAGGTTTAGGTTATAGGGATCAAGGTGTTTTTTATAGATATCAGGATATATAGTATATGTTTTAGGGTGTAGGGTATAGGGATTAAAGAAGTGGTTGTTGGGTTTTGGTGTACTGTATTGGGTTTACGTTGTAGGAATTAGGGTTTTGGGTGTTTGGTGTAGGGTTTTGGGTGTGGGATTTAGGGATTAGGGTGTAGTGTATAGGGTATAGGGGGCACGGCTTATGGTTTTTGGTGGAGGGTATCAGCTATAGGGTTTAATGTTTTGGGTGTAGGGTTTCAGATGTATGATATAGGTTTACAGGTTAGTGTTTAGGGTATAGGGTTTAGGCTCTTCGGTTTTGGGTTTTGGTCATAGGGTATGGTGTTTTAAGTCTTTAAGGGTTGTTATGGGTATTTTGGTGTCTTTACTCTTCTTTTAGTGTTTTTAATGTTTTTAGGGTCTTTCAATAATTTTTAGGGTTTTTATAGTCTTTTTGGGGTTCGTTGGATGTTTTAAGTTTTTTTGGGCATTTTGGTTTTTTTTCTATTTTTGGGTTTTTGTGGGGTTTTTAGGGTTTTAGTGGATTTAGCGGGGTTTTATTTTATTATGGTATTATTATTTTAAGGTTTTTTATGGATCATAGGGTTTTTATGTGGTTATTGTTTTTAGATTTTTATGGGGGTTTTACGGTTTTTATGATTATTTATAATATTTTGAATTTTTACAGTTTTTTGGTGTTTTAGTGTTTTCATTATTATTTTTTTATTTTAAGGGTTTTTAGGGTTTTCCGATTTTTTTGGGATTGTTGGGGATTTTGAGGTTTGTTTGGGTTTTTATAGGATTTTGGGATTTTAAGTGGGTTTTTATGGGTTTTTGGGTTTTTTTGGTGTTTTAATGGTTATTTGAGGATTTTATGGGGATTTTAGGGTTTTTGAAGTTTTAGGGTTTTTATTATTTTAGAGAGATTCTATTATTTTCAAAGGTTTTTATGTATATACAGGTTTTTGAGGTTTTTGAGTTTTTGTGGATTTATATTTTTGTAGGGGTATTAGTGTATTTATGGTTCTTAGTGTTTCATAATGGTTTTTATGTTTTTTAGGGTTTTATAGTTTAATATTTTTTTGGGGTTTTTAGGGTTTTTGTTTTTTATGGCTTTTAGGGTGTTTTGGTCTATATGGTATTTTAGGGGTTTTAGGGATTTTTAGGGTTCTTATAATTTTCAAGGCCATATAAACCATTTTAGGGTTTTTAGGATTTTTATTTTCTGTTAGGGAATTTTAGGAATTTTTGTACTCATTTGAGGGTTTTAGGGTGATTTTGAGATTTTACGGGGTTTTAGGGTTTTTTTGTTTGTAAGGGTTTTAAGGATCTTTTAGGGTTTAGGGTTTCAGGGTAATTTTGTGGGGTTTTGGGGTTTTGTAGGACCCATTATGGATTTTTAGGGCTTTATGGTTCTTTGTGTTTTTTGGGTTTTCTAGGGTTTTCGGGTTTTTTTGGGTTTTGGGCGATTTTTAGGGTTTCTAGGTTTTTAGGATTTTTTTTTGTTTTTATGAATTTAGGGTTATTATTTTTTAATGGTTTTTTAAGTTTTTATGGTTTTATAGGTTTTTGGGTTCATATGTTTTTTCTGTTTTTTTGGATTTTTTGGGTCTTTAATGTTGTTATGGATTTTTTTGAATATTTATGACTTTTTGGGTCTTTTATGTTTTTTGTGATTTTCAGACATTTAGGTTTTTAAATTTAATTAGGGGTTTTTGGTTTTTAGTTTAATTTAATGATTTTAAGTTTTTTGTGGTAATATAAGGGTTTCTAGGGTTTTATAGGTTCTTTTAGAGTTTTAGGGGTTTATGGTTGTTAGGTGGTTTAGCAGTTTTTGGGTATTTTAGTGTTTTATAGGGTTTTAGGATCTTTTTCACTTTTCTAGCATTTTTTCCCATTAGGATTTTTGGGGTTTTGGGGTTTTGAGGGTCCTTCATGTTTTTTATGGTGCCACTGTATATTTTGGGAATTTTGGGTGTTTTAACATTTTATGTTTATTTTTAGTTCTTTGGGGGTTTTTGGGTCTTTGGGGTCCATTAGGGTTGTTATTTTTTTTCAGTTCTTTCAGATGATTTTTTAGGGATTCAGTGTCCCTCAAGATTTTAGGGGGTTTAGTTTTCTAGATTGCATTTGGGTTTTAGGGTATTTTATGGGGTTTTTGTGGTTATATGCTGTTTTAGGGCCCTTTAGGGGTTATTTGGGTTTTTAGTGTCGCTATGGGTTTTTTTCGATTTTTAGGACCTTTTCGGGGGTCTTAGGTTTTTTAGTGTTTTATGGTTTTTATGGTTTTAATGTTTTTAGGTTTTTATGGATATCTTGGGTTTTAATGTATTTTAGTTGGTTTTAAGGTGTTTAGAGATAGAAGGGATTTTTGGATTTTTAGGTTTTCTTGGGGTTTTAGGGATTTTTATGGTTTTTCAGGTCTTTACAGGGAGTCATTGTCCTTTAGTTGTTTTTGGGTTTTCTGGTTTTTTATGGAATTTTCGGATTTTAGCGGTTTTAGGTTTTTTTGGTTTTTTGGGTTTTTTTGGGGTTTTAAAGGGTTTATGGATTTTTAGGAGATTCTTGGGGTTTGAGGGTTTTTAGGTATTTTTAGGCAATCATTTATATTTTTACCGATTTAAGAATATGGGTGGTATTTTGGGTTTTTTTTTGAAATTTTAAATGGATTTTTAGTGTTTTTATAGTTTTAGTGTTTTTTAGGTTCTTTAGGGGTTTTGGGTTTTAGGTATTTTTAGGGTTTTTATTGTTTTAAGGTTGTGGGTGGTATTTTGGGGTTTTTGGGATTTTAAATTGTTTTTTAGTGTTTTTAGGGATTTTTGTGTTTTTTAGGTTCTCTATTGGTATTTGGATTTTTTTGGGTATTTTAAGTTGTAGGATTTTCAATATATTTAAAATTTTTTGAGGTTTTTATTAGGGTTTTAGTCTTTTATGCTTTTTTAGTATTTTTTGGGGTTTTATAGGTTTTAAGGGGTTTTTGGGTTTCTTTTTTTAGGTTTTTTGGGTTTTTATGGGGTTTTAGATTATTGGTGTTTTTATAGGGTATTTTAGGGTTTTTTATAGATTTTTTAGTCTTTAGAGTTTTCTATATTTTTTAAGGTTATTTAGTCTCTAGGGTTTGAGTGTAGGGTGTCAGGTTCAGGGTGTAGGGTTTAGGGTTTAGGGTATAGGGTATAAGGTTTAGGGTATAACGTTTAGGAATTAGGGTTTAGGGTATAGGGTTTAGGGTTTAGGGTTTATGGTGTAGTCAATAGGGTTTAGGGTGTAGGGTATAGGGTTTAGGGTGTAGGGAATGAGGTTTAATGTGTAGGGTTTATGGTTTAGTGTATTGGGTATTGGGTTTTAGTTGTAGGGTTTTGGGTTTAGGGTACAGGGTGTTGGTATAGGGTTTACGGTGTAGGGTGTAGGGTTTAGGGTGTAGGGTATATGGTTTAAGGTTTATCGTGTATGGTATAGAATTTAAGTTTTAGGGTTTAATGTTTATTGTTTAGACTATCAGTTTTAGTTCTTATAGTTTTTGGGTTTATGGTGCTGGGTATTGGGTTTTTGGTGTACGGTTTAGGGTTTATGGTGCATGGAATAGGGTTTAGGGTGTATGGTTCAGTGTACAGGGTTTAGGGTGTTGGGTGTTTTGTTTATAGTATACGGTGTAGAGTTTAGGGTGTTGGGTATATGGTTTAGGGTGTAAGGTTTATGGTTTAGTTTGCACAATATAGGGTTTAGAAATCATATTTATGGTGTAGGGTGTCAGTTTTAGGGTTTAAAGTGTCGTTTTTATGGTTTAGGGTGAATATATTAAGGTTTATGTTTTCAAGAGTAGGGTTTAGGGTGTTAAAATTTGGAGTTAGGGTGTACAATATGGGGTTTTGGGTGTGGGTTATAGGTTTCTTAGAGTCAGATTTTGGATTTCTAGTGTTAGTTATAGAGTTTTAGGTTCAGGGTTTAGTGTGCCGGGAATAGGGTTTTCGGGTGTAGGGTATAGGGTTTAGGGTGTATGCTTTAGGGTTTAGGGTTTATGGTATAAGGATTAGGGTGAATGGACTAAGGTTTGGTTTTTGGGGTGTAGGTTTTGGGGTATATGGTTTATGGTGTTGGGTTTATAGTGTCGGTTATATGGTTTAGGTTGTAGGGTATAGGTTTTAGGGTTTAAGGTATAGTGATTAGGGTTTTAGGTATATGGTTTAGAGTGTAGGGTATAGGGATTAAGGTATAGCATATAGGTTTTGGCTGTAGGGTATAGGGTTTATGGTCTAGGGTTTAGGGTTTAGGGTGTAGGTTCTAGGGTTTGGGGTGTAGGCTGTAGGGTTTATTGTGCAGGGTTTAGGGTCTAGGATGTAGGGTTTAGGGTTTATGGGTACATGGATTGGGGTGTAGGGTTTTGGGATTAGGTTATACAATATACAATAATGGGATTTAGGGTTTAGTGTTTATGGATTGGGGTGTTGTGTTTTAGGTGTAGTGTTTAGGTTTTACAAAGTGTGGTATAGGGTATATTGTGTAGGGCTTAGGGTTTAGGGTATAGAGTATAGGGTTTATGGTATATGATTTAGGGTGTATGGTATGGGGTTTAGGTTTTGAAGAGTTTTTTGGCGTTTTTTGGGTTATTAGGGTTTTTTAGAGTTTTTTAGTTTTTTAGTATTTTAGAAAATTCTAGTGTTTTTAGGGATTTTTGAGGATTTTGGGGGGTTTTAGGTTTTTTAAGAATTTTATATTTTGCAGTTTTCTTAGATTTTTTAGTGTTTTTAGGTTTTTTATGTTTTAAAGTGTTTTTAGGGGATTTGGGTTTTTTGGGTTTTTTGGTTTTTGTTGATATTTCAAAGGGGTTTTTTTTAAGATTGAAGTGGTTTTTTGGATTTTAGGGTTTATGGTGGGTTTGGGGTTTTAGGGGATATTAGGGTTTTGGACTGTTTTATGGGGTTTTAGTTGGTTTATGGGTTTTTATGTTTTTATAGTTTTTTATGGTTGTATATGTTTTTTGGGGTTTTTTGAAATTTTTTGTTTTTGGGGTTTTGGGGTTTTTTAGTGTTTGAAGTGTTGTTTTATGTTTTTTAGTTTTAGTCATTTTATTTAATTTTAGGTTGTTTAATGGGTTTTTAGGGTCTATTAGGTTTTTTAATGATTTAGGGTATTTATGGTTTTTGGGTGTTTTATTCATTTCTGGTTGTTAGGGGTTTTGAGTAGGTATTGGATTTTTTATTTTTAGGGTTATTATGGAGTTTTAGATATTTTATGCATTTTTAGGGTGTTCATAATTTTTAGGGGGTTTCCTGGTTATTAGGGGTTATTAGGGGAATTTTAGGGTTTTATATTGATTTTACTGTTTTTACTGTTTTAAGGGTTTATATGTATTTAGGGGTTTTTGGGTTTTATGGTTTGTAGCATTCTTTAGTTTATTTGGGTTTTTTTGGGGTTTTAGGGTTTTGTGGGATTTTTCATTTTTTGGGGTTTTTAGGGAATTTTTGGCAGAGAATGCAAAGGGAGAGGCTATTAATGGCCCCAAAAAATTTATTAAAAAGGGACAAAACAAACATGTGAGGGGCTGCGTCCAACAAACCATACCCAAAAAGTGAAAAATGTCAAATTCAGAAAGAAGACCCTATGGATCCCAATCAGCACCATATCTAGAAGATGCACCAATATCCTCCAATTCCAACTTAGATTCATACTTCTTGGCATGTGTAGTGTACATATTGCTAAGACTTCACTACTCCTCAGATAGCTGCCCCATGAAGGTATCATGCCACTCAGTATTATCATAGGTATTCTTCTTAGGGCCCCAATAGGAGGCTCTAGTAGATACTATTTGTGGAATATCAGAGTACTCCTTCCGTGACTAACTCTTTCGGGGAGCTGAATTGAACACTGCATATTTATTATCTTCCTTATTTAGAATGGAATCTACAATCATAGACTTCTACATCCTGATATGATCCATATTGGAATTGATCCTACGATCATCCTCTACAAAAATCACACCTAGCTTCCCAGCCTCTTCCTTATAACAAGTATACTAAAGGTCGTGCTTCAGATATTCCTCCTAAAAATGGTTCTTCTGATAGTCCAAAAATGGATCAGTCTCACCAGGAGAATTTGCAAGTAGCTCATGATGACTTGGACATTCATATATGAATATGTATTGTAGCACCACGCAATGGGCCCCATCAACAGAGGCCCCCTCATACACCACCATAGCCAGCAGTATCTCCAGAATCATATCTTCCTCACCATGGATTCTTGTATTCTCTAGTATCATGTGTCTATCCACATCCTCAACACAAGATTCACCAAACTTATAATTATGAACTAACCATTAATTACTAGCAACAACTAGAGATATTATCAAGGGATGCTTCAAGGGGACCTCAATCTGATTATACTCATCCCAAGATGAGACACCTCCCCTTTCTCAGCCACCCCCCTACTTAGCCACCCCCCCCCCCCCCCCTATGTAGCAGCTCCAGCAGGTGAATCAATAGACTCAAGAAAATGGAAACTTTTACTCAATGAAACAGCATTCAAAACCCAAAACTCAGTGCCACCTGCCTGCCCACTGTTGTTTCTCAAATTCAATACTACTATGCTAAAGGGTTGCTTCACGGGGCCATCAATCAGTCTCTACTCTTTCCCAAACCGAGACATCTCCACCATATCATCCAACTCCCTCGGCTCATAGACCCCACCTAGTGCAGCAGCTCTGCCAGCTAACTAAACATATTAAATACACTCAAAAATATTACTCAATGAAATTAAATCCAGAACCTACAACATCCTGCTACCAGCCTACCCATTGTTGTTTCCCAATGTTTCTTGCACCTCCACCAACCCAACAAAGTGATCATCACACAATATGATTTTAGTATTATGCATCACCTATGGACTAGATTGTTCATTTCCACTACCATTACAATCAATCTCTAAGAAAATTCCACATGAGGACACCAATGCCACCACAATATTGCACCCAAATTTAAAACCATATTTCAATAGTTCAAAAATTTCACCAGCCTTTGGCTGGGTAGGAAAATGTTTTGGTTATTCCAGTACCAACACCTCCAGCATAGCCACCAAGGCCTAACTCCCTTAACCTGACTCCACCTAGGCTAGATACATTCCACCTCTTCCCTTGGTACCACACCTGTAGGACCGATCACGATGAACATGTTTTTAACCAGAAGAACAAAAGTTGACCCATGACTCAAAAATCACAAGTTTCTTCCACTAGAGATCCACACCAACAATGATCTAAAAAAATCAATCGGATCCTCAGAAGCATCAATCCCAAAAAAGGCCCTTGAAGGAAAAATATGGTTGAAGGAATGAGTTCTTCTATCCCAAAATAAGAAACTTCTACCAGATTCCCTAACATGGAAATAATGGACATATTTTGAAAGGGTATAGGATGTTAAGGAAATCTAACCTAAGTTGTGAACATCGGAGAGTCACAGTTCAAGTGACGATCAAATCTCCACCGAAATAGGGAGAAATGGGAACCATTTAATCCTTGAGGAGCCATATACCATGTAAGGATAAGATCTATTTCATTTGAAAATACAGTCATTATATGTAAGATATCAATAAGACCCACCGTAGCACGGTCTTGTAGATCCCAATGCTAAAAAATGAACCTATAAAATACATCTACCGGAGGGTTCCAATTCAATAATCATGCAACCAGGGTCAAATAATGTAGGGAGGAGGCTTAACTAAACTTGGAGATCAAGAGATGAAGCTATATGTGTCCTTAAAGAAGGTCAGTCGCCTTAGGGTAAATCTTGATCAGTGGAAAAGGAGTCAATAAAATAGGAGATGAGAACGATACATAGGCACGGTCCTCATCAAGAATTAGCAAAGCTCCATCCCTCATAGAGGGGGGGAGTGATAGGTATTGTATCCAACCTCATCATCAAAAATACTAAACGTAATGGGATCACCCATCACGAGAGAGAGTAGGAGGCACTATCTCCACACTTCTTAGGGTTTTTAGGGGATTCTGGGGGTTTTTGGTTGTTAGGTGTTTTGGGGTTTTTATTATTTTTAGGGGTTTTAAGGAGATTTTGGGGATTTACGGTTTTTTTGGTATTTTAGTAATTTTATGGATTTTAGTTTTTTTTCGGGTTTTATGATTTCTTAATGGATTTTAGGGGTTTTTAGTATTTTAGTGTTTTTAGTATTTTTATGGTTTTTGGGGACTTTCAGTTCCTTTATTATTTTATGGGCTTTTACTTTTAATGGTATTTTAAATTTTTTGGAAGGATTTATTTGGTTTTGTAATGTTTTTAGTTGGTTTCCAGGGGTTTTAGTGTCTATTAATGTTTTTAGGGTATTTTAGGGACCTTTTTAGTTTTATGGTATTTAGGTTCGTTTTGGGTATTTTAGGGTTTTCAGGTTCCATTAGGGGTTTTAGGGCCCTTTTTGGTTTTTTTGATCCCTTTATTATTTATATGGTGGTTAGGGTCTTTGGGATTTTAAGAGGTTTTTATAGTCTTTTAGGATTTTTTGTTTTTATATAATATTTAGTGGTTTTAAGGGTATTTTATATTCTTTTTAGTTTTTTGGGTCTTTTAGTGGTTTTTATGGTTTTTAGGGTCACATTGGGGTTTTAAGGTCTTTTGTGTCTTTTAGAGGTTTTAGTACTTTATAAGTTATTTAGGGCTTTTTGGGTTCTAGTATTTGTAATGAGTGTTTGGGGTTTTTTTGGGTTTTTAAGGGTTTTAGGGATTTTTGGGGTTTTTGGGTCCTTATGGATTTTAGTTTTTTTTTAAAAAATATGGATTTTTATGATGTTTAGTTCATTTTAGGGTTTTAATGGGTTTAAGGGTGTTTATGGGATTTTGGGGTCTTTAGGGTTTTATGGGGTTTTAAGGGTTGTTATGATTTTTTATGTTTTATATTTTTATTGGTTTTTAGGGATTATAATCTAATTAAGATTTTTTGGTGTTTTAGGTGGTTTGAAGGGTTTTTTTCTTTTTTAAGGGTTTTTAGATTTCTTTTGGGTTCCATAGTGTTTTTAGGGTATTCCATGGTTTTAATGATTTTTAGAGATTTTAATGGTTTTTAGGGTGTAGGTTTTCTAGTTTAGGGTGTATGTTATAAGATTTCAAGTGAAGGGTTTTTGGTTCAGGGAGTAGTGTACAATGTTTATGTTGTAGAGTTTAGGGTTTAAGGTGCATGGTATAGTGTTTTGGGTTTTGGGTTTCGTATTTGTGTTTTATTGTATATAGTTTAGGGGTTGTTAAGGGTGTTAGTGTTTTTTGGGTTTTATTTTTATTTTAACAGTTTTTAGTGTTTTTAGGGTTGATGGGGTTTTTCGATTAAAGTGGGTTTAAGGAATTTTTTGTGTTTTTGGGTTTTTAGTGGTTTTTTTGATTTTTGTTGGGGTTTTTGGTTTTAGAGTTTTTAGGGTTTTATATATTTTTTAGGTTATTATGGATTTGTAAGGCCTTATTATGGTTTTAGGATTTTTATTCTCTTTGGTTATTTTTTAGGTTTTAAGTTTTTTTTGGTTTTTTACAATTTTTAGATTTTTTATATTAATAGGGTTTTTATGTTGTTAGGGGTTTTCACGGTTTCCCGGGTTTTTTGGGGGTTTTATGGAATTTAGATTTTTTATAGTTATTTTAGGAATTTAGGTTTTAATAGTATTTTAAGGGATTTAGGGACTTTTATATTTTATAGGTTTTTATTATCTTCCAGGTTGGAGTATAGGTTATTTATGTTTTTTTAGTGTTTGAGGGTTTTTAGGGTTTTAGGGGATTTAAGGGTTTTGGGGGTCTTAGTGGTTTCACACTAATATATGGTATTTAGTGGGTTTTATAGTTTTAGATATTTTTGGAGTTTAGGGATTTTTAGGTTGTGGTGGGGGTTATGGTTTATAGGGGTTTTACGAGTTTTTTGGGTTTTTAGGTTTTAGGGATTTTAAGGTTTTTGGGATTTTAGGGTATTCTAGGTAATTAAGGGTTTGGGAGATTTTTAGGCCTTTCTTGATTATTTTTAAAAGATAGTAGGTTATTTTAGGGTTTTTAGGTTTTTTGTGGTTTTTTAATGTTTTTCAAGGGTTTTCTTGGTTTTTAAGGTTTTGGGGGGTGTAGGGTATTGAGGGGTTTAAAGGGTTTTAGAGGTTTTTGGGTGTTTACTTGATTTTTATGGATTTAGGGATTTTTACAGTTTTAAATGTTTTTTGGTGTTTCAAAATTTTCAAGTTTTCGGGTTTTTGGGGAATGCTCAGATGTTTTTAAGGTTTTTATGTTTTTTAGTGTTTTTAGAATTTTTCAATTTTTTAGACGATTTTGGGTTTCTAGAGTTTTATGGATTTTAAAGAATTGGTATTATTTTAGGATGTTAATTAATTTTAGTGTTTGTTAGAAAATTTTTAATTTGTTTAGTGTTTTATGGTTTTTTAGTTATCTAAGAATTTTTGGGATTTTAGTGTTTTAGGGTTTTTAGGTTTATAATTGATTTAATGGTTTATATAGGTTTTAGGGTTTATAAGTTTTTTAGGGTTTCTAGTGTTTTTATTGATTTTACAGTTTTTAGTTGGTTTACGATTTTTAGGGACTTATAATTTTTTGTTGCATATTTTAAGGTTTTTTTGAGGGTTTTTATGTTTTATTTTGGGTATTTTAGAGTTTATGTAGTTTGTTGGGTTTTATGGGTTTTTATGTGAATTTAGGGTTTTGTGGGGACTTTTAGGATTCTTGGATGGGTTTAGGTTTTTCGGGATTCTTTGGGTTTTAAGTATCTTTTAATTGGTTTTATGGTCCTTCTGGGTTTTTAGTGTGTTTTAGGGGGTGTTAGTGTTTTTCGTGTACTGGATAGGGTTTTCTAGGGTTTTTAAGATTTTTATGTTTTTTAGATTTTTTAGGGTTTGTATGGGTTTTAATTGTTTTTTTATTTTTTAATGTTTTTAGGGTTTCTTGGGGGTTAACAGTTTTTATGTATTTTTAGTGTTATCATAAGGTTTTATGTGTTTTTATAGTTTTTAAGTGTTTTAAGGTTTTTTAAAGTTTTCAAGGTGTTTTAGGTTTTTTTGAGTTTTTATGGTTTTAGGTTTATTAGCGTATTTTTAGTTCTTTTATTTCCATTTAGAAGTTTTAGGGTTTTCCAAGTAGTTTTATACGTTTTATAAGGTTTAGAAGGATATTAAGATTTTGTGGGGGTTTTATGGTCTTTATGGTATTTATTGTTTTTAGTGTCTATTAGAGTTTTTTATGATTTTAATGTCCTAATTTTTTTACAATTTCTAGGGTTTTAGGATCGTTAGTGGATATTTAATGTTTTTTTGGGTCCCTTATGGTTGTAATGTTTTTTATTGTTCTTAAGGGTTTAAGGGTATTTTTTTTTAATTTTTATGGATTTTTAGGGTCCTTTTGGTTTTTAATTATTTTTAGAGTCATTTATAGGATTAAGGTATTTTATGGTATATTGGGGTAATTTAGGGTTTTCAGTGTCTTTTAAGGTTTTAAGGGTTTTAGGGTATTTTATATTTTTTAAGTTATTTTAGGGGTTTAATGGGTTTCTAGAATGTTTTATGTTTTTTGGAGTCTTTTAGGGGTTTTTAGGGTTTTAGTGTGTTTAGGGGTTTTCAAGGATTTTTTTTTGGATTTCACGGTTTTTAGGGTTTTATGAGTTTTTTGTGTTTTGGGGATTTTAGAGGTCTTAAGGGGTTTTAAGCATTTTTAGGGGTATTAAGTTTTCTAGGGTTTTTAGAATTATTAGGGAGTTTTTATGGTTTATAGTGTTTTTAGTGTTTTTAGGGTATTCAGAGTTTTTAGGGGTTTTAAGGGGGGTTTATGGTTTTCAAATGTTTTTAGTGATTTTTAGTGTTTTAGAATTTTTATTTTTGGGGTTCTATTATTGGTTTTATGGTTATATAGATGTTTTACGGTTTTTACTATCTTATGTGTTTTTATTTATTTTTACTGTCCTTAGGGTTTTTTAGGGTTTTTAGGGTTTTTACTCTTTTTTAAGGTTTTCAGGGTTTCTTTTTTGACATTTAGGTCATTTTTGTTATTTTTAGGGGTTTTATGGTTTTATGTATTTTTAGTTTTTTAATGGTTTTATTGTTTTCATGGATATTTTAGGGGTTTTAGGGATTTTTGGTTTTAGGGGGGGGGGGTTAAAAGGGTTTTAGGGATTTTATTGTTCTTATGATTTTTAGGGTTTTAGGGTTTTGAAGGATCTATGGGTTTTTCAGGATTTTGATTCCTTTTTTTGGGTTTTTTATAGATTTTACTATTTTTAGATATATTAGGGATTTTATTATATATGGGGGTTTTGGAGGGGGGTTTAAAGGTGTTTTGGGTTTTTTAGGTTTTTAATAGTATCTTAGGCATTTTAGGGTTTTTAGTGGCTTTTAGGGGTTTTAGTAGAGTTTGGGTATTTGTAAGTGTTTTAGGGGTTTTTGTGACTTTTAGGGTTATTTTAGATTTTTAGTGGTTTTAGATACTATAGGTTTTTGTTAGGTGTTTTCATTTCTTGTGAGGATTTTTAGGGTTTTTATGGTTTTTAAGGTCTTTAAGGTTTAATGGTTTTAAGTTTTTTTTATAAATTTTAATGATTTAGGGGTTTATAATAGTTTTTACAGTTTTCAATGTTTTTTTATCATTTTAATATTTTTTTTCAGATTTTAGGGATTTTAGGGTGTTTTAGGTAATCTTGGGTCTTTTATGTTTTTAGAGGTTATTTAGGGGCTTTAGTTGTTTTGGGACATTTAGGGGTTTTATGGTTTCTATGGTTCTGTAGGGTTTATAGGGGCTTAGGGTTTTTTATGGCTCTTAGTTTTTTTGGGTTTTTAAGGTATTTTTAGGGTTTTTGAGTTTTTAATAAATTTTAGATTTTTATGAATTTATAGGGTTTTGATGTGTCCCTACATAATCTCTTCTTCATCTCAATCCATGGAGGAGGTAATATCATTGAATTATATAGGATTAGTCTCTGTCTGATAGTCTTCAGCAGCAGTTACCTTGACCTCAAGATTCATGGGGCATAGAAAATCTTAAATAAGCATTTCATTGAGATCTTTTGACAAATTCTTGGCATCTAGGATTGAAAACCTAGACGATAATGAAGATAATTGTTTCATAGTGTAATATTTTTTATCTAAAAGTTTGTGTTCCCAGCATGAGGATTCTCTTTCACAGGTGCGTTTGGGGCTTGATAAATGGATGATGATGGATCGGTCTGCAACACAGGAGCTGGTGGTGCTTCAGTATATTGTGAATTTGGTCGGTCAGGTCTGCCTGCATGCTGCGGTCGATTAGACATATGTTCCTCTTCCAATTGATATTCTATGATGATAAAGTAATAGTATCTTCCAGAGAGGATAGGGTAATTTCCATATTCCTCTTGGGTCCATCCAGGAATTGGGCTTCAGCCATGACTGCATCTTCTTTGGTATCCTTGGATCCTATGGCCTCTTCTTCAACCTCCCTAATTAGATGCACAGAACTTGGATTCATAATCATGTTCTTCATCCTAGAATTGGTCGATTAAGTGAATGATATTAGTGGATCCAATGATTACACTATTGAAAACAAGGATATATCCACGAACCTATAGCCACAGTTTTATAAGTATGTGGTTATAGATTAGTTTATAGCCACATTTCTATTAAAATTGTGTCTAAATCACGATTTATAGCCACAATTAAAAAAATATGTATCTACGTTTTTTACCATCTATTGGGATTCTCATCCCCACTATCTGTGATTCCACTCCTCCACCAACCCCTCACGAACCACTTTATACCCACGACCTATTCTCTATTTGTGTCCCTCTCATCTCAGCGTGATTTATCCTCTCTGTCGCCCTCCTCCACCCTCATGACTTCTCCTATCTCGGTGGTGACCTCTACTCTCAGCGACGACCTCTCCTCTCAATGGTGACCCTTCTTCCTCGATGGCCTTGGAGACCTCTCCTCTCCCCAATCCTCATCCCCCAATAGTCTTCATATGACCTTCACGATGCTACCCTATCCTCATCCCCCTCACGATGCTGCCCGTCGCTACCACCAGACAAGGCAACCCGGTCGCCTTTCTGGTAACATCTCACATCACTATCATGTCCAAGTGAAATTAATTCTTAAACTTTTATAGTCTCTTTCTTCCAGCAAATCCTTCTTTCTCTTGATTCTAGTTATGTTCACATCCCCCATTCATCCTTTATTTTCTGAAACATTTTGCATCATTTTGAGGAAGTGACAATTTTTCATATATCCCCCTATTTTTGGTTTAGTTTGATTTGAAGCTTACTTCCAGGTCTGGGATTCTTATTCTCTATTATTTTTTAAATTTGTGCAACTAGCATATTTCAGTTTTCCTTTAGGTGGTTGTACGGATTAACTAATGTAATGTTTTTACAAGTTTTACCAGTTTATTATTATTTCTAAGTGGTGATTCTCTCTCTGAATTTTAAGGTTTTATTATGTGCATGTTGTGAATGTTGTGAAATATTCAATCCTTATGGTTGATTTAGAGTCCTTATGCATAATAATATGGACAATCCATCTTTTGGTCATTAGTTATGGATTCTTTTTGAGGTTGATATGGCTTCCACCCTTGATAAAGAAGTGGTTATAACCACTAGATATGGGGATATTAATCTTGATATTTCTCTTGAGAGGATGCTAAAAATTTTATGAAAATTGTCATTTTTTAGGCATATGGCCTCTGACTGCAATAGAAAAAAACTGTGTAATCATTGAAAGATTAGGGTACATGATGATTCCAGCAGCAGGAAGAAGAATGAAAAGGGTTTTGTCCCACCCTCTGGTCATGACACATCTATGGAGGCCCCTTCTCATGGGGGTGGATACAAGGGTGATCATATCCTAGACGTTTCTAAGAGAACTAATGTGGGAATTCCTCTAATGATATTGTTCTTGTCCATACTGTTGATGATTCTGGTCATATCCATGATACTACCGGTACTATTGTCATGGTCTCTAGTCTAAGTGGTTTTCCACTAAGTAGCTCACTACTTTATATATTATGTAGGGTGTCATTATAGAACCCAAACATGCCACTACTTTAGAACATGTAAAGTATTACGATGAGATGGAACCTGAGTTGTCCAATGAATTAGTACCAGTTTAGGATATCATTGTCATTTAACCTGATCAGGTCACCGTTTCACTACCAGTGAAGGTGCCAATGAGATGGAAATAGAGAAGGCCAATACTTCAGCACCAAATAAGGATTTAAATGTTATGAAGCTTGAGAAGGTAATTTTTTACCACCAGGGAAGGCTTCAAGTATTGTCTATGATGAGGAACCAACACCTACTTTACAAAAAAAGCAAGCTGGTTATTCTTGTCTGAATCTAAATTTTCAGTAGGATACAATGTAGGGAATTACCATAGTTTTTTCTTTCATTTGAGTTAATGAATTCTATACTGAGTAGGATAATTATCTTACCGGATTTCAAGGAGATGGTTATTATCACAATAGTGATTTATAAATAGTTCCTTCATCCAAGATTTCAAGGAGGAAACTACTTGGAAGCCTTCTTTTGACCCCTGTTTAATCGTCTAACTAGTTTAATTCCCTCAGTATCGAATCCTCTATTAGATATGAGAAGGAGTTTTCCCCATCTTAACATCACCTATGTGACCCCTCATCTACTGATGCAATATGTGATATGGGTCAAAAGGTTTTGGAAACTGTTTGTTTTGGTAAAGGAAGGACACAATGTTATAATAGGCCAAGTTCTAAGCAATGTTCTGCTATGTAATAAATGTCATATTTTGAACTTCCATGGGCTTTGGAACTCTCCCATGTTTAAAACACTTAGGCACATTATTGTAAACAAAAAACCCATACTGATTAGTCTTACCACGATAAGATTGAAGTTTGAGAATTAGATGGAATTCAAATGTAAATCTTTAGATTACTCATTTTTTTTATAATTATCAATTTTATGATGACACATAGTCCTTGTTGGTTCTTAATAATTATAGTGTCACTATCAATTCCTTCCATAATGATCATCAGTCAATGACTATCTCCTATTGTATTGGTAACACTACTATTTCTGTGACTTTTTTTATGCCTTCAATTTATATACAAGACGAAGATATCTTTGAATAAATCTAGCATCCATCTCAAAAAACATTTCTTGGAGTTGGATTTTTCTTGGTGACATTAATGAAATTTTGAGGATTGATTAAAAAACTAACAGTTATTTCTATAAAATATCATCTATTGATTTTTTTTCTTATGTTGATAAATTTGTCTTGGCCAAAGTTTCCATATCTAGATTCGATTAAAAATAAAGGTTATACACTTAAAAGGGGAGGCTGGAATGTAGATTGGATTGGTGCATTGTGTAATTGGATGAAAGGAATAGTGTAGTTGAGATATCTGGACTTTCCCTTCAATGATTTCATTCTGATCACAGTCCTCTATTAATTTAATTATTTATTAATAGATCAAAATCAACCCCAAATCCTTTCATGTTTAACAATTATTGGCTTCTTGTGCCAGGCTGTAGATAAATCATTTTGGATTCCTAGAAGATTGATTTTGTGGTATGTCCTCTACATATTCGAACATGCAAGATAAATATTCTAAAGGCCAAACTTAAAGAATAGAGTAAAGCATCATTTTTTAATTTTGATTGTCACATTAAGGGGGATTAATCTCATCTGATTATTTTCCAACAAAAAACATGCCTCGTGATGTTTCCTCTCAGGAGAAGATAAAATACATATCCAAAATTGATATTATCCTGACTCTAAAATAGAATCTTTCTCACAATAAATTTAATATTAGTTGGATGAAGGAGGGGGATCTAAATTCACTTTTCATTCATAGCATGATTAGGGAAAAAACATGAGGAGTCTCACTTCTCTATAAATTAATAGTAATATGTTTAATTCTATGAATGAAATGAAATATTACATGACTTTTTATTTTGAGGAGATTTTTTCTGATAATGGAGAAGGAAAAACTAAAAAACCGAATAAATGAAATGAACCATGAATTGATGATATTCAGAATAAAAGGATAGTTGAGGACCCCAATGAAAAAGAAGATTCATGCATCTCTCTTATAATTAAATATGGATGGTGTTGTTGGACCAAATGACTTGACAAAACTTTTTTCTTGTTTTAATGGGACATTATTCATCTTGAGGTAATAAATATTTTGGGGGAATTTTTTATTCTTTAATCAATTCCTTTTTGGGTGAACTCCAACATCGTTGTATTAATCCCAAAGAAAGATAATCCTCTGTATATAAAGGATTTAGGACAATTTCTATTTGGTTTTTTATACCAAAGGTCATTAAAAAATCATGACGCATAGGATTGGTGAGATTGCTAAGGGTTTTATTTTGACAAATATTGTTGGGTTTTTCCCTTGGAGGAACATTCATAATTTCATCTAAAATGCTTCATAAATGTGTGAATATCATAAATAGGAAGGTAAAATATGGTAATATGTCCTTGAATATTGATATATCAAAAAAATTAATACAATAAAATGAAGTTTCATTTTTTCTATTCTGAAAATTAATGTATTTTCATAGAGGTTCATTGATTTTATTTGTTCTAACCTGTACAGTTCCAGGATCTCTATTCTGGTTAATGTGTCCCCAAGGGGATTCTTCTAGTGTTAAAGAGGATTTAGAAAGAAGATCCTTTATTTCGGATTTTATTTCCTATAACTGAGGATTATAATAGTTTGTATCTTATTGATCTTTTAAATATTGGGCTTTATCAGCAGTTAGGGTTTGGGAGGGATTTCATTGCACCATCACATTTGTTTTATACTGATGATGTTTTTCTCTTTATCAGTTATTGTTATCATTTGATTCTATGTCATTCATATATATATATCTTCTTCTATTTAATTAGTTATTGTATAGAGATATGATACTATTTTTATGAGGTTATAGAATCTCTATTATACTATAATTATACACTCACTATTGGTCGGCTAACTCGGAAATATGCGGTGGCACTCTTTTAGCCATGTAACCAACTATCATGGGGATCTGTTTAGTGGATCTTGGGTAGGAAAGTTACAAAGTGGTATAAGTGGTTTCTTTTTATATTATTGTGAAATTTTTTAATATTAGATATGATTCTATGAATGTGTCAGTTTAGGGTAAATAATCATGTTTGTGAGTGTTCAACCCATGCAAGGGGAAAAGACTAAGTTTTCCGGGGTGATACTGTGGTCTTATTGATAGTTATTAAAATTGAATATGATTTCACCTTGGGTGATTGATTTAAATTTTTTTCATATAGATTGATGATATTAGGGTATTTTATACCTGGGATTCATGGAATGAACATGTTGTTTCATTCAACATTCTAGGAACATAGAGATTCAAATGCCTTGAATATGTCATGATATGTGGGTTTCATACCATGATTTTATGTTATATGTGATATTTTCCTTAGGTGATTTTATTAATTGATTCATGATTATTTATCATTATCTTCCTATATAACTTGATTTTGTGGTTTCTTATTTATAAATAAATATTATTTTCTAACATGTGATATCATTTCTTAAAAATCCACTAGTGCATCAATTTTTTTCTCCCTTTGATGAGGGATATAGCTTTTTGTCAAATTTTATAAGTGATTTTATGTTTGGGTTTCATGACTTTTTATTAAAATAGTTTTTTAAAGTGGTTTTGTTCTTGAAATTTACGCACTAGTGTTTTTTTTGAAATAGAGCACACTGGTTATTTTTAAAACTACTTATCATAAGGGGAAAGTATTTAAAGGCTCTGTTTTATAGCACTGCTTATAAAATTTATCACCAGTGAGAAGTGCTTCGGTATACGAGTTTCATTGTTTCTTATTTATGTTTTCTTTAAGTGAATTTTCGCGGATGTGTTTTTCTTTGACAAAAAAAATGCCACCTATTTTTTTAACTTCTCAAATGATATTAAATGAACCTGAAGACTTTTCTTTACATCACTTATTGTGAACTGATTAAGATTACTTCCTCTATATAAGAGTTTGACAATAATTATTTAAATTTTTTTGTAACACCAATTGTTTTGGTGTAATCATATACAGATTGCATTTTTATTGAAAATTGTTTGTAACACCAAGTGTTTTGATACACTATTCATCCTAGTTTTTGTGTTTGTCCCAATTTAAAAATAGCACATGTGATCATGTATTAGAGGGGGCTGTCCAAAAGGGGGGAAATGTCCAGGGAGGGGGGGGGGAGTGTGAAGGGAGAATGGGGTAGGGGGTGCAGGGGGAGGGGGTTGTCCAAGAGGGGCAGTGTGCAATGGGAGGGGGCTATCCAGGAGGGTGGTGGGAGGTGGGGAGCAGTGTGAAGGGAGAAAGGGGTGTGGGTTGCATGGGGAGGTGGAAGGCGGTGTGGGGGCGGGGGATTTCTAGGAGGGGGGCATCCAGGGTGGTGGTAGGGGGGGCAGCGTGCAGGCAAAGGGGGTAGGGGGTGTGGGGTGTAGGGGGAGGGGGTGTTCAGGTGGGCAGTGTGTAGGGAGGGGGCAGGGGGTGTAGGGGGAGGGGGCTATCTGGGAGGGGGGATTTGGGAGGGTAAGGTGTAGTGGGTGCAGGGGTTGTGGGGGTCCAGGGGGAGGGGTGTCCAAGAGGGGGGGGGGGTTCAGGGGGCAGTGTGCAGGGAGGGGGGTAGGGGGTGCAATGGGAGGGTGGTTGTCTAGGAGGGGGTGAAGGGGTCTGGGAGAGAAGTGTGCATGGGGTAGGGAGGGGGAAAGGGGTTTGGGGTGCAGGGGTAGGGGCTATCCAGGGGGGATCGAGGGTTGTCTTGGAGAAAGGGGGTGTCTGGGGGCGTCTAAGAGGGAGGGGAGAGGGGTGTCTAGGATGGGGGTTCCCATCAAATAATTCTATAAAAAACATAACAGGTCATTGTTAAAACTTATAGGTTTTAATATGGGTGTGGTAGGTACACCAAAATAATCATAAGTGGTCAAAGAAAGGTGTAACTATTCATGATTTTTTATAATTTGAAACATTTAGGAATTCTATTAACCATAATATTTGTTATGATTTTTTTATTGACATGTTATTGATGGTTAATTATTATCTTATGAATCAATACATATAATATTAAGTCATTTTCTTGATTATTTATTTAATTTATGTTTATATGCCTCAAAATGGATAGATAATGGATATACAACATTTATCGGATCACTGATGAATTTCAGAAGGAGTTATGAAATTTCTTGGACTATGCATTCACTAATGATTCAGATGACATATTGATTCAATGCCTGTGTTTTGATTATGTTGGAAGATCATGGTTAACTCATGATTAAGTGGGTTATCATATCACTAAACAAGGTTTCCAAAAATATTATCATGTTTGGTATCACAATGGAGAAAAAGCACAAGTGGTGATTGACATCGATTCAGCAGAAAGGATTGGTATGAAAAATAAGATTTCTGATTGATTTCCTTTTGTTTCTGAAGCCATCACCAAATGTAGACTAGTGAAAGGGGAAATGAACACTGGAACAACGTTTTTTTCTATTAATCAGGATGATGACGTTGAGAGTGTTAGAAAGATTATGGAAGATAAAAATACTCCATTATATCAAGCATGCGAAAAAATGAAAAAACTTTAGTTTTTTATGAGATTATATCATGGAAAAGCAATGTATGGATTTAGTAATACTTTGGTAGACTACCTCCTTACATTTATTAAGGATTTACTTCCTGATGATGCGTGTATTATAGAAAATAATTTCATTCCGTCAAAGTTGGTTGACAAATTTGGATTTTCATCTATTAAGATTCATTATTTCCACAAAGATTTTTTTCTGTTCTAGAAGGAAAATGTAGAGTTAAGTCAGTGCAAGAAGTGTGGCACATCAAGGTGGAAGACTAATAAAGACAAAATGAAATCTCGCATACTAGAGAAAGTGATGTGGCACTTCCCTTTAATTCACAAGCTTCAAAAAAAATTTATTTCAGAACAAATGGAATAGAATATGAGATGGCATGATGATAAAAGAAATAAAGATAATGATGAAATGTGCAACCTACAGACGGTTTGTCTTGGATGAAACTTGATAGGTTAGATCCTGATTTTACATCTGACCCACGAAATGTTAGATTAGGATTATCCTATGATAGTTTCATCCCATTTCGCCAAATGCATACTACACACATTATATGGCCTGTTTTCATTCACATTTATAACTTTCCTTCATGGATGTGTATAAAGAATCCATTTACTATCATGAGTATATTGATATCTAGACCCTATGATCCCAGAAATGATATTGATATATACTTTCAGACATTAATAGATGAGTAAAAAGAGCTTTTTATTATTGGTGAATTGGCGTACGATGCTTTCATGAAAGAGTACTTTATGTTTCGTGCAACTTTATTATGGACGATAAATGATTTCCCTTCCTATGGAATGATTTCTGGTTAGAGTACTAAAGGGAAATTATCCTTCCATATTTGAATGAAAAATACATGTTTCCAAAGATTAATGTTTCGATGAACTTTCATATTCGTATGGCATCAGTGATTTCAACCGATGGATCATCCATATAGGAAAAATTGAAGATATTTCGATAATGTAGTCGAGATAGATGAGACACCTAAATGAATGTTAGAGAACGATATTGTTAAAGAACTTTATGATTTGAATTATTTTCTTGTAAAAATTCAATCAAATAATAGAAAGTGAAAACATGTTAATTCGAAATCGAATAACAATTTGAGAAAGAAAAGCATATTCTTTGAGTTGCTGTATTGGTCATCGAATTTATTACGTCATTGTTTGGATGTAATATTTATCGAGAAAACAATTTGTGAGATGTTACTTGATACTATTTTAAATGTAAAATTCAAAACAAAAGACGATTTTCAGTCTCGTCATGATTTGATGGATTGAGGTATAAGAGTAAAACATCATCCTGAGTTAATTGGTCATAATAAGTAGAAATTTGGTATTTCCTGTTATTCGATGACAATGGGGAGAAGTAACAATTTCTTCAAGTCTTGGAATGTTTAAAGGTTTCATATGGTTATTCAAGTAATATTTTAAAAGGGTGAATATTCAAGATTTGAAACTAAAATCTCTTACAACCCATGATTACCATGTCTTGTTACATGAGTTGATTCCAATTTTCATTTCAAATTTACTTTCACATAATTTTAGAGTCTCTGTGATTAAGTAATGTCATTTTTATCAAAACCTTTATGCCAAAATACTGAGCATAAGTTTTGTTCATAAATTGATGAGAGATGCACCGATTATTATTTGCATCTTGGAGAAAATTTTCCCACCATCATTTTTCACATGTATGTTACATGTGATAGTGCATCTTCCCACATAAGTTCTTTTTGGTGGTCCTGTTTCGAGTCAGTGGATGTATCCTATAGAAAGAATGATGTTTACATTGAAATATTATGTGACAAATAAATATCACCCTAAAGGCTCTATTGTGAAATGCTAATAAGCACAAGAATGCATGGATTTCTGTTCATCATACTTGGATAACATCACCACGTGGTATAAATGACTTCTGAGAACTGAAGATGAGAAGTATTATGACATTGAGTGTGCATTTCCTTCGTTGCCCCAAATAGGGGGGATATCTGGATCATACACATTGTGTACTTTAAGTAGGTAAGAGCGGTAAATGGATCATCGTACAGTATTATTCAAATATGGTGTTCTTGATGATTATATCATGTAAGTAAACTAATAAATATGAATTTTTTCATTATGTTATTTCCTCATACCTTCTAACAATTTTATGCATTCATATTTGTAGAGAACATTTAAAAATTATAAAAAAGATATATCTCTCTCTATCTATTAAGAGGAAGGAACTGTTGCACAACAAAGAATTTTCTGTTTGGTTAAAGTCAAAGGTAAACGATCTTTTTCCTTCTCATTACATAATTACATGTCTCTATTTAATATTAAATGTTGGTATCTTTTTGGTTTTAACTCTACCAATGAATGAAGTATCAGATGAAGTAAGAGAATTATCCTTTGGTCCAAACGATGTGGTACGTGATTATAAATAAATGGTTGTCAATGGATTTAAATTTGTTATAAGTAGCTGTGAAAAAAAATGGCAACATAGCATGATCGTGTCACGATAGGAGACACAACAAATTGTTATGCGAGTGCATCAGATATACAACCTCAGTCAGAAAATATATCATATTATGGTGTTGTTGAAATAATCATTATACTAGATTACTATGGACATGCTCACATTGCAATGATGAAATGTAAGTGGCTTGATTCAATGACATGGAAAGTAATGCATATTGATAACTGTGGATTTAGAGTGATTTATATGAATCAACAACTTCACATTGATGAACCATATATTCTTGCATCACAGGA
The DNA here is from genome assembly GCA_963277665.1 of Viscum album. NCBI lineage: Eukaryota > Viridiplantae > Streptophyta > Magnoliopsida > Santalales > Viscaceae > Viscum > Viscum album. Next base: position 1,886,978,252 of record OY728140.1, read on the forward strand.
TAGAAATGTGTTTTTTGTAACTGACTCGTTACAACAAAAATTTGGTGTTATTATTGATGTCATTCCTATAAATATGTTGGATGAAGACATAGATGAAAATGAGGTTGTGGATGAACCTTTCTGTATTTATTTGAATGTTGCATTTAATGATACATATGAATCAATTTCTAGAACATATTGTGAGCTATAAATTATCACAGACCACATTGAACATTTATACAATTGTAACTATTTACATGACATTATTATAATATTGTATGTGTTTTTTACACTTTCATTCATGATATCAAATTAACTAGTATATTTTATCAATATAAACATCAAATTGAAAATTTATCTCATTGTTTTATGATACAATTGTATTATTTAACATTTTGCATTATTTCTATTTATTCGAGATATTATTTTAAATTTCCAGGTCAAAATGTCTGAATATGATGATATTAGAAGAAATAGAAGAATATGAAGAAATGAAAAATATATGTCTCATCTGTCCAAAACTGAAAGTACAATTTATGTTTGAATATTATGGTCTTTCATATTATTTATCTTGTTATCATTCGTTTAATTTTACCAACTATGTTATTTTAGGATACTTCATCGAGGAGACGGTTGGATTATATTACTGAGGCTGATAGTATAGCGGGGGTATTTATTATATAGTTTAGCCTACTACTATGCTTCTTGAGTAACCAAAAGGTCATCCTACCATTATGCCACCTCCATATTATCAATACCCACATTTTCTATATCCCTTTCTACCTGCAGCCACATAGGATGGTAGTTCTCAGACTCCCATCCCTCCTTATTTTCCATTTCCACCATCCACTATACATGGAATTGCACCCCCATATATCCCACCGCCATATCCATATCCATATCCACCCTCATCATTACAGGGTTATCCATATATTGTACAGAGTACTCTGACAGTAGATATCCCACCTCCCAGAGAGGCTACTCCGCCTCTAGATTCTACACTTCAGGGGTCAGCAGTTCCCCCATCTACTGGTATGTGCTTAAACATTACTGTTAGTGATTAATGATAAATTCATATATATTATTATCCTTTTTTACTTTTTCATGATTAGATTTAGTCTCCACCAGACGACGAGGCCACACAAAAATGCAAGAGGTTTGGAATCGACACACGCAAATCATGGTTGAATACAATGAGGACAAATCTATAATTAAAAAAATTATACGGAATGTAAAATACCTATGGTAACTATTTCTATACACAACAATATCATTCCGGTTCAATGAATAAGTTGGATTAAAGTTGGGGAACAAATAAAGGAAAATGCATGGGCACAGATCTGGGTAAGTAATGTTAATCACATTTTATATATATTAATATATAATATTTTCTTAACAAATATTTTTTCCATTCTAGCTCCGATATAATTTTCCTGATGGAAAAAATGCCAAGGCTGCAAGGTTAAAGCATTTGGGTGAAATGTGGTGAGCGTAAAAGTATGAATTGTAACTTAGTTGGAAGAAGGGAGTTGGCATGGAGCTTGAATAAGTACGAATGATTCATGATTTCCAAATATCACAATACCAGGAGATGATCGGCTATTGGAAGATTTAAGAGTTTAAGGTATTTGTTAAATTTATATATATATTCATTTATTTATTTGAAAATGAGTTTTATTTATGTTAATGAAATTATATAATTATTTGTTTATAGGAGAAATCAGATAGAAATAAAATAAATAAGAGTAGAATGAAACATTTTTATACTTGTGGACACACTTCACTCCCAAATCTTGAGAAACATAGGAAATTTAATATTTAAAATATTTATCTTCATTCAGTGCAATTATTTTGACTTCCAATTTTGATTTATTTTTTTGATTTTTCTAGAAAAAATAATTGAATATCAAGGGTTGCTTTCATTGCTCTACTTTGTTTTGTATTCGTAGAAAAAAGAAATATTGTATTGTGCCAAATACTGACACCGAGAAGGTGATTGTAAGTATATTTCAATTTAGTTTATTTTCATTGAATTTAATTCCTTATATTATTTTATCATTTTAATTTATGTTATATATCAATCAACAAAATGCTTTGGAGACATTGGCAGAAAAAGAGCCTAAAAATTTGGGCCCGAATGATCATCTACATCAGGTATTATGAGATGAGCATCAGGGAAGAGTGCATTGTCAACCTGGGAAGAATATTGTACCATCTTGATACTTCTCTACTGACAACGTTTCTTCGAGTACTGGTTCTGGTTTGGTCACAATGGAACAGATGAATTTTGTGATCAAAGAAGCAACTCAAAAAGCAGAAAAGGTGATATTTGAAAATATAAAGAAAGTTATGTTTGTCATTTCATCTACACTTTCACCAGAATCTGATGTAGTGGTTGATTCATGTTTGATGTCGTTGAGTTCTACTAGTGGAGCCGGAGCTGTAGATGGAGCTAGAGCTGTAGTCGGAGCTGGAGCTGGATCTGGAGCTGGTCCAAGTGTCGTTGTTGGTACCGATGCTGAGGTCGATGATGATGTTGTTGGAATGGGAGGTGTTGATGGTGTTTCTGTAGGAGACGTGGATGAGGGTTATCATGAATATGAGGATACTAATATTGAGACTCAATATTGGTGTGAATTGTATTTTTATCTTATCAATATGTGTAATTTTTTTCTGGAATGATGTTTTATTATTTAGTAATGAATTGTATTTCAGTGTTTCTAACTATTTCTACATATTTTTTATATAGTAGTTAAGTTTTATTATTATTATATTTAATTTTATCTTCCTCTGATGTGACCATCGTACCTCCTCTATAACACAGTTCTAAGGCATCCCCTCTATCACCTCCGGCAAACGTCTGATGGTATGTAGTCCAATTTTCCATTTTTTGCATATGGTGGCCCCACTATTACTTTCACTGATCATATTGTGTGTTTGATGACTTGTATTGGTTTGAAGGATAGGGATACATGCTATGCAGAGAACCAACATGAAAACAAAGCCGATGCAATTGATTTTCTCCCAAGACTTTCAATCGAGATTGAAGTGAATATAAAATTCAGGAGGTAATGGTTCTTTTATACCATTTTTTCCAAGAAATTGGAAACCATTTTTTTTTTATTGATTTATCATGTAAATCCTATGAAAAATTGTTTTTCTGGGTTCTAAATACTCAATTACATTACAAGGGGGTTGGGGCAGGGGGTGTGCAAGGGGGTAGTGGGGGATGGGGGGGTAGGGGTGGGGTGTATAGGGGGTGTGCAAGGGGGAATGTGGGAGGGAGAGGGGGTTCTATCCAGGGGGTGGGAGGGGGTGTGCAATGGGGTAGTGGGGGCCAGGGGGGTGTGCAAGGGGGAAGGGGCTGTGTAGGCACCATTGGTATTGAAAGTGATTTCTTATAAATTAGTATTTTAAGTGCATTACAATAATTCTCATTTTTTCCTTTCATTATCGCATGCATAAACTTGCATCTATTTTAGTTTTCACCTTTTGTTGGGTTCTATATGGATAGGTTTCTGTTGAATCAATGATTGGGGTGAGTGAGGCCAGTAAATGTGTATAAATTCTCAGGTTTAAAATCAACTAGGATTCCATTTGTTTATGCCTATTGAATGTGCAACAAGTATACTGAATACTTTTAGTCATTTTTTGCACCTGTTCTTTTTAGGTATTTGAGGATACCTATAAGTAACAATTAACCATCATAATCCTTGATTAATTTAAGAGGTAATTACAATCAATTTCAATGCAATAATAATTTTGGTCCTTTTGTTCGATAACCACTATGCTATTCTTTTTAGTACAGGATTTTTGAGTACATTGCCATTGGACCTCATTTTTCTAATATTATTTCTCAAACGCTGATGGTCCTTTTGAAATGGCTTCCTCCCCAGGAATTCTTCTCATCACTTTTATTATTATATCTCATTCTGAATATATATTTATGAGGTTTTATTTATCTCAATGTCTTCTCAAGAACAAGATTTCTTGTGTGTATGCTTTCTCATGATAGGTTGTGTCTATAGATAGGGATGCATGAAATGTAGAGAACAAGAAACAAAACATATCCCATGCTTATGCATGTGAGAATATATATAAGGATCCCCCTTTTCGTGGCTTGAAACCTTTGAGGTAGAGTCCCTCTTCCAACCTCTTTAACTCAAGAATTTTTTAAATTGCATTTAGTTGCCTTCTTGATTCCTGCTTGTTTATATTAAATTGAAATTCTTGATCAATTTTTAGTTCAAATAATTGTTTCATTTTATAAATAAGTCATTGTTTTGTAATAAAACCCCTCCAATAGAGGGTTTCTGTCTTCAAAAACTCATAGTGGTAGTTTATTCTTATATAGCTTGTTTGACACTATTGCATTTATGTTTTCCATTTTAATCCTTACTCCTCTCATTTGAGACACCACGAGTATCTCCAATAATTTGTTTGACACACACGGGGGTGTGCAGGCTAGGGGGGATGGTGCAAGCTCGGGGTGGTGTAGGGGGGGGGCTGGTGCATGATAGGGGGTTGGGGGTGCAGGGGGGTGCAGGGGGCTATGCAGGCTAGGGGGATGGGTAAAGGGGGGAAGGGGGAAGGGTTTAGGGGCACGAGGAAGGGTGGAGGGGGTCAGGGGCTGTGGGAAGGGGAAGGGGGTAGGGGTAGGGTGGAGGGGGGCAGGGGGTAGGGGGATGGGTGGAGGGGGCAGGGGGAAGGGGGATGGAGGGGTAGGGGTAGGGGGATGGGGCCTGGGGAGAGGTCTACAGGGAAGGGGCAAGGGGGAGGGTGGAGGGGGCAGGGGGTCAGGGTAAGGGGTTGGGGTGGGGTGGGGTGTGGGTGGAGGGGGCAGGGGGTAAGGCGTGGTTGAGGGGGCAGGGGGTTGGGGCTGGGGGCAGAGGGCAGGGGGCAGGGTGATGGGGGCTGGGTGGAGCGGGGCAGGGGCAGGGGGGATGTCTGCTGGGTAGGGGGGAGGGGATAGGGAGAGGTCTGTAGTGCAGGGAGGCGGGGGGAGTTATGCAGGGGAGGGGGTAGGGGGTGGGTGGAGGGGGCATGGTGTGTTGGGGGAGGGGTGAATGGAGTGTTATAATTTCCAATTGAAAATTTTATCTAATGCATACTGTTTAAATATTTTCATGATGCATGTGAAGGGAAATTGGTTTATAGATAAATGTGTTGTTCTTTTTGGATTCACATACAAGATAATGGGTAACCATATTTTATTAAATTATAAAGTGTTATCTAGATGAAAATTTCCCTATCAATATGTAATTATCTCATGAGAATGGTGTTGAATCTTTTTTAGATATGTGATTAACAAGAATGTATTTTCGTATTTTCTCCGTGTTTATTTTTTCAATGGAATAACAACACTATATGAAGGATTCATTTTTCAAAATTATTTTCCTTCAAAAAAAATATATGTGAAGTGCGTGTTATGTGACACATCTATGCGAGTGTTGTTTTGTATAAAAAAGTATGGAAATAATGTGGGTCTATCAACTTATAAGTTATTAGGATTCTTTCTCAACACTGGAGCACTTTTCTTTGTAGCTCAAAAGTGTTTGATTTTCCTTGTGCTTTATTATTTCCCATATTCTATACATTTATGTTGAGGAAACATGGTTTTGGCTTCTTTAACATGTTTTTTATTGTTTGACAATTGTATATTTACTTGATCCATTAGATAACTCTTAGTGTTTTTCGTTTTTTTGTTTATCCTTTTATAACTCATCAGACTATATGATCAAACATTCTTTCTTATCATGTTCAACCATATTGATAGGTGTGGATCCATTTTCTGTTATCATATATTCTATTTGATAGTATAATTTTGAAACATGGATCTATCTCCCCCTTTCCTGCAGGAACATGATTTGACCCATGGGGAATTGTGGTTCTTATATGTTGGGCGGTGACATGTATAGTCATAGGAGACATGTATTTTTTAGTTTAGTTTAGTTTTTATTTTATTTTCATTATCACATTGGCTACTTAGGTCTTTTACTTCTTTCTGTGTACAAAGGGTAATTATATTCTGCGAAGGGGGAAAATGGGGTTCAGATTGATTCAGTCTGCCGACTTTGATCCAAGGTATGGTTATATGGTTATTACTTGGCTCACACCTCATGTATTTAGGGACTTCAGGGTTTTGACTCCATAATATGTTTTTAGTAAGGCGTTGGATCATTTCGTGTTGGTTTGGGTGGATTTGGTTCTCCTAATCGAGGTAAGGCTTTAATTCCATTGGTTGGTTTTTCACTAGTTATGTAGCATCCTTTATGTGTTTTAATGTTCCAAATATCCTTTGTGTAGTGTGTTGATCCCTTCTCATTGGTTTCGAGTACCCATGTTCACGGAGACTTTCCTGCGTGTGCATAGGTAAGAAAGTATATGTATGTGGGTTCCCCCGTTACATGTATAGTCAACCATGGTAGTGATTATGCACATATGAGTCTATGTGTGCTCATATATATATATATATATATATATATAAATGGATACACATGTGAGTGGAGAATGGTATATGCATATAAGCATATGTGCAAGGATCCCCTTGCACATGATCATGGCCATGTGGGTGTGTGTATAGGTGCTAGGTGTCCTTGCATGTGTGTGAAGGTGCGTATACCAGTGGGGGAGCATCAACTTTTAGATAGAAAGCTCCAAGAGCCTAAGTGGACGGTTTGGTTCCACCTTGAGGTAGGATCACTCTTCTAGCCTCTTTAATTGAAGAATGCTTTAAATTGAATTTAGCTTCTTTCTTAATTCTGCTTAATTATTTTTAATTTCATATCATTAATAAGTGTTCATGAAAATAATTGTTTCATTTGATAAATAAAGTCATGTTTTTATAAATAAAGTAATGTTTTTATAATAATTAAATGCCATGATTTTATAATAAAACCCCTCCAATGGAGGTGCACTATATTCTAAACCAAAGAGTAGTGATAGTTATTTGTATCATGTTTAGATTTTGTTTAAGCCTTTCATATGCCTCTTGTGGGTGTTTGTTTTGTGGCTAGTTAGTTTTTATTTCCTTATAATTCTATTAATTGTCTTATAATACTCATTTAACTCAAATGACATTGCCCGAGTAGGCATATGCCTTGACCATGACAATTTCCTTTTCATGCTTTGGATATTATAACTAAAATTTCCATGTTTAGGAAATGTGAATGAATTTGTAAATGGTTTGTGTAGGGAGTATGATTATTTTCCATCATTTTGTTTCCCTTTAGACGTTGTATCATTGTTCCGCTCTCTACAACCTTCTCTGACAATCCCTTGTTTGAGCATATTAAATATTTGATCTGTTCTATAATCTACCGGAAGGGTGATGGTCAGAATGTTGCCCCACCTCCTCCTGCTCCCTTCTCTCTTGGCCAGAAGATGCTTCCCCGCAGATGTCACTAGACCAGGACAACATGTTGCGGTCACAACGCAGTCATCACGCAGTCACACCGCGGTAATGATGTAATTTTTCCCTACTCCTAGATGGAACCACACGGAGGTTCACAATGATAGTATTCTATGATTCTTGTGATCAATGTTGAGACTGACTAATCAAAATTTCTACAGGTGGGGCGATGACCGGAATGTTTCCCCACCTCCTCCTGCTCCCTTCGATCCGGGCTAGAAGATTCCACCCCACAGATATTGGTAGATTGGGCCAACACGCCGCCATCATGCTATGGTCACTTCATGATTTGGCCCTACTCTAGGATGACACCTCGTGAGAGTTTTCAATTATAGTATTCCATGAGTCTTGTGATCCATGTTGAGACTAACTAATAACAATTTCTACCAGAGTGGCAACAAATGGAATGTTGCTCCTCCTCCTCCCGCTCCCTTCACTCCTGGCCAGAAGATGTTCCCCTACAGATGTCGCTGGACCAGTCCAACACACTGTGGTCACGCCGCGGTCATGCCATAGTCAAGTCATGTTAATGCTGTTATTTGGCCCTTCTTCAGGATGAAACCCCACGGCGGTTCGCAGAGAGAGTATTCCATGAGTCTTGTGATCAATGTTGAGACTGACTAATCACAATTTCTGCCGGCGGGGTGATGACAAGAATGTTTCCTTGCTTCCTCCCTCCCCCTTCACTCCTGGACAGAAGATGATTCCCCGCAGATGTCGTTGGACCGAGCCAACACGTCGTGGTCATGCGACGGTAATGCCATGATTTGGCCCTGGTCCAGCCACATCCAGCCCACACCCGCCCACTTCCACCTTCATTTCAGCCCCCTGCCACCCACATTCTAGCCCGCAACAGCCCCCCCCCCCCCACCTCTTTCAAATCATCCCACACCAGCAACCAACCCTCTTCCACCAGCATTCCAGCCCCCTTCCTCCTACATTCGAGCCCACACCATCACCCATCCACTTGTAATCCTACCCACACTAGACACCACCCCCAGCCTCTTGAAAAACACTCATGCCAGCCCTCTTCCACCTGAAAAACAGCCCCATCCACTTGTTCCACCCCTCACCAGCCCCCGACCTCCTACATCCTAGCCCGCACTAGCCCCTTCCACATTCCCAACAGCCCCATACACTTTGATCTAGCCCACAGTAGCCCCCTGCCACCTATTCTAGCCCACACCGGCCCCCTGTCATCCCCTTATCGCCTACCTTCCCACTCGCACCAGCCACTCCATCCCACACCAGCCACTGCACCAGCCCCCAGCCTCCTCCAGTCTAGGATGCGCGAGATAAACTCTATGAAAATCACAAAAAGGAAAGAAGAAAGAGGATATCCTATACTGAGATCTCTTTTCCCCGAAAATTAGCCTTGTAAGCTTCCATTAATGTTCACCAAGAAAATTGGGGTAGTGACGCATATTTTAACCCGAGACGAGAACCTAGCCAGAAAGATGAGCAAATCCAAAGCACCCCATTAGAAGTCCCACCTGACCAAATCAAAATCCTTGAATAAATCCATCTTGAAGGAACACCTAGGAACCCTAGAATCAAGATGGTAGCCCCACAAGAATTCATGTGTAATAAGATTCATAGGATGTATTGGTTTGGGTACTGAAGGTTGTGGATATTTTTATCCAACTTTAGATTTCTGAGTCTCTTAAGGTTATTTTTGTAACCATCCTAGTAGAGGGTCCGAGTTATAAGTGGTGGAAGTCTATTATTCAGACTAATCTAGACAAATACTATTCTTGGAAAAATTTCAAGGTATTGTTCATTTAAAATTCTTTAATAATAAAGTGGATGTGCAGATGGCAATAAAATTTTATCAGAGGGGCTGTCCAAGTGGGGTGTCCAAGGGCTGTTCGGGGGGGTTGGTGTTGGGGGGGTCTGCAGGGCCAGGAAAGAGTGCAGGTGGGTTGTCTAGGAGGGGCTGTCTAGGGGGTGTCTAAGGTCTATCTTGGGGGGGGGGGGATCTGCAGGGCAGGGTGTGGGTGGGGTGTCCAAGGGCTTTCTAGGGGGGGAGTCAGGGGGTCTTTATGGCCGTGGGAGGGTACAAGTGGGGTGTCTAGGAGGGGCTATCCATGGGGGTGTCCAAGGGCTATGTAGGGGGGGGGTCAGGGGGTTCTGTAGGGTAGGGGTAGGGTGCAAGTGGGTTGTCTAAGGGGCTATCTAGGGGGGGTGTCCAAGGTCTATCTGGGGGTCTGATTTGAAGAGATAAAACCATGAGAAATGGGACCTAACTTTATAGAAATAATTTTTCTAATGATTTTTGGAAAGGTATTCCCAATAGAAATTGGTCCGAAATACTTTACATAAATAACATTTTCCTTCTTTGAGATCAAGGAAATAAAATTGGAGTTGATTCCATAGGGAATTGAGGCATGGTTAAAGAACTCCCTCATAGCGTTAAGGTGATCATCATGAACTATGTCCCAGTAGAACATAAGGAATTTATTTTTGAACCCATCAGGACAAGCCACACTCTCATGATTTTGAGAAAAAGGGAACTCTTAACCTCATTCTCATCAAGGGATATAACAGGGGAGATTTTTGGATTGGTGTATCCTGATCTGGTTGGGCCAAATGCTTATGGCCCGCAACTGGTCAACCAATTCCTTGAAAGGGCACTCTTAACCTCCACTTTGCTATTGCACTTTTGACTTCCAGCCAGCAGCCACTAGAGTATTGGATAAATATAGTAAAGGCTTCAAAAGATTGAAAAATTCTATAATAAAATTTCTTCATCTCTCCATACTAGTAAATAAATCTTCTCCTCCATGAATAGCTTGAGTAGAGTTGTCTTCATTTTCAACTGGTCAACATATTCCTTAAAAACCCATTATACAGAATCTGCCTCAATTAATCTTGATGAGAAGAATGAAAATCACTTATAAAAACATAGAGATGTTATTTTACTATAGTCTAGATTGAATAAGAATCAACTAAAGCCAAGGGAGGTGGATCATTAGATGTAGATGCAACAATAGGAGGTTACTGATAACTCAAAATTCCACTAAAATATAAAAGATGTATTTGTATGAAATATTATAAATATACTATGGATACAAAATATTAAGGCACTAGGGAATCAACTCTCCCAGCACTAGGTAAAGCAGCCTCTACATGTTATGATTTGATAGGTACATCAAAGGGAAATTCTTGAAGATCACCTGCTTAGTCAATCTACTTAACTAAGGATCCCTTAGGATATGTTTAAGGGATGTGTATGGGGGGATGATATCCATCTGGGGTGTTGTCCAGGGGGGTCCAGCAGGGGGGCTGCTATCCAGGGGGTCTAGCAGGGGGGGCTGCTGTCTAGGGGGTCCAACAGGGGGGGGGGGCTGTCCAAGGGGGTTGAGTGGGGTTGGGGATTTGTTCAGGGGGTCCAGCAGGGGGGTTTCCAGGGGGTCCAATAGGGGGCTGCTATCATGGGGGGTTGGGGATACTATCTAGGGGGTACAGCAGGGGGTGGGGGCTACTATCCAGGGGGTCTAGTAGGGGGAAAGGGGTGTGAAAGGGGGCGATGTTCATGGATTGTAGGGGGGGGGGGTGTCCAGCAGGGATGCAAGGGGGGTTTCCATTAGGGGTGGTGCAAGGGGGTTCCAGCAGGGGGGCTACTGTCCAGGGGGTCCAGCAGAGTGGGATGCTATCCAAGGGGTCCAGTAGGGGGCTGATTCTATATATGGGGTTTAGCAGGGGGCCTGTTGTCCATAGGGGTCTAGCAGGCGGGGTGGGGGCTGCTGTCCAAGGGGGTCCAGCAGGGGGGAAGTTGTGTGCAAGGGGGTGCAAGGGATGTGTGTGTGTGGTGGGGGGGGGGGGGGTGCTGTCCAGGGGAGTGGGTGTCCAGGGGAGGGGGGCCTTTGGAAGAAGGTTTTTCCATGGGAGGGGGTGTCCAGGGTTGTCTATCTATACATTGGTGGTGTCTGTCCAGGGTGGGGGTGTCTATGTAGGGGATGCAGTGGGGGTGTGTCCAGGGCAGGTGATAGATAGGCGGGACTAGCAAGGGGTGGCGAACTAGGGAAAATAGGTAGGGGGACTTGCAGGGGGTTGGGAACCAGGGGAAAATAGGTAGGGGGACTGATCTGGGGTAGATCCGGATGGAAAATTGGGGGAGACATGTAGGGTGGGGTGGTAGGGTGACTTGCAGGTGGGTGGAAGGTAGGGGGAATAGTAGGGGCAGGGGGTGGAAGGTAGGCCTGATGTGTTTTTTTATTGAACTTTAATCTATATCCATGGTTTCTAGCCATGGCTATATGGCATGTTTGTTTTTACCTGGAAATTGAAGATGTACCCACGGTTTGAACTGTAACTGATGGACATGTATGGCTTGAACTTCTTCCATGGTTTCAAACCATGGCTATAAGGCTTTATCTATGTTTTTAAACCATGGATATAGGGCATTATCCATGGGTCAAACCATGGCTATAAGGCTTTATCCATGGTTTTAAACCATGGATATAGGACTTGGCCTATAGAAACTCTAATACCATCCATGGTTCATTGAATCGTGGTTATAATCGATATCCACAATTTATAGGCTTATAACCACAGTTTCAAACTGTGGCTATAGCCTAAATTTCCAGTAGTGTTAGTTCATCATCTGATGATGACTCCTCCAGATTGACTTCCTTCGGTGGCACCATCTGGTGGGGTGGTTCCTATCTCGTCAAATTTTATAGAATAAAATTTATGAGTGTCAAAGCAAACATTGTCCTTGTTGTAGGTTCATATTCTTTTCATATTACCTCTACCTTTTTGGTCTAACTGCTTTTTGGGCATTCAAATCTTAGAGGATTGTGGGGTTGAGGATGTTAGCTACAATCATAAGAAGATTTTGAAGCCATAGTATGTTGCTTCTCATATTCTTTTATTATTCCAATGGATCGGTTGAAACTTTTCCATGTCATTTAACTATCAACATTTTGTTTCCATTTTCTAACAAAATTTTCCCACTCCCCTCCTTCATCCAGGTTAGTGGGGGAAACATATTCCAATTATGTTGGTGGTGGTCTCAGTTTAGCATTCCCAAAATAAATCTTTCTTTGTAGGATGTCCGTGATGAAAAAAATCTCTTGAATGGCATGTCCAATTATCTGGTATAAGGAAATGTAATTTGACTAGTCCTCAAAAACTACTCCATCTGCCCTCATTGGCTCTGGTAGCCAGAGTATGTTTCATTTAGTTGTGGCTAAAATGTATTCCCGGACATGGTCTTCTCGAAATGAATAATTTTATTCCTTATTTCATTATATTTATTTTTTTCTAGGTCCCCTACACTCATCTTAATGAGGCAGAGTTCACTTTTGACATCTAGGGGACCATGCACAACTCTGTGCAGGCCTAGTGCATGAGGTAGATTAAGGGTATTGGAAGCCTCTTCAGCTCTTCCTGCTCTTTTTTTGGGGTAGATGGGGCTACCACGGACTTTATATTAGTACACTGTATGGAATACTCTATCCTTTGAGAAATGCCCGAGAAATATGGAAACCCACATATATATTTTATTGGGTTGAGTGGAATTTTTATCTCTTCATGGAGTTTATTGATGCAGATAGCAAGAATCTCATCTTGGGTCATTAGTCGGTTTAGAGAGTAGGTCAGACCATTCCATCCGATAGTGAAATACAAGACTCTTTCATTATCCCAGTATTTTTTGTTCATAAGTTCACCAACATTTGTTGTTGGAGGCATTGAACTGAACAAGAAAAATAAAAACCACTAGAGATCCTCCCTTCCCTTTGTTGACTAATATTACAATCTGGTATACTATACAAAGGCCAAACCTTTTAGGGTTTACACAAAGAATCTATGTTTCAATACTTTTTTCCCTATGGTTACCATCATGGGATCATAATCAGACGCATAATGCTTTATATTTTTTTCTTCACATGATCTATTGAATACTACGAATATGGGGTTCCTGAAATTTAGTGGTGGGGGAAAATTACTAACCCAGACAATATAGAGTTCCTACTCCAATTGTATCAGAGAATCCTTACTTTACATGGATTCAAATCAAGCTTCCAATGACTTGATGGTATTAATGACCCTTGATGATTTTCTTATTCCACATTACCATGGGTAGTCACATTGGGGGGGGGGGGGATTGGTTGGGTCGGTGTTGCTGGAACATGAGGAAGATACTTGGTTGAGGAAACCTATGTGGATTTTCTAGAATATGTTATGATTGTTTCTTCAAGGTAGTAAAATATTGATATCCTATCAGGATTGGGTTTAGGTAGAATAATGGTTCTGGTGATACCTTGGATGAGCTTTCAAGGCTTGCTTCATTTTCCAGGATGAGCCCTTGTGGCAAAGGTATACCTACTGGAAGTGTATGTTGAATCTCTATCTCATGAAAATATCTGATAAGACAACTTCCTCAGAGAAGCTTATTTTTTATTTACCTAAACTCAATCGTTTCTTCCTCCTATCGAACAAATCCCTCTTTGAGCATCAGGGAATCATTCTCATTAGAGAGAAATAGGTCATGTATGACATTGTTTTTGTTATTCTAATTAGTTGGTATTCAAAAATTAGGTAATGGGGGATTTATTAATGGAGAGAACAAATTTAGGGAAATCATATAGTTCTATGTGTGAATGACTTAGGGTTTGGCATATATCATATCTTGGGAGGAACCATACTCTCCTTGCTCGTCATTATTTGCATCATTCCCAGTGTGGTCTATAAGTTTGATGTCCACAAGATTCACTATTCCATAATGTATTGTGGGTGTTGTACTAGCTACCAAAAATTAGGAAAATTTTTGTGTCCTTTTATGGATTTTCTCCTTCCATTTTGAGATCCTCCTTGAGTTTCTTATTGAAGGGTAACTCAGAGGGAACCCTTACATGACCTTGTTGTATGGTTCCCTTATGGGGAAATGAATCATGAGATGTGATATAATGGGTGTCCTCTCTATACATTGTCTTCCAATGTTGGGAAAATACTAAATTCCATTGGGTGAGAAGTTGAGGTAAAAATGACCCCAGCCCTATAGACTGGGGTTTCTCCTATTCTGTTGTTATTGTGTCTCGACCCATATTTTTTTATCATACGGGGGGATTTTGTGTTAACAATTTCCCCATCCCTATAGACTGGGGATAATCTCATACAACTGTTGTAACTTCTACTATTGTCTCTTTCTTGATCTCATGCATTCCCATTTGAAGTTCATACGGATATGGTGTTGGGTATTTATATGAATTATTTGTTTCTGAGGAAATGAGCTTTGATTTATGAATATATTTTCTTAGGAGAGAGGACTACTAATTGTTCTCAATTTTTTGGTTAATTTTTTTTTTCAATGGCTTGTACTTATCAGGCATAACACTTTTGAGACATACGTAAGGCCGATTGTTGTCAAGAATGTCTCATTTCCTAAATAGGGATTTCATTTGATCATCATCTTTGGATAATGACATTATAGGATGTCATTTCCAATGGGTTATACTAGATGGGATGTTGGGTGATGTTCAATTCTCCATGATCTCCAAATCCTCGAATGTGAACACCAGAAGGTGCCCTGAAAATAGAGAAATGTATATTGCACAGCTTGTAAAAGTAGATCAATTCGAGATCATTCTCCCGCCTCTCAAATCGTGGCCATCATTCAGACGGTAGTTCTTCTTGATCAATTTTCTAGGAAATCACCCCCAATATATTGACATGGTCTGCATACCCATCATAGGAAAAATATTTTTCATTCAACTAGGGTTGATTTGGTTAGATATTGAGATGAATGTTGTGCATGCATTCCTCAGACAAATCTCTTGGTATTTCAATCTATGAAGTGGTTGTAGGTGAAAACCTAACCTGTGTTTCATCCATGTATAATTGTCTTCTCATGAGAAAAATATCTTCTTTTCTCATTTTCCAGAGACCCATCTCCTTGGTCTACCTAACATGTATGCTTCTTAATGATTTCATCACCATCATTGGGGATAGTAGGAGTCTCATCAATAAATGAATTGTATGGGGGTGACAATGAAGATGAACGTGGCCCCATATTGTTTTCTAGCTGAGAATGAATGAATCTTATCACAAATAATGTATCTAACATCATAGAATCCAACTTTACAAGATCCTTAGAATATGAGGGATTTATCAAGTATGGATCAACAAGGGGAGGACATTCTTTCCAATGTGAATGTTGATTTATGGGAGGACCTTCACAGCTGATGTCATGGTTTTGAGGAATACCATTTTGGATTAGTGTTCGATCGTAGGAAGAATTTTTATGGTGTACACCCTAGGGAGGACCATCATGATGGACTGTAGAAAGGGGAGGACCTTCTTTCTTCTTGAGGTCATGGTTGGGAGGGCCTTCACAATGACTTCCATCATAGAAAGGACTACCATCATAGCTAGATTTATGGCTGTAAGTAGAATATCTATAGTGCACATCCTGGGGAGGACCTCCAAGATGGGATGTAATTAGGGTAAGACCTTCTTTATGCTTGATGACATTGTGGGGAGGTCCTTCATAGTGACTTCCATCATGGAGAAGACTACCATGATATATATATCTCTAGCTATATAGAGAATATCTATAGTGTTCATCCTAGGGAGGACCTCCAAGATGGTATGAAATAAGGGTAGGACCTTCTTGCTACTTGATGTCACTACAGGAAAGGCCTTCATAGGGAATTCCATCATGGAGAAGAATAACATCATAGCTTAACATCTGACTACAAAGATAATTTCTACATCATATAACCTAGGGAAGACCACTAGGGAAGAAAATAGTTTGGGGATGACCTTATTGATTTATAATCATTTGTTAAGGGGGAGTGCTACCATGACACTCATTAGAAGATAGGTAATTGTGATTGATCATTTCTTTCCCACAAAGTAATCCCCCTTAGGTACTCTTAGGAGGGCATTTAGAATTAAGGAAAATAATAGTTATGGGAGGAACTTCACAATTTATACTACCACTCCGATAATTTTATATTGGTTTGATTGGATATTGTGCCTCTATTGATAGGTTCGAGATGGAATAATGAACACTAACATCCAATAGAGTTGGATTATGAATGTTATCTTCATTTTACCCGTTCCTTTGTAGCATATAATTTTTAGGAACTCTCTTGTAGGAAACTGGGGATACTTGCTATTGGTAATGACATTAATATTTAGGTTTCTATTTTTTAGGTTCTTGTGATGCTACCTGGATACACCGACGAGCATCTTGAGTTCTCACAGGGATATAAGCCTTCCTTGAAGCGAACACCTTGGTGGAAAAATATCCCCCCATTAGATTGGGTGTTTATTCCTAATCTGGTTATTATTTTATCACAGAATATTTCCATTAGACCCTCCTAGATTGGAGTAGGGATGCCAGACTTCTACAGAGCGACCATCTTATTTGGCGTATGGGTCACCCAACAATGGGAGATGGGGTTTTGGGTTTGACACCTTGTTATTAATGTAGACACAATTACATCTTGACAGGGCTAGAGGATAATATTGGGAAATAATTTCAGGTCCTCCATCATTTCCAGGATGTGTTGACATATGTCTTTGGATGGAATGGTTATAAATCTGAATTCTGATGTTGGAGTAGGAATTTTTACCTTCTCTGGTCCTCCATGTTCTATCAGTGGGTACTGAAAAATATCCTCTATTGGAGTAGAGAAATTAGTCTACCCCTAATTTATATCTGGGATATGCCAGTTGTTTTCTCAATTTTCAATTTTATTTTTCTGGAGTGTTTCATATTGGTCATTAGGATTTTACATCTACTAATTTTACACTTTATTTATATGATGGGCTTGATCTTCATCCAGAAGAATTTTTGTGTTCTTTTATTTTAGTTCCATAATATTTGACTGATGGGATTGATATGAGGGAGAAAGTATTTGAATCTTACCATTATTTCCACCATATTTAACTAGGGGGATTCATATTCCCTGGAATGGAAATGTGTCTGCCTGTAGTTTGTCATCCTATTTGGATGACAGTATTGGTATGAATCAGTAGGAATTTCCATATTCTCATAGCTGGTTTCCATCATATTTGGATGACAGGATTCCAGTGTATTGGAAAATATTCACATCTGCCTATATTGTTTTCCCTATTTACGTAGTGATACTATAACACATTGGAAATAATATGTGTTTTCTTGTGATATGCCAGCTTATTTTCATGGAGGTATTTAGAATAGGTAATAGGGATATATTCCTACTATAACGAACCATACTTTATATACAATGTTATTACTTCAGAGTTGAAGCATACTTATTACAACATATAACAAAACCATGAAAGGACCGTACAAGTATAGTGTCTTTAAAAACTGGGAAACAAAACAACTGGTTCATAAAATCAACTACATTGTCTCCTTTTATTTCATCATATCTAGAGTCCCTTCATGGAATATCCTACTTAATATCCACATTCCTGACATGGGGAAAAGAAAACATACAAAAGGGTAAGCTCAAATGCTCACTAAGGGTAAACAAAATAAATATCAGTCATATCATATTCATAAGAACATAACATTTTGAAAATCTTAACCAGCAAAAGAGTTCACAATATCATGTCAGGGTATAAATCACATTAATGAAAATTAATACCAAATAATCATATCATAAAACATGAAACTTCGTGGAATACACACATAATAATAGAAAATCATTTCATATTATTCAAGGCTCATTGCCAAGACCATCATAGAGGAAAAAGTCCATTACTAAACCGAGTACACTCCTCGTTCCAGTCCTGTACCACAGAACCAGTTTAACTTGTCGTTCTAGCCATGTCTATCTCATTAGATATAAATCTTTAACCAATACATTGGAGAGAGATTTAGGTCCCACCCATCTCATAATGAAACCATTATTATGTGTGCCACAAAATCATAAATCATACATCATAGCATAACCCATGTAATAAAAATGGGATTCTTAAACGTCATGCCATCATAAAATAACCCATATAAGATAAAATGACATCATAAAATTAATTCCATCATAAAACAATCAAATCAATGTATAAATAGGTATAAAAATAGAACCATATTTTATCTTAGATGGAAAATAATTTTGATAAAACACTTGAACTCCATTCTTGAGGAAAATATCCTTTCTACTTCAAAAACATTTTTTCATTTCATAACATGTAAAAAAATTTAAACTAAAAGACGTTGATTAAAAATAAACATGAAAACTTGTAAAGGAATCTTCTTGGAAATAAATTTTCTAAAAATCCATTCATGCCGTATAAGTTAAAAAAACATTCTTCTCGTACTTTGGCTGGAAAAGTAAAAAAGTACCTCATATGAAAAACAACAAAAGATTCCATTCATATCTTTTACTAAAATCTCACTGAAGGGTAAAATTGGATTTAAAAAATTGTAGGAGGATGGAAATAATACTACATATTTAGGAAACATGTATGTGGATTATAAAATACACCCCAGTAAATAACAAAGTACAAACAGTCTTGGATAAAAATGAGATTGTGAGATTTTCCCTTACCTTAGGTCCGATATGCTTTGTATGAATCCTAAACTCCTGTAATATGGTTTAAAAAATGTTAATTGACTTATTAAAGAATAATATTAGTTGTTATGATATCATATATGGTCATATTAGTATCTTCTTAGTAGTTATATTTCATTGCTACTTGTTATTCGGGTGTTTATTGTTTTATGTTCTTATGCATGTTTAGTCGAATAAATTTATATTCCTCTTTATAGGATATAGATACATCATTTGAAAAATGGTAGTAGTGTAATATATATCATATTAATTCATTCATTTCATTTATATAATCAATATTCAATGAAGATCACATAGAATGAGTCGCATCACATTGTGGAGACGGTAGGCCGTACGTACACACAAGCGATGATATCGTTCCCATGATCGTGGAATTTCATTGAAGTGTATGTATAATATTTCAGAATAAATACCACTTTAAAATAATCATATATAGTTATTTATTTTCACCATTATACCCATCCAAGTAAGGTGGTGGTGGAAAACATATTACACCACGACGTAGAGACGGTATTCCGTACGTACGCAGGCGTGGTGATTTTGTTTACCATAGGATGGATAAGAGGTGAAATATGGTTGTTTCATATTTATAATAACAAATCAGTATATGAGGGATACTGATGTTATTACCTCATAATGAAATAACTAAATAATAGGGAGTAGAAGAAGAATAGAACTTGAAGAAAACGGTAGAAGGTATTACCGCTTCTTCGAAGTGCCTCCTTTAAACATTCTCTTTGGGGACTAGAGTATGTCTTTTGAGAATACCATTACCTATAGTAGGTTTCTATGGAATTGGGAAAGTGAAATGGGGAGGGGTTGGCAGATCTTGATGGCTCAAAATGGTGTGAGGAGGAGAGGGAGGAGGTGCCCTTTTATAAGGGAGGAGAGGGGCACCTTTGGAAAGTGTGAAAATATTATTTTATTATAAACTTATCTTCAGTTTCAAAAGGTCCAAAGATAATTAAATATGAAGATAAGTGGACTCATGGATGAAATAAAACCATCCAATCAGAATTGTACGTGTTTTGGAAAATATTTTAATAATTATAATCTCATTTATTTAAATCATTTATTAATGAGGTAAATACTGCAACATTATTGTGTCATAAATAATTTAACTTATTTGATGTCTAAAAATTATAAAAAAAATACCAACATGTAGGAAATATTTTTATCTTTACAATAAATTTTTATAGTCGAAATGATAATATATATATCCCCATATAAAAATTAATTACTAAAGGATTTTTTTGTTAATGCCCATTTTGTCTTTACATTAAGTTAATTAATCTAATGTGTCATTGTATTTCATAAGTGGCTCCATGGGGTCCCAAAATCGACCCAAGGATGCCCATGGTCGGCTATTACACATCCAATAAGGTTTGGACAAGTGTTAAGGTAATTTCGAATTATTATAATTTTCTTTCAACCTTGAATTACCCTATTTACTTTTAATCGTGGTAAATAAAAGTAAAAAGTTACTATTCACCAAAAATTATTTTTATCTAATTGAACCACATTTTACTCCTTGATTTTAACCATGTCTCTCGAATTTTTGAAATTCAACTCATAGAAGCGGTAAAATTATGTTTTATGAACAATTACAAAAGCTCCTAGGAGGTGGGTAAAAGACGGTGAAAAGTTCAATACCATTTTTTATAAATCTAAAATTATTATAAAATTATTCCAAAGATTTTCACTGAAATTTTATAAGTATTATGTATCTATTTTTACATAAAATAAATTTTAATCTGATAAATTATTATTTAAATAAAAAGTCGGTTTTAACCAAAAACTCAGTGTTTTCACTATTCATCAAAAATTGAAGTTTTTTTCAGAAAAATACCAAAAATTCAGCCTAAGCTATATTTGATATTCCAAATTAAAAAATGATGTCTATATTTCCAAATTCAAAAACATATAAGTGGCATTAATTAATTTTAAATGTAATTCCCGTTATAAAAAATAGCATGTTTTTAAGAAATAATAACTATCAAAAGATCATCACTTGTTTATGTCCAATTTCAAAGTAAAATTAATTCGAATGACCAACATTGGATTAAATGGTAAAAATATATTCTAATTAAACTTTAAAACCAATTAAAAAGATAATCTAGCCATAGAAATTATTGCGATGAGAAAAGTTGTTTTTAATTAAAATATAGCGTGTTTTTACTATTCATCAAAAATATGAAAGTTACCAGAATAATATGAAAAATTTATCCAATGTAAATTTATATATCCTGATTTCAAATAAGAATTTTATTTTTTC
Source organism: Viscum album (assembly GCA_963277665.1). NCBI lineage: Eukaryota > Viridiplantae > Streptophyta > Magnoliopsida > Santalales > Viscaceae > Viscum > Viscum album. The sequence continues at coordinate 1,886,999,433 of OY728140.1, forward strand.
AAATTTAACTTATAAATATGTCAAAATCAGATTTAAAATGTGTGCTCCATCAAAAGGCGGAAAAATTGCATTTTTTGAAAAATACTTCTTTTATCCGAAAAGATGATTTTGTTTTCATAACTCACTCTAAAAAATGTGTAAGATGATTTATAATGATAAAAAATTTAAAATTCAGTTAATACTATTCATAACGGCTAGTTAATAATATTATAATAATATATCGTTGTTTAGTGAAACTCGGTATTGCATACTACACACGCTATTGAGGAAGGCCGTGATTGCGTGTAATGAAAGCCAAGCTAGTGTTGTGTGTAGTGAAATATTCAATTGTGTATAACATAATACATAAAAAATATACTTCTCATAAACTATTAGGTTGTTACATTCTACCCACCTTAAAATGAATTTCGCCCTCAAAATTCATTACTTCGTAACAAACAGATGAGGATACCTCTCCCTCATCCTATCGTCAAGATCCCATGTAGCTTATTCTAACTTGTGGTTCCTCCATAAAACATTCACCAAGAATGTGGTCTTGTTCCGTAGAACTTTTTTTCTATGATCTAGAATCTCTATCGATTGTTTTTCATAAGAAAGATCTTGCTCTAGCGGTACAACTTCTGAGCATAGTACATGTGAAGGATTGGGTATGTACTTTCTCAAGAGAGATACGTTGAACACATAATGAACCTGAGAGAGATTTGGTGGAAGCACCAATCGATAAGCTACCTTCCCAACACGATCCAGTATTTAAAAAGGACCGATATACCTAAGGCTCAGCTTCCCCTTCTTCCCAAATCTCATTACTCTCTTCCAACGAGATATTCGAAAGAACACTTTATCACCCACTTCAAACTCTAGGTCTTTTATTTAGTTGTTGGCATAAATTTTTTGTCGACTCTGAGCTGCTCTAATGTGTTTTTGAATAGATCGGACTTTTTCTACCATCTCATCAACAAGATCAGGTCCTAATAGCTTTCTTTCCCCAACTTCATCCCATCAAGTTGGAGTTCATCATTTCTTTCCATAGAGAGCTTCATACGGATCCATCTGAATACTGGAGTGAAAGATATTATTATAGGAAAATTCCACCAAAGGTAGGTTTTTATCCCAACCACATTTGAAATCCATAGATCATGCTCTTAACATTTCTTCTAGAGTTTGAATTGTCCTCTCAGACTGACCATCTGTTTGAGGATGATAAGCAGTGCTGAAACTCAACTATGTATCTAGAGTATGCTGATGACTTCGCCAGAACTTCGAGGTAAACCTCGGATCCCAATCAGGTATAATGTAATGTGGTACTCAATTCAATCTTACCACTTTACATATATCCTAGCAAGCTGATCTGGAGATAAATCTTCCCTAATAGCAATGAAGTGTGCCGACTTCATAAGACGATCAACTATAACCCAGATAGCATTTTTGCTTTTGGATGTTTTAGGAAGTATAGTGACAAAGTCCATAGTGATGTTTTCCCATTTCAATTCTAGTATGGGTAATGGTTGTAACATCCCTTTAGACTTTTGTCTCTCAGTTTTAACTTGCTGACAAACCATGCATCGAGAGACATATCCAACCACGTCTCTTTTCAGGCCATCCCACCAGAAGTACTCTTTCAAGTCCCTTCATGCTTCTAGGATGAATAGAGAATGAAGAACTATGAGCTTCATCCAGCAACTCCTTCTTTAATTCGGGGTTTGGAGGAACAAAAACCCGATTCCTGAACCCTATTATCCCATCTCAATCAAGGTTTAATTCAGGAACATTTCTCACATTCTTTTGTAACTCTACATCTTGTTTTTGTGCCTCTTTAATCTTCACATGTATGGATGGTTGAACATTCATTTGAGAAAGATAAGAGTTTTCCACTTCCATTATAACTCCATGATCCATCCTTTCTAAATCCATAAATATCAGATCTTTTTTGATCCTCATCATGGATATGCTAGTATGGTCTTATTGACATAATGCGTCCACCACCTTGTTTGCTTTCCCAGGGTGGTAATGAATTGAGCAGTCGTAATCCTTAATCATCTCCAACCATCTTCTTTGGCGCATATTCAGCTCCTTTTGTGTGAAAATATTCTTTAAACTTTTTTGATCAGTTTAAATATCACACCATTCACCATAAAGATAATTCCTCCAAATATTTAATGCAAATATTACCACATCTAACTATAAATCATGAGTTGGGTAATTTTGCTCATTAATTTTCAAATTTCGTGAGGCACAAGATATCACCATATCTTTTTTGCATGAGAACACACCCCGATCCCTTCTTGGATGTGTCACTGTTGATCACAAACCTTTCTCCACTACAGGGCAGTGTGAGCACAGGTGAACTGGATAACCTTCTTTTCAAATCCTTGAAATTCTCTTCACACTCCTCTTTCCACACGAACTTAACTCTTTTTCGAGTCAACCTGGTGAGTGGATTAGATAATCGTGAAAAATCATTCTCAAAACATCGATAATATCCATCCAAACTAAAAAAACTTCGGATCTCAGTTATTGTTGTTTGTATCGACCATCTTTCGATAACCTCTGTTTTTACTGGATCCACATATATCCCATCTTTTGAGATTATGTTACCCAAAAATGCAACTTTTTAATGCCAAAATTCACACTTGGTAAATTTGGAATAAAGCTTCTCCTTTCTCAGGGTATTCAATACAATTCTCAAGTGATCTTTATGTTCTTCCTTGCTCTTTGAATAGACAAGAATATCGTCTATAAATACTACCACAAACTGATCATGATAGTCTCTAAAGACTCTATTCCTCAGATCCATGAAGATAGCAGGGGCATTAGTAAGACCAAATGGCGTCACTATAAATTCATAGTGTCCATACCTTATACAGAAAGCCGTCTTTGGTATATCCTCCCCTTTTACCCTTAATTGATGATACCCTAAATGAATATCAATATTGGAAATGTATTGAGCTCTGCGTAATTGGTCAAATATGCCATTAATGCGTGAGAGAGGATATTTGTTCTTGATCGTGATCTTGTTATGTCCTCGATAATAAATGCAGAGTCTCATTGATCCATCTTTCTTCTAAACAAACAGAACAGGTGCTCCCCAAGGTTTCGCACTAGGGCATATGAATCCGTTATCAGGATTCTCTTGGAGTTGCTTCTTCAATTCCTGCAACTCAATTGGGGATATTCTATAAGGTTTCTTTGAAATAGTCAAATCACTCGGTACAAGTTCTATTGAAAACTAAACTTCACAATTTGGTGGTAGACCCAGAAATTCCTCTAGAAATACATCATCAAACTACCATACAATGGTCATATTCATAATCTTGAGTTTCTCACCAACCATTTGAGATAAATAACCTACATTTACTAGAATCAACACCCATAATATTGAAGAAATTTCCTCTGGAAGGTTATATTCATCCTTGCATCGATAGACAATCATAGATTGATCTAGAATATTAAATGTGATTTCCCTTCTTTGGAAATTTATATGAGCTCCGTATAATGAAATCCAATCCATGCTAAGAATCACATAAAATTCTACTATAGGAAGGATCACAAGATTTGCAAGAATCACTTTCCCACAAACATCAATCGGGGAAGAATTAGAAACTTTTAATGTGACCATTGTGCCATTAGAAGTTGTCACATCTAACTAAACATCTAATTGTTGAGTTAATACAGCGATACTCATAGAAAATTATTCAGAAATAAAAGAGTGGGTTGATCCAGAATCAAATAAAACATTTTCAACTTTAGAGTGGATGGAAAGCGTACCTTTCACCACTTCGTTATCGTACTCCACATCACCGATAGTAATTGCATGTGAATTTCCTTTGTCTTTGGCCTTAAGAGTTTATTGACATCAATCATCATCAACAACCCTTGGATTTGAGCATTGATTGGCATAATGCCCCATATCTTTTCACTTGAATCATTGAAGTGTAGGAGGTGCATTATGTGTATCCTTTTCTTTGTTCGCATTATTAGACATCTTCTTCCCATTATTTTGAAATTCAAATGCCCGATGACCTTCTTTTCCACACATAAAACATTTGATTGTCCCTTTAAGGAAATTCCCTCCATGTTTCATTCCACAATTTGAGCATAAAGGAAAAATAATCTTCTTTTCAGTGTAGTCTTTATATTTTCCTTTGAATTCCATTTTCCACTTCTTATCAAACCCATATGGCTGATGGGTTACTCCAATCTCCATCTCAACCTTGAGAGCACATCCAAAAATTCCCTCATAGCTATTGAAGTTCCTTATGGCTAACGCCCTTCAAAGACTTGGTTTTAAGCCACCAAAAGATCGATCAATTTTACTCTCAGGTTAGATAATAATTCTGGGATTATACCCTACAAGTCATGTAAAATTAGCTTCGTAGGTACCAACCGATTCATCATCCTTTTGCTTCAGTTCAAGAAACTCTTTCTCCATATTTGTTCAGAGAATAAAAGGGAAGTAATTATTGAAAAATAAGCTCTTGAACTCATCCCATTCCATGGACTCAATTTCATATCTCTGCCTCGTATTCTTGATAAGATTCCACCATTTATCAGCATCACCTTCCAAATGATACACTGCTAAGATGACTTTGTCATGTTCATAACATTGAAGAACTGAAAATATATTTTCAGTGGTACTAATCCATTGTTTAGTTACTAATGGATCAGAAGACCCTCTGAATGAAGGTCGATGCTGCCTCATGAAGGATTCAACAGAATGATGGTCCTTCCTTTGAATGTTTGGAAGTCCTGCATGGTTCATAGCTTGAGAAAGTTGTGTGAGCAAGGCTACAATATTTTTTATTCCATCTCCCATAACATTTGGTTTCTCAGGGGGATAATAATTGCATTGCCCATCGCATTCCTCATTAACATGGTTCCTTCAGGTTCCAAACATTTACTAAAACCAAGAAGCACAGTGTGAGCAACACTAATCATAATAGGAAAACCACATAATCATGAAAAAAATTTCACACTTAAGTTCTTATCATAGGTTGTTCATGGACATTTATAAAACACTAATATTGTGTTCTATACTTAGACTTATCCTTAGGGTTTTTACTAAGGCTTTCACATCCTAGTTTCCAAAGGTTGGCTATACCTTTCCTCTAATACCAACTATAACGACCCAGACTTTACATACATTGTTATTACGATAGAGTTGAAGCATACTTATTACAACATATAACAAAACCATGAAATGACTATATAGGTATAGTGTCTTTAGAGTCTGGGAAACATAAACAACTGGTTCATAAAATCAACTACATTGTCTCCCATTTATTTCATCATATCTAGAGTTCTTTTTTGGCGTATCCTACTTAATATCCTTCTTCCTAACATGGGGAAAAGAGAACATACAAAAGGGTAAGCTCAAATGCTCAGTAAGGGTAAAAAAAAGAAATATCAGTAATATTCATAAGAAAATAACATTTTGAAAATCTTAACCTGCAAAAGAGGTCATAATATCATGTCATGGGATAAATCATAGTAATGAAACGTAATCCCAAATAATCATAACATAAAACATGAAACTTTGTGGAATACACACATAATCATAGAAAATCATTTCATATTAGTCAAGGCTCATTTCCAATACCATCATAGAGGACAAAGTCCATTACTAAACCGAGTTCACTCCTCGTTCCAGTCCTGTACCACTAAACCAGTTTAACTTGTCATTATAGCCATGTCTATCTAATGAGATAAAAATATTTACCCAATACATTGGAGGGAGATATAAGTCCCACCCATCTCATAATCAAACCATTCTTATGTGTGCCACAAAATCATAAATCATACATCATAGCATAAACCATGTAATAAAAATGGGATTCGTAAACATCATGCCATCATAACATAACCCATATAAGATAAAAGGGCATCATAAAATTAATTCCATCATAAAAAATCAAATAAATGTAAAAATAGGTATAGAAACAGAACCCTATTTTATCTTATATGGAAAATAATTTTGATAAACCACTTGAACACCATTATTGAGGAAAATATCCTTTCTACTTCAAAAGCATTTTTTTCCTTTTGTAACATTTAGTACAATTTTAAACTAAAAGAAGTTGATTAAAAATAAACTTTAAAACTTGTAAAGGAAGCTTCTTGGAAATAATGTTCTAAAAATCCATTCATGCCAACAAGTTAAAAAAAATTCTTCTAGTACTTTGGCTGGAATAGTCAAAAAGTACCTCGTACGAAAAACGACAAAAGATTCCTTTTATATATTTTAATAAAAACTCACCGAAGAGTAAAATTGGATTTAAAAAATTTTATGTGGATTGAAATAATATTACATATTGAGGAAACATGAATGTGGATGATAAAATACACCCCAGTAGATACTAGAGTACAAACAATCTCGAATAAAAATGAGATTGTGAGATTTTCCCTTACCTTAGGTCTGATATGCTTCGTATGTATCAAAACCTCCTATAATATGGTTTAAATAATATTAATTGAATTATTACACAATCATATTCATTTTTATGATATCATATATGGTCATATTAGTATCTTCTTAGTAGTAATATTTCATTTCTACTTGTTATTCGGGTGTTTATTGCTTTATGTTCTTATGCGTGTTTTGTTGAATAAATTCTTATTACTCTTTATAGGTTATAGATACATCATTTATGGAATGGTATTAGTGTAATATATATCATATTAATTCATTCATTTCATTTATATAATCATTATTCAATGAATATCATATAGAACGAGTCGCATCACATCGTGGAGACGGTAGGCCGTATGTATGCACAAGTGTTGATATCATTCCCATGATTGTAGAATTGTATTGAAGTGTATGTATAACATTTCTGAATAAATAAAACGTTATAATAATAATATATAGTTATTTATTTACACCATTATACCCATCCATGTAAGGTGGTGGTGGAAAACATATTACACCACGTCATGGAGACGGTATTCCGTGCGTACACACGCGCGGTGATTTTGTTTACCATATGATGGATAAGAGGTGAAATAGGATTTTTTCATATTTATAATAAAATATTAGTATATGAGGGATACTTATGTTATTACCTCATAATTAAACTACTAAAGAAGAGGGAGTAGAATAATAATGAAACTTGAAGAAAACGGTAGAAGGTATTACCTCTTCTTTGAAGTGCCTCCTTTAAACTTCTCTTAGGCCACTAGAGTTGGCATATTGAGAAGACAAATACCTCTAGTAGGTTTCTATGGAAGTGGGGAAGTTAAATGGGAAGGGTTTGGCTGTGATTGAAGGCTCAAAGTGGTGTGATGAGGAAAGGGATGAGGTGCCCTTTTATAAGGGAGGAGAGGAGCACATTTGGAATGTGTGAAAATATTATTTTATTATAATCATATCTTCAGTTTCAATAAGCCCAAAAATAATTAAACATGAAGGTAATATGACTCATGTTCTAAATAAAACCATCTAACTAGAATTGGACATGTTTTGGAAAATATTTTAATCCTTATAATCGTATTAATTTAAATCATTTATTAATGAGGTAAATACTGCATCATTATTGTGTCATAAATAATTTAATTTTTATGATGTATAAAAATTATAAAAAAACACCAACATGTAGGAAATATTTTTTTCATTCCAATTAATATTTATAGTTGAAATGATAATTTATATATCCCAAATATAAAAATTAATTACTAAGGGATTTTTTTGTTAATGCCAATTTTGTCTTTACATTAAATTAATTAATCTAATGTGTCATTGTCTTTCATAAGTGGCTCCATGGGGTCCCAAAATTGACCCAAGGATGCCCATGGTTGGCCATTAATCATCCAATAAATTTTGGACAAGTGTTAAGGTATTTGTTAATTATTATAATTTTCTTTTAATCTTGAATTACCCTATTTACTTTTAACCGTGGTAAATAAAAGTAAACAGTTACTATTCACAAAAAATTATTTTTATCTAATTGAACCACATTTTACTCCTTGATATTAATGGTGTATCTCAGATTTTCAAAATTCAACTCACAGAAGTGGTAAAATTTTGTTTGATGAACAATTGCAAAAACTCATAGGAGGTGGGTAAAAGACGGTGAAAAGTTCAATACCATTTTTTTATAAATCTAAAATTATTATAAAATGATTCCAATGAATTTAATTGAACATATATAAGTATTATGTATCTATTTAGACCTAATATAAATTTAAATCTAATAAATTATTATTTAAATACAAATTTGGTTTTAACCAAAAACTCAGTGTTTTCACTATTCATAAAAATTGATGTTTTTTTCAGAAAAATACCAAAAATTTAGCCTAAGCTATATTTGATATTCAGAATTCAAAAATTATGTCTATTTTTCTAAATTAAAAACATATAAGTGTATTTAATTAATTTTAAATTTAATTCCCGTTATCAAAACAAAAAGCATGTTTTTAAGAAACAATAACTATCAAAAGATCATCACCTGTTTATGTCCAATTTCAAAGGGAAATTAATTCCAATGACCAAAATTGGATTAAATGTTAAAAATATATTCTAATTAAACTTTAAAACCAATTAAAAAGATAATCTATCCATATAAATTATTGCGATAAAAAAAGTTGTTTTTAATTAAAATATAGCGTGTTTTTGCTATTCATCAAAATATGAAAGTTATCAGAATAATATGAACAATTTATCCAAAGTAAATTTTTATATCTTGATTCCAAAGAAGATTTTTATTTTGTCAAATTGAACTAAAAAAACATGTCAAAAACTAGATTTAAAATGCGTGCTTCATCAAAAGGTCGTAAAACTACATTTTTTGAAAAATACTTCTTTTATCCGAAAAGATGATTTTGTTTTCATACCTCATTCTAGAAAATGTGTAAGATGGTTTATAATGTTATAAAATTTAAAATTCAGTTAATACTATTCATAATGGCTAGTTCATAATATTATAATAATATATCATTGTTTAGTGAAACTCGGTACTGCGTACTAAACACACTATCGAGGAAGGTCGCGATTGCGTGTAACGCAAGCCAAGATAGTGTTGTGTACAGTGAAAGATTCCTTTGCGTATAACATAATACATAAAAATATATACTTCTCATAAAATATCAGGGTGTTACACCTACCTACGGTTTCCCTTGATATTTTAATGGTAGATCTCTTCCTCCAGAACCAAGGGGATGAACTTCTCCTGTTTATAAATTCATTTCCCATGGTGGACAGCCTGGGGAATCTATGTTAGCTGAACATTATCTGAAGCCCTTAGTGTGGTATATTCTTCAGAACAAGGATACTAGGTAACATGGAGTTGGTGGTGACGTCTTCCATCGTGGGGATCCTGTGTAGTAAGGAAAAATTCATTGAAGAGTTCTATATTTGTCTCCCTTAGATAACAAAGGTACTTATTTTTTTCATTTAGGGGATAGGTTTCTGAAATTATTAGAGGTTTGAAGTGGGTCCACCCTGTTTACGATTATCATCCACTATTGGGGAGGTTGCTGGAAAAATTTCACCAATTTGAGGGCATATCTTGTAGCCTCCAATGTGGGGAGATTACCATTCTAGTGGTACTCCAAGAACATCATATTTGAAACCCATAATTGGAGACATTGGTTGAGTAACAGAGTCCTATATTTTTTGGAAGACTCAACTGGTGTGTTGATTGATATGTGTCTCTATGAGAACATTTATGATTCCATTGGATTTATGGTATCTCTGAAGAAATTCAGTATATGTGAAAAGTAATAAAAAAAACCACATAAAATTATCATCTCATGATCGTACACATAATTGATGACATATCTTATCCCTCTTCCTTGATGGATGTGAAAGGGGATTTTATGAGGGTAATACCGCCACTATGATTAAGTGTTCACGTCAGGTTCACCATTGATGTTTCGACCTAAAGTGCATGTTTCACCCAATAATGAAATGGTTCGATAGGGACTGGGCAGTATATCCTTATTATCTCATAAATTAGGTTCCATATTTATGTGTTTCACGTCGGTCTCATCATTTTGTTTCGACCTGAAGCATCTTGGGTTCAATGAGTCATTGTAGGGGGGTATGTTTCTTTTCAATGACTCTAGGTTGGGAATAATTTCTTTAGATATCCTCCAATGGGTTTATCTGAAGAGACATAAATACCCAACAGATATCACAATCATGATTCATGTACCTTCATTCCTATTGTAGGTGTTCAATGGGTCATTTGGCCAACAACACTTGAGAGATCACATTTCTTGAGAGGATGTGAACTCAGGATCATCACATCCATTTGGGGGTAACTATTGCCTATTCTGGGACTCTCTTATAGATTAAATCCATGTTCATGTGGTCATGAATCCTTGGTTCATTGAAATTCATGTGTCTTTGGACTACCCCTAAGTATGATCAAACATAAATACACATGTTTTATGAATTATAAATAATAATTTGATGTTCTTCATCAATGTTACCCTATTATATATAGATAAAGAATTCCTTAGTCATTCACCAAGACAATGCTAGTTTTGATCCATATGTGAAGGAACCATAGAGTTTATCATCATCCAGGGGGAATGGAAACTGTCTGAATGTTGGGATCTAGCTCATAAGCAGGGCTTCCTAAATATTCTTGTGAGAGGAATTATATCCCATATAGCTCGATAAGCTGTGACTCATTCATGGAAGCGGCCCATTTGAGGGGGTCATGATTGGGTCTTACACCAAATAGGAGGCTTGTTTACCTCTAGTTGGGACTTACATCTATGAAGAAGGCCCATTGATCTTGAGCCTCAGATAGGTATCCTACGTATCCTAGATAGGGAAAAAATTAGAGTTCTCATAGTTCAACTCGTCGACTGAATCCTATAGATGGAATGACCACCACTAATATCCAATCCCACTAGATTCATTCTTGATGTGAGAAACAAGAGGAAATGGTAGATCTGGAAAATAATATAGTTCCCCCTCTCCACTAGCAGGAAAAAAGAAGATGATCATGGAAGAGTCCAGGGATTTGACACTTAATTGATGAGATGTTAGGGGATTACCTCATATGGAGTGACCTTTTGGATTGATGTTGGGGTATACTAAAGTTTAAAGTCATATAAATTACATGATGGAATCATAGTTTAATGTCTTGTCGTAGGGACTAATATCATGCAGTTTACATTCATGTGGTTAGGATAAATTCCATATAGTTTATCATCATACGGTTATTTTGATAACTCATAGTTTAAGGTCATAGAGTTTAGAAAACATGATATATAAATCACGGTTAACTATAGGATAATAAGGACAAGACATTATGACATGAATCAAACAAAAGTGGGAGGATAGTGTAAACCATGACATAGATATTTTCAGATCATGGTAAATGATAAGAGTCGTGGAATATATTAGGGAATATGAAGGTATGAAAACACTCTCCTAAGGAATAATTTTTATATAGTTGAGAGGACTTTTTTGTAGGAAACTTATGTTGATCCTCTAGGTCATTTTGTTTATAGTAATATACAGAAGTCCTTAAGTCATTGACCTTACATTTCAATGGGACATTGAGGTTTATAATGATTTGAAATTTCCTAGGACATAATGTTTGATGGATAGAGAAGAGTGTGTCTAGGTATTTACGAAACATTCAGACTACGATTTTTTATGGAATTTGGGATCAACATGGCATATGAGGCAGGTGATGAGGTTTAAGAGTATTATTTGGAGTTTCTAAACACATGTAATTTAAGTGATGGACGTTGGGTGGCATAAGGGTGCAACATAAAATATTATTAACCCTTCATAAAAAGCTGACAGTGCAACTCTTCATTTTTCATGGGGTTAGTGACAGTAGAAAACGGATCAACCCAGAGTGGTGGTAATGCACCTAAGTCGTGATCCAATGTGAGGGTGAAGGGGTTCATCCCCTACAGTATGGAACAATGGGTCAATGTGATTTTCCTCATACGTTTGGCTGCCTAGGAGCTAGCCGTAATAGAGAAACTACAGTGGTTTGGCCACAAAGGAGTTGTTCACAAAGGGTTTTCCATAGATGATTTTCTTTAAAGAATCGTTCGAGAGGCATCATCTGTGGAGGGCAGTCCACAAAGGATCATTTGTGAACTATTTCATTGTACAAGTTTTTCCATGAACTATTTCCCTCAATAGGTCATCTGTGAACTATTTTCCTCAAAGGGTCCTCTGCAAACTCTTTTCATCAAAGGGTTAGTTTGTGAACTATTTTTTGAATAGGTTCTATCTGTGATGAGATTATTATTCTTCCATGAAGTCATTTTTATTTGATTTTTATGTGATAAAATTAATCAACATTTCTAATAATGACATCGAATCTATATATTATCATATGTAGACAGTCTTCCAATAGAGGTTTGTTGGATAGAGTCTGCAAAGTACATCAGGTGTGAGAGATATTTATCCCAAACCCTCTATATTTTTCTCCAGGCCCCATCCACTTTTCCCCCCTGAGCTCTTTGTCCAATATTCTTCTTTTCAAGTTCACCTATGGGGATATTTATAGAGGAGTAGAGTGGGTGGCTAAACTTCTTTTTTTGAATCTCACAGAGGATTCCAAACACGTGGATCACTTAATTTGTATTCTCCATCATTTTTCGGAACTAGCGATGCCACCTCAACCCGTTATCTACTTAGTTTACAGGGGATATTCATTTGTGGGTGAGGAAATCACCCCCTCAGAACCACAAATGACATTTTATTATTTTTGGAGGCCATTGATACCATATACTTCAATGAATTGTTGAGTTCGTAGACACCTAGAGGAATATCTTGTAAAGTGACAGTCTGAGAAAGAATTTGGGATTCACAATGGTTCCCCTTTGAACCATTTCATCAATCTTCTTGAGGATTTTACATCCAATGGTTTTTAAATTTGATGCAATTTTATTCATCATGAATGAAAAATTATCATGACCCATTAGGGTTTTTATAATTTTTTTAGGATTTTATGTGTTTTTAGGGTTTTTAAAGTCTTTTAGTGATTTTATGGTCTTTTGATATTTTTAGAGTTTAGGGGTTTTAGAGGGATTAGTTTTTTTGGGCCTTTTAGTGGTTTTTTTGGTTTTTTTGGTTTTTTGGTATTTTGGGTCATTTTCGGGTATTTTTTGCAGTGTTTAGAATTTTTTTTTTGGTTTTTTGGTTTTTCTGGTATTTGGGGTTTTTATTGTTTTATGGGTTTTAGATTATTTTTATAGTTTTAAGTATTTTTAAGGGTTTCCATTGGGTTTTAAGGTTTTTTTGGGGTTTTTTGGGTTTTTTGTTTTTTTGGTATTTAGGGTTTTACGAGTGCTATGTATTTTTATGGTTTTTAGGTATTTATGTGTTTAGGGTTATTTTAGGATTTTTAGGGTTCTTTTAGGGTGTTAAGGGTTTTCAGGGTTCTTTTAGTGTTTTGGGATTCTTTTAGGGTTTTGGGGGTCTTTTAATGTTTTTATGGGTTTTTAAGGTTTTCTAGGGTTTTAAAGGTTTTGGGGGTTTTTAGAGTTTTTAGGGGGTCTGTGAGTTTTTATATTCTTTGGGGGTTATGGTCTTTTTTGTGTTTTTATGGTTTTTAGGGGGTTTCATTGTTTTTTTCACTTGAATATGTGTGTGTATCCAAAACACAAATGGTCTGTTAGGAATTGGGTAGTGTATCCTTTTTATCTTGTAAAGGAGGTGGCATAATTAAGTCATTTATGTCAGGTCTACCATTTCATTTGAATAGAAGGCTCATTTGTGACCTGGAAAGTTGACTTCATGGGGTTAAATATTGTACAATCACTAGCATCGGATACAAGTTCTTTGATGGCCTACAATAGGTTTATTCTTAGATCTAAAATCATCCAATGACTCTCACATATTTGATTAATGGAGATTCTTTCCAATGGTAGGCATTTGTTGGATGATTTGAGCAATGAATACTAAGAACTCACAATGTTCAAGATGAGGGGAAATCAAGATCATCTCACCGTTTTGGGGGGAACTATCTTCTCTTATATTACGTGCTTATATATTTAATCTATGTTCTTTTGTTTGTAAATCCTTAGTTCATTCCCAAGAATGTGTCTACAGATTACCTCTATGTAATATCGATCACAAATATGTATGGGTTCAGAATTTTCTCAATGTATATGAGGTTCTCCATCAATGTTAGCCATTTGTGGATAAGTTAGGAATTCCTTAGTCGTTAATTGAGACAATGTTGGTTCAAGCCATTCAATGAGGTATTATAGAGTTTATTATCATCTTTGGGGGATGATAATTGTTTCATTGTTGGGTTAAACACTTATGGTGGGTTTCCTACATATCCTTGTAAAAGGAATTAAAACTCACGTAGTTCGGTTCCACTTAATTGGGAACATCACCTTTTAAGGTCATGCGATGAGGACCCATCAATGCAGTTTAATATCATGCAATGAGGAAATCTAATAGGAAGGTGACTAATCAATATTTCATGCTGGACATATGCCAAGGTGGTCCATGGGACCCATAAGGGATGTGCTATTTTGGGAGGATTTGACACTACCAGGGAAATGCTCGAAGAACATTAGGGTGGACTTGGGAGCAAGGTTTGGACTTAAAGGAGGCTTCCTACATATCCGGATCATTTGGGAATAAAAACCGTGTATTTAGGTTCCACTTATGAATTTTTTTTGTCATGTGGTGAAGATGATTGTGAACCCATGTGAATATGAATATGTTGGGATTGAACCTCAAGGAGGTTTCCTACACATCCAAGTTAATTGGGAATCAAATTCAATATAGTTCTAAAAGTTTGGGCTTATGAATGGGAGCTTCCCATTTAGTTCATGGATGGGGATTACATCTAAAGAGAAGGCACATTTTAATTTTGGGGTCATGAAGATGTTAGGATCTACACTATTCTCTAAGCCTATGTGAGTCATTCTTGGTGTGAGAAACAAGATAAATCAGTATATCTATTGATCATGAAACCCTACCCATCCAATAATGGATGGTGTTGGATCCCAAAGGGGGAGAGAGTGGGGATTTGAGTGCTCCCTTTTCTTCAATTTTCTTCATATCTATAATAGTCATGTTTTAAAATATACCTAGATACATCCCAGGAAGAGGCGAAGAGGAGAAAGAGTGTCAGCTCCCACGTGAAAGGGTAGGGGCTTACCTTAGTGGGAGTTCCCTAAAATTGGTTCTAGGTAAGTGGAGGAGTGTCACTCCTTATCAAAACGAAATTAATGTGTGATATCCTTTGTCTAATATTGATCCTTGTCAAAAGAAAAGTCATGTAATTTCCCTTAATCACTAGAATGGTTAAGTATACATGAGTAAACCAAGGTTGAAACCTAGGTTACCATGGGAATCTACACTTAGGGACATTTAGGGGCTTCACCGTTGTTGATGCTCCTTTCCATCATAGAGTCTAATGAATGGAAAAGGGAAATTACATAAACATAAAGAGATTCATCCTTTTAGAACATCATAAATTGACAAATCCATGAACAAGGAACCTTTTAAACATGGGTCTTGCAAGTTTCATTATGGTCGCGCAAGTCACTTATGTGCCACATATGGGTCATGCAAGTGACTTGCACGCCCAATTCTTTTTTCGGAAAAGGTGCTCAGGTGTCCTATAAATACCCCATGTGGGCCCCCCATTTGGAGGATGGATTTTACAAAACTCAGAATTAAGCTCTGGTCACCCTAGTCTCTGTTTTAGGTCTTACAAACACTTCTACGGTAATAACTCTTGTTTCTCACACCGAGCAAGACTCACGTGAGCTTAGAGTGTAAAAGTAATTATAGCATCTCCCTTTGAGCCATTAATCTTGCATAAACCTCACATTTCTTCCTCTAACTATGTGGGTTCTGATTCCTTTTCTAACAAGGATATGTAGGTATCCCATCTGCGGGTACGATCCCAACTCTAAAATAGTACCAGTCTTTCTAAATGACAATAAACTTCAAGTGCCCGACTGAGTGGCTTTAAAACCAGTATGGTTATCATAGTGACCAAGAGATTTCTATATAATGTATTGAAGGATACCATTGACTAAGAATCTCTAATTCATATAGATGATTATCTATTGATAAAGAACTTCAAATACATATAAAAGATTCTCTAAATCCCACAGATATCTATCATTTATTGCAAAGTCTAATAGAAAAACACGTTTTCATGCTAGGTAAATTAATAAGGATTTATGAACATAACTCAAATCTATAAGATAGTCCCCGAGTAGACAATAATTGCCTACAAAATGGTGTGATGAGTCTGACCTCCCATCCTCTCGACCAATTCAAATTCTTAAGTCTCATTAGTCCATAACTAATGGGAACCTACCCATGGAATGTAGGTCCAAATGGATATAGAATCATTGGATGTTTCCAGTTCTATGAATAAACCTATTAGAAACAGATTGGAAAGCTTGAACCTTAATGAAACAAGTCCATACCCATTTCTAGAAGAAACAAAAATGGTGAACCCGACATGAATCCTTAACCGAGTTAAATGATGTTTTACCTATTTTTAAGGCCCCTATTTAACTAAATGTGGGGTCCAGCAAAGCAATCAATAACATATGTGCTCAGCCAAAAGATGTAGTCTGGCCAAACATATCTTGACTATGTCTATTATATCAAATAGACACTCTTTTCCAAGATCTCTCTGCATTACAGAAATGGATTCTTTAAAGTTCATAACTATGAATGTCTCGGCCACTACTTCTATTGGATCCTCATCTGCTATGAGGAAGACATCACCTACTCAGCGTCTTCAATGCTGGGTCTCAAATGCATTGGTTAAGGAATACCATCAACACAGTACCATTCAGACTCTAGAGGCCGATTGACAATCCCTCCAAGTTAATATCTCACCCTGGTTGTCTGGACAGTGATGACCAGGGGTCAAGAAGCAGGTAGTGCCAACCACCGTTTCCAGTAGTTTTGGGTCTTTATCCCAGGAACATAATCACCAGTCCCTCCCATATTATGGGGAGGTGAATAAATAGGTCACTCAAGGCCTTAGTTCATGAAGGAAGGATTACTTCCAGAGGACTCCCATTAATAATAAATCCATGACTCGTGTGGTAGTGCACCCTCAACATGATGAGGGTATCACCTTGAGGGGTTTGGCTGAGGTTCCTTAGACCCGAGCACTCAATAAAAACTATTAGAGGTGAAATCTGGTGAACAGGAAGAATGTTCTTACTTCATCCCCCTTCAGAGAAGTCCATCAATCCAACATGATGGAAAACAATGAGCGGGCATATACACTTTTCCATCCTGATGTTACTGCCCAGTAGACTCATCTGATAGTAACACACCAATCCCACCAGGAAATTCTGGTGGTGTATTATAGGCAGACATATATACCTGTTTATAATTCATCAGCTAGTCTGCAGGCTTGTCTGACTGCAACCAAAGAAACTCACCAATCAAACGTGGTGGGGAACAATCAGCAGGTACATACACCTACAATTCATCAGGATAACCAACATTCTCATTTGTTAGCACCAGGAGATGTCAATTGGAATGCTCCAATGACAAGCAGGAGGTAGACACAATATTCTGCCCCCACACATGAGTACTGTCAAAATTCACTGATAGGAAAAGGAGGACATGATCAAGCACATACACCTACTCTAGACAGGGAGTGTACATATATTCCCATTCTGGTAGCTGAAGTCCCCTAGCACATTCTATGAATGGTGAAAGAGAAGAAGAAAATCCCTTCCCATATTATGGATGCCTATCCTAATATTATAACAACTTTAACAACATCATAGGGAAGGAATCATAAATCTATCCCTATCAATGGAGTGACTCATCAACATGTCACCCCAGAATAGATACACACCTCTGTACTAGTCTAGGATGGTTGTGGGGCATACTCCCCCATGTCATACAAACAATCAAGTCATGCACATACACCCGATTTGAATGAACATAATAGGCCTAACCTGGGTACGTCTCCTGAGAAGGCACATACATCTATCCATAATAACCACTTTTTTCAAAAAGTGGGTTCCAAAGTGAGTAAGAAGGCATCTAGGAAAAATACCCATCCAACAAAGTCAAGAAATCAAGATCCAATCTACAATAAGGCCTTTCTTGATGCTGGAGTTCTTGATGCACTTAGAAAATTATCTGTTACAACTCACAATTCTACTCTCTCATTTCCAAATTCTGGAAGTAACAACAATAATTCCTAAGGTCTTCATCAGACACTTCCTCATGAAGGCTTGATTCATAATAGTTCGGTCGATCTTGAAGTATCATCTTTAGATGAGATCCACAATAACCCTCTGCATTGCCATAAGATCAAGGAGTGAAATGTTTCATCATTTTCTGTAACTGACCATGGTGGTCCTCCCCATGATAACGAATTTAGCTGTGAAATTCCTCTCTGTAGTAGTAATTTTCATTGCCTGGAAAATTCTCCAAAGGAAAATGCAGTAATGAGAAAGCCCTCTAATCATAAGGCACTTGAAAATTTGAAGCCAGCCATGTCTGATGCTTTACCGCTAGCAGGTGAAATACTTTCTCAATCAGAAGATAGCCTGGGGTGTAGGTCATTCTTTGAACCATCCTTGGGTCATGTATCTTCTAATTTGTTAAATGAATTCTCTACCAATCTTGTTGAATCTGATGAAAGAACAATGAAGCACCAGCATTGGTCTAATCCGGTAGAGGAATCCTTAACGAATGATAAGGAAGAAGTGCTAAATATGAGAAAACAACTAGCAAAAGATGAAGTAACAGTCATGTTTTGTCCTTTGGATGACTCTCAGTATAATATTCCAAAGATGTTGATGGAAGATTGTTTTCAACATATTCATCTCAACATGTGTAAAAATCTTTGTCACTTAAAATAGAAAATATTATCTTACGATGAATATGAAATTCAAATTAAGATAATAGATGGGTTAAAATGCCAAATTGATTTGGCATCTCTCTTAGTTTCCCAATATCAAAAGGTTGAAAAGAATTAGAGATCCCGTCAGCATTCATGCCTTGGCACATTAAAAAGGGTGCGCTAGTTAATTACCAATGCCCCTTCTGGTATTCATATCAGGGGATGTGGTGTTCATGGAGCACTACATTTCACTGTACTCTCAAGTCAACAAATCTCGCGAAAGGTGGTCTCATGAAATGTTATTTCACATGGTTGGCCACAAACAATTGGTATTGTGTGTAATCAAATGCTTGATCGGGAACATGCCTCAACTAGTTCTTCCCAAAGTCAGACATACAAAGAACAAGTTCTCGAATTTCTCTTGCATCAAGAAAATGAGAATATCAAATAGGCTTATCATTTAGAATATGCACATCATCAGGTGACAGAAGTATCAGAAATCATCCAACGGTCATTTGAGCCAGGTGATTTGAGTGGATGTAGGTTGATACATCCAGCCAATTTTCGGACTAAATTCTGCAAAATCAAGAGATATTTTAAGAATGTATCTGATGTATCAGCTCAAGAGACACCTCAACTTGCCAGACTAGGGACACTTTTAACTCAACCCTCAGGATCAACAAATAGGATTCGAGGAGTTGACCAGGATCAACAAGAATAGCCCTAGTCCACTAGACTGGAGACTTTTTCAAATACTCAATCTCTTCCTCAGTGAAAGTCAGTTTTCTCTTGATTAGCGAAGAAGACATAAGAGGAACGAAAAGCTAAATTATCAGGAAATTACGTCCAAATTACAGTTCATCAAGAAGTTCCAAAGGGATCAACTCAACAAAAGGCAATGTCTCATAAAGGACATGGAAGCAGACAATATCGTAGAAATGCCGATAGAAGGGATGTAATGTGTTATGCATTGATAAATGTCCTCAATGCCATTGTCACTGATCCCTCAGAATGTGAAGCTCACTCATGGGAATCAGATGAATAAGTTCAGGTTCAAGATACTGTACGTACTGAAACAAATGAGAAAGGTGTGCATACCCGGAATCGAAGGCTTACCCAGAATCTAGGTATTCCTTCAAATAACCAACTCCCTCCCTCTCTGAAAGGCGTCCAACAAGGGGAAATGAAAAAATTGAGGTTACATTCCACCCTACCTCTAGAGAAGGTCAATCACTCTCATTAGAGGAAAGGTTCACACAACAAGAGGCAGAAATGAAAGAGTTAAGGCGGTTGAATGCAGAACTACTTCAAGGTAGTCTTCCTCCTAAGCGTGATGGAGTTAGTCAGTCAAGGTAATTTGTTGTAGTTATTTGGATAGATCAAGAATATCCCCTTTTACAAGTACACCATCACAGGTCCAATCCTATGGGTCATTCCCCACAACAACTGGTAGTGCTACCATCAGTTGTAGTACTAGTCACCACACTTGTCCAAACTCCAGTTATTACACCTACTTAGGTCCATGCTCAACCGGATGTTTCTAAAAAATTAATGACTACCATTGAGTCATTAACATCTTGGTTTGAAGCTATGAAAGAAAAGAAGGCCCAAATTCAACCTAAAAAGTGAGCTTACCCTGAATGGGTGGATGCAATTCCTCTCCCATCAAATTTTGTAAGTACCACATTCCCAATTTTTAATGGTTCAGGAGATCCATAACAACACTTAACACATTTTGTTTCTCATTGTGATCCTATAATGGGAACTCCTCAACAACAAGAAGAATTTATGCTCATATGTTTTGTGCAGTCATTACATGGGCCTGCTTTTGTCTGGTATACATGCTTGTAATTGCAGTCAATTACTGGGTGGGAAGATCTCCGTCAAAGATTTCTCATTCCATTCAGCTCAACATTTCCAAATACGACAGTTTTTGATCATACCAATTGTAAGAAAAATATAAAAATGAATGAGTTTCAGATTTCATTGCTCGCTGGAAGGGATTAACATATTCCTTAAGCTTAGCACTCCCTTATGATGAATTGTTCCCAATCTGTGTGGAAAATATGCGTGATGAATTATGCACACCATTGATTACTTTGAAATACATAGGAGGGTTTCGAGACCTTACTTTAATCACTCAACAGATTAAAGATTCTCTCATAGAAACTAAGGATAAAACTCGTGTAATTCCATCAGCTCCAGGAAAGAGAATGAGGAGAGAAAAGACCGCTATAATTACACTTATACAATCACCAGTACCTGCTTCCACTTCAAAACCTTCATCTTATTGAAGGGATCTACCTCCTGGTCATCAACAACAATGGCCGCCTCATTAATATGATCAATGATATCAATGGAGGAAACAATTTGAGGAGTTAAAGAACAAAGTTTATTCTTTCCCAAATGAACAAGTTCCTGATTACTTCATTTCGGTGCTGGAAAATAACTTGGTTCAGCTCCCAAGGCCTAAAAGGATGAACAAGGAAGGATATTAAGACCTTCCCAACTATTTCCCATTCCATCAGATGTTGGGGCATCCCATTCGGAAGAGTTTTGTCTTCAAAGACCTTCTGTAAAAGTTGGTGGACTCAGGATAGGTAAAACTGAATGGTTCTTTAGCCCAGGTAGCATGTGTTTCTGCTACTGATCCAGAGGTTGAAGGTTTGTGGCATGAAGTCAAAAGAAAAAATTCACAAAAATATGATGATTTGATGGTCAAGAAAACAATCAACCAAACTCATTCCATTTTACGAACAAAATTGAAAAAACCAATTGTGGCTCCTGTTATGAATGCCACAAAAAAACCCCTTCATCAGAAGGAAAATCCTCAAAGAGGTGGCATAATTTGAAGAAATAAGAGCAGTCAGAAGAAGATGAGCTCGTGTCAAAGCCTAAGTTTTCTTTGACTCTGGCTGATTTTATGACATCTACTTCAAAATCATAGGCACTGTCCCACCAAAGGGCACAACCTAAACTAGATAATCAGGCAGGATCTTCATCATATGAAGAGTTAATCTTTGGTTCTGTTAGCATGATTCACTTAACGGATCCGTATGCCAGTCGCAGTTTTGATCATGATGAGCCCGAGTTCCCTGTATCAAATAGAGGAATTAGAGGGTGTTCCATAGGTCTAGGATAAATGGGAAGACATGGATATTTCAGAAGCCACTATTCCAATCCTTCCCCTACTAGAATCATATATGCCGCAGAAACTCGTGGGGAAGCCCTTCAGCGGGCTCAACAAGAACAAGAATGTTCTTCCACGCATGGCAGATTCAGTCTTGGTACAGTTATTTTGGAAGATCAGTTAGAGGTTACACCTTCTTCCTCATAGAAAATAAATTGACCTAGTTGGTCTAATATTCGAAATCTAGGAGTATTTCCAACTCCTACCCCGATACAAGATACATCTTCTTTCAAAGAGTCAACTTTTGAGGCACCTACAAAAACCACATGTTCCTGTCATGAAATGTAGACCTTTGGACCAAAAGTATGATGTCTTCAACATTTTTCCCAAGTACCGACCAAGTTATCAATTCTGGATTCCTTGAATCTATCTAAGGATCTTCGGGATGCATTGGGGCTTTGTCAAGTCCTTAGGAATTTGAAACTGAAATTGCTGCGGCTGAAGTATACCATATAGAGAATGATCCTGCAGAATGCCATGCAGTGATATCTTTTACAGATGAATATGAAGATGATGTTGTGTAAGGAAATATTAGACCTTTGTATTTATCTGGAAAGGTTAATGATGCATACATCCGACGATCTTTCATTGATAATGGTTCAGGAGTCAACCTCATCCCTATTTGTACTCTTCATCAATTGGGCCTCATCGAATCTGATTTATCTCCTTATACTTTGATGTTGCAAGGATATGATAAAAATGAACTAGAACCTCTGGGTGAGATTACACTCACAACTCATTTTGAAGACCTTGTATCCGATTCATATTTCATGGTTGTTCGTCATGACATAGCCTTAATCATTTTTCTTAGAAGACCTTAGCTACATCAACATGCGACTATAAATTCATCATACCATCAATGTATCAAATATTGTTTCAATGGTCAAATTGGGACATTTTATGGTGATAAAGCCCCATTCCAAACATGTGAATCTCAATACATTGATGCGGAATTCTATCACATAGAGGGAAAGGAGATATCCATGACAAAGGAGGTTACCAAAATTAATACTCCATATGGTTTCTAAAAGATTCCAGTAAACCCATTCATACATGTGAGTACAGATTATGTGTTTCCTATCAGTGAAATTGACATGATAGAACCAAATCCAAATACTCTTATGGAAACTTCCATAATTTCAATTGCAGCAACCAAGCCAGACAGCATGGTAGAAATTGTTGATTCATCAGGCAATGATGAAAGCTCAAGTGGGGATTCCTTCATTTCATCCACTGAAATCCATCAATTCTATACTTCATCAACCAGGCCAGAAGAAGTTATAGCAATACCAGAGGAAAATAATGATGTCGATTCTCAACCCTTCATCTCCTCCCTATCACCTCAGAAATACCCTTCATCATCAATAGGGTCGGAAATGGTAGTATCTTCTTCAAGATGTTCATGTCTTAACTTCTCCCTTGACCATGGAAAGTTTTCTTCATCATATACTATGCAAGTAGAAACAAAAGAATTAACTTATATTGAAAGAAGAAGAAGAAGATCTTAGGGATGCTCCTCCAGCATTTGAAGAAGGTATCTCTACCACTATAGATGTACTCAGAGAAATAAATCTGTGTACAAAATAAGATCCACTCCCCACTATAATTAGTGCGTCCATGACACTTGAAGAGCAAGAAATGTATATTTCATTTCAAAAGAAAAATCGAGATATATTTTCTTTGAATTTTACAGAAATTCTAGGGCTTGATCCTAATGCTGCTACTCATTATTTGGGTTTTCTTGATGAACATCAAGGATTAAAGCAAGCCACAAGAAGAACAAACCCAACTTATGCCTCCAAAATTGAAGCTTAAGTGGATAACATTATGAAGGATAAATTTTTCATAGAAGTTCAATATCCCAAATGGCTGGCTAATATTTTCCCGATGAAAAAGATAAATGGAAAAAATAGAGTATGCATTGATTTTAGAGATCTTAACCTGTATTGTCCCAAGGATGATTTTCCAGTTTTGATCATAGAAATATTAATGGATGAAACATCTGGCTATGAAGAAGTTTCATTCATGGATGGATATTCTGGGTATAATCAAATCCGAATGGATCCAGAAGAGAAAGAATCTACAGCCTTCAGAGCCCCTCAATGTTTGTTTTGCTATCGGGTAATGCCCTTTAGCCTAAAGAATGCAGGTTAAACATATCAACGTTCCATGCACCATATCTTCAAACCCTATTTAGGGAAATTTTTCTAATGTTATGTGGATGAACCCATTGAAATGTGATTTTGGGGTAACCTCAAGAAAATTTCTCTGCTTTTATGTACGCCATCATGGTATTAAAGTTGATCCTAAGAAGAAAAAAATTAATCCTTGGTTTGTCACCTCCTAGAAATTTGAAAGAATTGAGAGGATTTAAAGGACACTAGGCCTATATTCGGCGTTTCATCACTAATCTGGTAGGAAAATGTTTACCCTTTAGCAAATTAATGAATAAGGGAGTCACATACCAGTGGACTGAAGAATGTCAAGAAGCATTCAATATTCTTAAGAGATATCTCTTGAGTCCACTAGAATTAATTCCACCTATTGAAGGAAGACCACTTATCCTCTACATGACAGCTTTAGAGAAATCATTGGGTGCCCCCTTTCCCAAAATAATGATATTGGGAATGAAAACAACCTTTACTATCTCAGTCATACTATGCTTGAGGAAAAAACTCGATATTCAAGTATTGAAAATTCTTGCAAAGCATTAATCGTTGTAGTTCAAAAATTATGACACTACCTGCAACATCATGAGGTCCAATTGGTATATTTCAGTAACCTACCCAAATTTATCCTTAGTCTTCCACTACATACAGGATGTCTAGAAAGGTGGGCAGTTATTTTATAGCAGTTTGATATTCAGTATGTGTCTCAAAAGGCAATAAAGTTCCAAGCTCTGGTTGAATTCCTTACTGAACACCCTTCAGTAGAATATAATTCTTTAGATACTAAACTTCCTGATGATGAAGACTTCTCTATTCAAGATAATCTTCCAACATGGGAAATGTACTTTGATGGTTCATCCAGAAGTCCAAAAGGGAAGAAAATGAAAGATCCTAAATTCAACGAAGTTGGTTTAGGAATTTTACTTATTTCCCTAGAAAAGGAAGTACTTCCCTATTACTTTTTATTTTTGGAGGGCGGTATAAACAATAAAGTAGAATATCAAGCTCTCATAACAGTATTAGAGTTAGTTCTTCAGGAACAGGTGAATCACTTGAAGGTTAAAGGTGTTTCGGACTTGGTAATAAAACAAGTAAATGGGGACTATGAAATTAGAAAAGAAGAGTTAATCCTTTTTTATGATTACGTTAGAGAGATAACGGTGGAATTTCCTTCAGAACCAACATTTTATTGTGTCCCATGATCACAAAATGCTTAGGCTGATGCACTGGATAATGTAGCCACAACTCTGGAAGATCCAAATTGGGATGAAACAATCATCAGTATTTCCCACTTTCATACAGTTTCACCTTATTCTCAAATCATAATAGATGAAATCAATTTAATTAGTACCATTTCTAAACTATACGGTCATACTACAAGATAAATGACAACTATTAGGGAATACCTTTCAAATGGAACACTCCCACCTGATAGAGATGGGAAAGAACAAATACAGGGAAGTGTGGTCAATTTTACTCATTATGATAGCCTAGATCACCTAGAAAAAATTATCTACATGTGAGGTTTTGATGGAATTATCTTCAGTTGTATTGATGGTGAAAGGACAATGGTTGTTATGAAGGAAGTACACGCATGAGTCCATGGTGCCTACTAGTCTAGACATAGACTGTCTGATCAAGTTTGAATGCTTCGATACTTCTAGCCTTCAATGATACAAGATTATGTTGATTTCACTAAGAAGTGTCATTCTTGCCAAGTATATGCTAATTTCATTCATCAACCCCCATAGTTTCTTCATACAGCTAAATACTCATGGCTATTTGCCACTTGGGGAAGGGATGTAGTTGGACCTTACCCTTCGGCTACATCCAAGCAGTTTAAGTATATTCTTACTGCTACAGACTTCTTTTCCAAATGGGAAGAGGCAATACCTCCCAAATAAGTTAGTTCTAAAAGCATTGTTAGCTTCATCAAGTCTAACATCATTACCAGATTTGGTGTCCCTTATTCCATTTTGATGGACAATGGCACCAACTTCTATTCATCCGAGGTAAGGAAGTTGTATCAAGAATTCCACATCAAATCCAACCATTCATCTCAGTGTCATGCAGTGGCCAATGGACAAATAGAAGCCTTAAATAATACTCTTTCAAACATACTGAAAAAGATAGTGGATAAATATAAGAAATCCTATCTTGATCAAATTTTTAATGCTTTATGGGATTATCGGACCACCACCCGCAATGTTACACAGTCAACTCCATATTCATTGATATATAGAATAGAATTAGTCTTACCCATTTATGTTCAATTACCTTTTCTCAGAGTATCCATTTGTGATCAGTCATCTATAGATGAACAATCCCAAAAGTTATTGGATGAATTGGAATGATTAAATCAAAAAAGATAGTGCACACTACACTACTTGGAAGTCAATCATAATCAGATAGCATGGGCATTCAACAAAAAATTTGTATTCATTCATTCATTCAAGTAGAATTGGTATTGGTTGTCAGAACTCCAATGATACCAGGAAATAAATCTCCAAAGCTTGAGTCAAATTGGGAAGGACCTTACTCAATACATAATGTCTACTAAAATGGATCTTATTCATTAATCTCAATGGATGGAGAACTCATTACAACTCCAACCAATGAAATATTCATGAAGAAGTATTTTTTGTAACACAAATGCACCAATCTTTTTAGCTACATGGATCTAAACTGTGCAGCACTGGTCTATGCAAATGACCTTAAATTCCTTTAGTCCTTACCACAAGACATTAAATAGAATAGTCCCTCTATCGTCCAACATGACGTTAAACTGTTTCCCTTTTATCATATATGACGTTAAATTATGAATTGTTAGGGTTGTTGTTACCTCTTGTTTCTTACACCGAGAATTACTCATGTGAGATTAGAGTAAGCTTCAACCATAACACCCTCACAGGGCCACTAACCACGCGTGAGTCCCAACATCATCTTTAGGTTGTCCTCAAATACAACTTGATCACCAATTCATTCTTAACTGAACTACGTGGACTTTGATCCTTGCCTTCTAGGATGGGTACGTAGGAAACCTCCTGAGGTTCAAGCCCAAAACTAATCTCTTCACATCAGTTCACCTCCGTCTCATAAGATGTTTCTCCATGAAGCATCCCAAAACCAATCTCTCCACGGCGGTTCACCTATGTCTCATACGATGTTGATCCATGAATTATACAAAAACAAATGTCTTCACATTGGATCACCTTCATCCCACATGAAGATAAACTATGTACGTCCCTTTTGTCACTACTACATGATAGTAAAATATACATCACCATCCTCCTTTCTATACAACGTTAAACTATACGGTCCCCCATTGTCCCTCGCCTGTGAGGGAATCGTCATTAACATTGATCTCCAATCATGCCATATTTTAGTGACTATGTGCATACATGGTATTGCCCTAACCTTTAATATTACGTCAAACCATCATTGCACTAAAGTCCTATTTCACCCTTCATTTGTATGAACCAAATCTGTACAGAGGGTATTTCAAGAACTACATATGGATTGATTCCCATCCTTATGGGATATGTAGGAATGTTCGAGCATCACTCAAATCCAGCCCCATGTCATTAGGCCTAACCCCAAATTCAACTTTCAGTCCCTTGGCCTAAAAATTCCCTATGTGAGCACATGAATGTTGTATCAAAAGCCTGGTCATTATTCACATCTGGTTTATAAAACACACAATGTGTATTCCTCATTATGGTCGAAACTCTATGACCCTAAACTAAGATCTCCTACATTCTCATCCCACATGATGTTAAAATGTATTTCAAGAACTGTGTATGGCTTGATTCCCATCTTTATGGGATATGTAGTGAAGTCCAGCATCTCAATTCAGGACCCATCCACAACATGATTATGGTTAGCATTGGTCTGTGTATCTCCTTTATGCATCGGAAAATGCCAATTTTGATGTGTCATGTTCCTAACCTCAAATACTTACAGATCTCCATAACACTTTTCTTGACATCTTGTCACAAAATGTCTGATACCTGGGAATTATTTTTCCTGACTAAGCAACGCGTGCCCTTAGGCAGCCTTGCATAAGTAGTCTATATAATGGACCTGTCAGCCAAAAGATGCTATTATTTGACTATTCAGCTAATTCCCTTAAGTGGCCCTATATAATTCAACCCCCTAACAGGTTTTTAAAAGAGTGGTAACTTCATTATTTGGAGAAAACCCTCTTTTGAACTTATTTTTCTTAACGAAAATATGTAAGGATCCTCAAAAAAATAGCCATCCATAACATATTTTGTCCTATACTCTTTTTCATGGTCTGAATGTATTCAAGTCTATGGTTTATATTTCCCTTCCCAAAATTTGGGTAAAACCTTCGCAGGAGTGACATTCATCCAATTCCTTGAAAATATTGATAGGAAATATCCTCTCCATATTCATATACCTCTCTCCATACAGCAGACTCTATGCTTTGGAAGATTTGAATCTCCATAAACATTCATTGGATTTTGGAAATGGAAAAGTAATTTTTTTGAGAGTTCTTTTGTCTGACTATATAGCACATGCCCTTAGGTGACCTTGCATAAGTAGTCTACGTAATGGACCTATCAGCCAAATGATGATATTATTTGACTATGAAACCAATGACCTTAAGTAGGCCTGCATAATTCAACCCCCTAATGGGTTTGTTAAATAGTGGTAACTTCACTTTTAAGAAATACTTCCTCTAATTCCTTTTAGACCTTTTTTCATATCATCCCTCAGATTCAAAATTTCTTAATTCATAGTTTACTTGTTTTCCCCCATACATGAGTGTTGTAATATGTTTTCAAACAAATTATCAAGGAATTGAGTCAATTTTAATCCATTTGGTCAAAGATATTTGACCTTAATCATTAGCCTTTTTTTGTCCGAGGTGCATGAATTTAAACTGCCAACAAAAGACAAGGGAACTCTAAACAAAAGTCATGTCATAGCTCACTAAACATGCATTTTGTATTATTTAGGTTATATTGAGAAATTAAAAGATGCAAAGTTTGTGGGGTTGTTTGTATCACCTAAGAAAAATTAAAACTATGCTTACTAGGCCCATTAGCTTAGGTAAAATTAATTAAATCAAATAGCAAGAGAATTATGGAAAAAATGATTGAAGGTGAAAGTGTTTTTCATTGATGAACAAGAGTTAGAAGTACATCCAAATATTGGAGTCTATTATCTTTTTCAAGAATTACAAGAGGCTTCCAACATAACTCTTCATTTGATTTATGGCATTCTGAGCTTCATCATCAGCCACCTAGAATTCATTCATTCAACTGGATACAATAAGAGATATAGTGATAGACATAGTGATACCAGCTCTTCTTGGAACAATTGTAAAAGAATGCTCTTGAATGCGATTTTAAAAAATTTTCTGCTGATGAAACAGTGGCTCTATTTCTACCCAAGAGACTTGGAAGATAGATACATGGATTTGAGAATGGAGCATTGGAAGTAAAGTTCAATTTGGAGAGAGTACCCTTTTCAGATATTGTTCTAATACCATGATAGTTTTCTCTCCACCAACCAGAAGTAGAAAACATATCAGTCCATGGATTTTCAATTTACATATATGTAAGGAAATGGCATGGAGGAAAAATTTGAAAGTTCACACCATTGTTGATGCTCTTAATTCACAGCATAACCGAAATAGAGGGATAATAGTGCGGCTGCATCTTGAGCGTATGAGGTTTCAAATCTGGAGCACAAGGGCTATGATGAATCATGAATTCCCTCTCTACTGTCCCAGCATTGACAAACGATCCTACAACTAAAATATTTTCTAAAGAGAAGTCGGTGTAAGATTGAAACCAAGAATGCGGGAGATAGTTCTTTGGCTCTAGAACATTGACTCCTTGCAGATGACCATGACTATATAAAGGGAGAAAAATGATCTGGGGTAAATTGACATGATATTTCTTCAATTACTTGGCCAAATCTAGGAGAGTACTATCGCAGATATCATAATAGTCATGGCCAATTATGTTCATCATGTCATCAATCCGCTTGCTAGCCATTTCATCAGCTGATCCAATCTTCCTTGGAGCCATTGAATCTACAAAAAGATCGAATAATTAAATTTTAAGTAAGTTGTACTTTCATATAATTTTTTGAATAAATTGAAAAAATGGATAAGGCATTAATGCGCGCAAGTCTAATCTTGGTGGACAAGTTGTACCGCTCTTGTACTGGCGCGCATGTAGGAAACAGACTAAGGATGTGCGACGCAATGAACAGAAGCATGGATGAGCGAATAGCCAAGACACCTACATGAAGAGATCTCACATGCGTGATGAGAGTGAGAAGCTTTGGAAGCTGGGTGCTTTGCATGATAATGACGCTCGTATATATATGCGAGGTCATACCCCACTGTGCTGGAAACTGCGCGCCAGAAAAATACATTTGCACCTACTACTTGCACACTATGACAACTTGTTTCTCATTTTCCTCAGAGTCAAATCCTCCTTACTTTTTCAGATTTGACTCTGTGGGGGGGGGGGGGCTTTTGTTGACTTTCCTTTGCATAAAAGAGTCTAATGAATGGAAAAGAGAAATTCCTTAAGCACAAAGAGAGTCATCCTTTGAAGAACATCAAAAAATTGGCAATAGCATGAACACAGAACCTTTTAAACATGGGTTGCGCAAGTCACTTGGGTGCCACATATGGGTCGAACAAGTCACTTGTGCACCATATTATTTTTTCGTCCAAGGTGCTCAGGTGGCCTATAAATACCCCCTGTGGGCCCCCCATTTGGAGGACAAATTTTCCAAAACTCAAAATTAAGCTCTGGTCACACTAGTCTCCATTTGAAATCATCCAAACACTTCTAAGGTAATTTCTTACCAAGAATGAAAGATCTAATGATGAAGAATAAGGCCTAAGTATTGGAACTCATGAATACTTCCGTGCCTAAGTATCCAACCCTTTAAGGGAAGTGATGATACTTGCGCGCCGCCTTTCCCTCTCAAGGAAACTTGCGTCCCACCCATCTGAAAGCCTCTAGGGATGATACCAAGGGCTCCATTTTAATTTCACCCAAGTATCACTTCACCGTTTCTATTTCTCCCAAGTGAACCCATGTCGCGCAATTATACTTGTGCGACCAAGACTTGGAAGCCAGACCAATACTTGCACCCCTCCTTCCAATTCAGTTCCTTTCACCAATTTCACCTCTCCTCTTCAAGATTTGGCGTTTAAAACCTTCTTCAAATCCATTTTTGATATGGTTATTTTGTTGGATTCCTTATCTAAAATGAATTTTGAGAAGTTCTTTTGATTTGGGCCTCCTTCTAAGGTGTAATACCCAATTCTCAAGCCCCCTTAACCTAGGCCTCCTTTTTAGGAGTAAGCCCCAGTCATAATTTCTATAAACCTGGGCCTTCTTTTCTATAGTAATCCCCAGTCATAATTTCTTTAATTTTGGGCCTCCTTCTCAAGAGTAAGCCCCAAGTATCATGTCCCCTTAACCTGGGCCTCCTTATCAAGAGTATGCCCCAGTCATAATTTCCTTTACCTGGGCGTCCTTCTCAGGAGTAATCCCCAGTCATAATTCCTTTAATTTTGGGCCTCCTTCTCAGGAATAAGCCCCAATCATATGTCCCTATCAAATTTGGGTTCCTTTTCAGGAGTAATTCTTGAGTTTAAAAACCAAATCTCCATAAAGTACAAACACCTTTATGGACCCTACTCTTGGGCTTCTTTTCTAAACGTATTTGCCTTCATTTACTTGGGAAGTCCAACATACGTAAGCCCCACATCCTTTCTTAAGATTGCATCTTTCATGGAACAATCGTCAGGTTTTACTAATACCTCTTGTTTCTTACACCAAGCATGAATCATGTGAGATTAGAGTGTAAAAGTAATTATGAAATATCTCTTCAAGCCATTAGTTGTGAATAATCCTCATATTTCATCATTGAACTATGTGGGTTCTGATTCCTTTTCTAATAAGGATACGTAGGAAGCCCATCTGCGGGTATGACCCCAACTCTAAACTAATCCGAGTCTTTCTGAATAACAATAAACTTCAAGTTCTCCACTAAGTGGCTTTAAAACCAGTATGGTCATCATAGTGACCAAAATATTTCTAAATAATGTATTTAAGGACACCATTGACTAATAATATCTAATTCATATAGATGATTCTCTATTGATGAAGAACATCAAATACAAATAAAAAATTCTCTAAATCTCATACATATCAATCATTGATTGCAATGTATAAAGGAAAAAATCATTTTCATGCTTAGTAAATTTATAAGGATTCATGAACATAACTCAAATATATACGAGAGTCCTGAAGTAGACAATAATTCCCCCCAAAAAGGTGTGATGAGTCTGACCTCCCATCCTCTCGACTAATGCAAATTCTTATGTCTCATCAGTCCATAACTAATGGGGACCTACCTTTGGAAAGTAGGTTGAAATGGATATAAAATCATTGGATGATTTCAGTTCTATGAATAAACCTGTTAGAAACCAATTGGAAAGCATGAAGCTTAAATAAACAAGGTCATCCCCATTTCTAGAAGAAACAAACATTTAATAGGGAAAACCCAGGTGACTTTGATTACCATAGGTATGTAAAACTAAAGGGGAACGCTGATGCACCTGATGGTCTCATCATACTTGTATGAGGAATTTTTGAGAGTCTTTGGTTGGATTCAATTGGAGTGTCTTATGGAGGAACATTCAGTGATGCTACAAAAAAAAAGGAAATGACAAGAACTATAGGGTATAACTCCATAGGATACCCCATTCTACATAGCATATCTTTATATGTGACGGGGTTTCCTCTGCATAGAAAATTTCTATATGGGTAGGTTGACCATCCAAATAATATAGTGGTTTTTAGACCTATGAACAGTCCATATAGTGATTTTCTATAAGGAACCATCTACCATTCGTGCAGCATGTTGCTACGCGGGATCAAGTACCTCCGGCATAGTGATTTACTACCTAGGGTAGGGTTCCTCCCACATAGTGATGTTCTATATAGGAGTATTGGATGATAAAGGGGTTATGGGATTTTTACCATTCTATCAATATTATTATAAATTAGGATGAGTTTTCAAACTTCCAAAATGATTTATATTTTATATTCATTAATTATATGATTTAGGGTTTTACATGATGGGAATCATCAAAGGAGTTCCTCTTTTGTGTCACTCTCTTCTTCTATACCTTCATCGATTAATCAATATTTTTATCATTCTAATACATCCCTATAAGACTCTAGTCATATAAAATTGGGGAACTAGATATTGGTGTAACTGGACACCTATGATGTGGCTATGATCCTTCTTTTGCGAAAGCCCAAAGAAGAAACCCAACACATGTGTGAATTAGTAAGTCGGGCATGGGATCATCGTCTGCTGTGGTGAGGATCCATGCCTTGGTCCCGCGAATGACTTCGTTTCATTCATAGGAATCCATCAACTTCACCCATCCCATGATCTATTATAGATCATGGGGATGTCAGGTGCAGGGTAGATATTTCATCATTGTACTCTTAGATGATTTCATTTATGGGGAATTGGCTCTGCCTTCTCTCTCCTACAAACTATTTAGTTTGCGAGCATCTCAAAAATCAGTAGTCCTTGAAGAGTTTATACTCCAAGGCCTATCTTTTCCCTTTACCATTTAATATCCTTTAAAAAATTTCTTCTAGTCTTTGTTTGATTTAATTTCCTTCCTTTTCCAAATCAGTGGGAATATTCCAATTTTCCATGCAATGTTTTTAGGACCCAAGAAATTCCCCCATCAAAATTGAATCTAATAAGGATGAAGTTGAGGCTATATTAATGTATATGTAGCCCTTATTTTAATGAAACATTAGATAATGATATAATATTTTTCTAAGTTGAGGGACTTAGTGATCATAGTTTTGACTCTTGCTTGTGTTACATGGAAAACCCTAAAACTTTGTGTATTTTTCATTAATAAACTAATTTTGCCTAATCCATGTTTGTTCTGGTCTTAGTGAGTTTAAGATTGATTTTTTAGGCCCCCATTACCATTTTTCAACATAAAAAGTATTTGTGACTCTTTCATTTAACAAATTACTCAATACTTTTCCTAAACAATGGGAAGAATAGGTTTAGTCAGTTGGTACTCAACTTTTGTTCTAGGTTCCCTTTGCATATATTCAACCTAATGATTTTTTTCTATTTTCATGGGAAATTTAGAGTCTTACAAATGTTACTATCATTATTTATGTTTTATGTTGAACATATTTGACCATGAATTGCGATGTAATGTCCCCAATTAAGACTCAGTGACTAAGGATGTCCCAATATGTGTCTGACATTAATGAAGGGTTTTTTCTTAACCCTGACATTGTGGTTTCTGGATATAGGACATAATATTGGGCATGGAAACCATGGGATGTAAAGATGTATGAAAATCCTCTCTTGGGGATGAATTTTATTCGGTTGATGATCCTTTTTTGTGGTCAACTTATGAAAATCCACTAAGGCATATTATGCATAGTCAAGAAAAGGTTTACATAGGACACTGACCATCCATTACTGATATCCATGTAATGATATAGAAATTTGGAGTTTTTTGTAAGTCCATAGGGGTTAGTCTATCAATGGAATGATTTCTAAAAACAATAAGGGAATTTATATCATCTTTGTATGAGAAACTGCTCCCACATGAACTCGACTTGTGTAACGGGGGGGGGGGGGTAGAAGTAGGGTGTATTTTAACACCATACTATCATAAAATTTTATATTTATGAGTTAATTTTTTTTACCTTGACTAAAGTAGTCAATGATTCACCCTTTTCAGTATATTCCAACCAAGAATGTTCTATCATGTTTAGGCATGAAATGGGGGGAATATGTAAATTGTAATCTAAGGGTTTTCAAAACCAAGGGGTGTGGTGTGACGTAAAAATCATAGGGGAGTATGTGGGTAAGAAAATACTCTCCTGAGAATGAACTTTCCATCTATTTACAAGAATGTTTTGTGGAAAAAATTTTCAGAGCCACCAATATATATTGTGCATAGTCAAATAAATGTTTCCTTATGAAACAGACCTCCCATTTCTGATGGCTATGGTTGGTTATGGGGACTCATACCATTCAATACATAGAGTATGGTTTCTGAAAAGGTAGTTCACAAACATGAAAGGGGAATTTCAAGATAAAATTTTCCAAGAATAGGTAAATAAATTCTCCCCAAATAGTTTTGAGGTGGTTCCTTGCATAGTTATGACCTTTGCGTAGGAATGGATTGGAAAATTTTTGTTCTGTGAATGGGCCAAAAAATGAAATTCCAGTTTCAATACATGTCCTACGATGATATGAATCAATAAAAAAATAGTTCTATTTTAGTTTTTTCATATGCGGATCTATTTCAAGTATAGGAATATGGAGTTTTTTTCTTGTATATAAAATCTCTAAAGAGGTCAGGCTCATATTGGACTTTCCCATGCGAATTTATTTTATGCATAGGAACATGGGTGAATATCCTTTGTTGTTTCTATAAATTTAACATGACGGTATGCCTCGTATGACGAGAAGAAATATTTGAAATCATTGCGGTGACTATGACCCAAATATGATCATTGGGTACCAACCATACCACCATTTTGATGTAATGTGGTTGGGACATTGATATAGAATACCTGATTAACTGGAGGATAATCGGGCTTACACATCCTATCATCCCCAAGTCATGGGAGGGAAGGAGAGTGTAAACCACGGTTCCATGGGTTCTCAGATTGAGAAGAATGATATGGAACATAGAATCCATTGGGATGTATGGAAGTTTGAAAATCATATCTTTAGGACACATTTTCTTCTGATTATGATTTCTTTTTGTGGGTAACTTATGTGGAGCCACTGGGGAATATTTTTCATATTCAAACAAATGTGCTCTCTAGACATTTACCATCCATTCTTGATGGCTGTGAAGGTTTATGGAGATCCAAAATTTCTTAAGGAATAGAGTTTTATAAATTTAAAGGATGTGTTTGGACATATTAGAACGATTTTGGCCATGACTACACATGGATTTTAGAATTCCCTACATAGATCTAACTCATATGTAAGATAATTTTGATTCTTTTGTTGCATCCATGCCCGATTTTGAAGATCTGGGTGTGATTACATATCACGTAATAACAAGAATCGCGCCACACATAGTTCTTGACATTATAATTCCTACATGGGTTGGACCCATGCATTGGGAGAGGGGAATTTTTTATTTTTCTTGGGCTTCATAGGGAATACCATATTGAGTTTACTAATATCATAAGAAAATTACTTTGTGTGTGAAACAAGGGGAGAAAAAGGTTCAATCCACCACTTAGGTATGAGATAACTGATGAAAAGACCCTATTATATATTGGGCAGTTGGACAAAAAGAAAATTTTGGTGTCACTATGTATCATGTGTAGAAAATAATCAAGTCTTACTTAGTTCTGTAAAATTGAATGGTAGGTGGCTAATTCCAATAACAATGTCCTCTTTTGTGATAAAAATGTTATGCTATATAGTTTTAACATCATACAACAACAAAATTTTAGCATTAATTTTAACATCATACGATTAGGAAAATTTCTGTATATCTTATCATCATACCGGAAGGATGTAGATGACCTAATGTGAAAGAGGGGGACAATATTTATTATTGAAATGGTCATGCAAGTAGGGAATGTTTGGGAGTACCCCATATTGACTTGGTTATTCAGATGAATAGAAGATATGTTTATGCATTTTGTGGTAGGGTGTAGTTCCTAGGATACGGATTTCACTATGTATTTCATGGGATGAGAATCAATCCATACATGGTAACCATCCATACAGGTCTGACTCATACATAAAGGAAAAGTATTATTTTGACCATTTTTCTTTTTTGTGGTGGTTGGACCAAAATGATAAATCCATGAGTCTCTATGTATCTTGTTTAGACCGGAATAAATCCATACATAGTTCTTGAGGATGGTTTCGTAGGTGACCAATGCCGGAGGTAATGTCCTCTAAGATGAGAACACTATTATTCCATGCAGTTTAATGTCATACAGTGAGGACATTGGAAACAAAATTTAATTATCTATTGTGGGGGAAATTTTTCATTGAAACCAAGAGTTAATAGGGTCTATTAGGTCTAGGATATTATGGTGTAATATAGATATAAATAGGAATGAAAATTTAAACCATGGTTCTGAGAATTCTTGGATCATGAGAAATGGAATGGGGCATGGGAGACAGTGAGCATATGGAGGTAGAAATTGCCTCTCCCGTGGAAGAGTTTCCATTCGATTGAAATTCTGTTTTTGTATGTATCGTATGAATATCCATTGAGGAATATTTTGAATAATCCAAAATGGTGTTTTTAGTAAATTGATCATACATTTCTAAAGGATTGTGCTGGTTTATGGAGATCCAAAATATATTGGGGAACATAGTTTAACAGATATAAAGGGTGTATCTAGACATGCAAAATTTATCCAGACCATGGTTACTCATGAAGTTTTAAATCCCCCACATATATCTAACTAGTGTGTTAGGGGTAAATAATTCATTGAAAATCCTTACTGTGGCATCTAGATTTTTTAATATCCTTCGCAAATTTTTATTTCTATGTAGGAGATAATGGATTTTGTATTTTAATGAATGGACTCAAGAATAGGTGTCACTAGGTATCTCTGAAAATCAAGACACATGTATTTAATGACATACCATGCATTTTATTATCATATGGTAAGTATATAGGTTGCCTTTTGTGTAGGGAAAATACCAGGTGTGCCTTTTTTGGTATTATTACCAGCACAACAGCAACCCTACTGTGGATCAATACACCTTGACCATGCAGGGAGTTACCTTCCAAAAATCCAAATCTAATGAGATAATTGCTCATCATGAAAAACAAGGGATGGTAGAAGATTATTCCTCCACATGGGGATGATGTTACCAAGGTTGGGGGCATTTTAATTTCGATCCTTTATTGGAGCTAGGAATACATTTAGAGATTCAGGTGCCACAACGTCTCTTATTGGGATGGGAATCCATACAGATGTAGTCCTATGAAATCCACTATTAAAGTCTACCCCATAAATTGGGAAGGGGAATTTAAGTTTTTTGTGGAGGTAGATGGGATATGATATAGAATCCAAACATCAATGCATATCTTATGAAGATAGGAGTCGCGCCAAATGTTGTTTTGGAAGTGTGTTCTCTATATCGGTCTGACCAATGCATACAGAGGGGGAATTTTTAACCATTATTTTGACATGATGGACCTATCATGCACCTACACTCTTTGTCTGTGTGGGTCAAACCCTCACATTCATTTCCTATGCTCACCTGAACTATGCTCGGTGTGAGAGACAAGGAATAAAAAGAGTTTCTATCACAACACTGAGGCAGTTGAGGGTACATGAGATGAATTTTTCTATAATGTGGTGGATGAACCAAGGTATAAGATCAAGGATTCATTACGTATCTCATTTTAAATATGTATCGAGACATATGTAGTTCTATGAAGAAACCTCCCTACTTTGGCTTAGCCCATGCGTAAGGAGGGGGACATTTTTTAGGGTCTGGGCTCAGGACGTAGGGTTTAGGAACAACTACATATCACACAAGGGATGTAATAACATCACATGTAGTCATGTAATTAGACATGTTAGGTGACCAACACCATAAGGAATACCTTCTCATGTGAGAACACTTTTGTGCCATGCAGTTTAACGTCATGCAGTGCGGGCATTGGCATCATATATTAATGCAATTTTGTGGGGTTTAATTCCATATATTTATACATTGTTTGGTAAGGAAATAAATTCTATTATGTTTAATTTCATACAATTAGAATGTTTTTACCATGAAGTTTAACATCGTAATACATGGAAAATTACTGCTATGAATTTTAACGTCAAAGAGTGAGGTCTTTTTATCATGTAATTTAACATCATGTGATTAGAAAGTACCTTTCTTCTATAGGGAATATTTCTTCAAAACCCATGTATTGGAAGGACTTGTAATAAGATATCGATTCCTGAAAATTAAAGAATATTCTCCTTTGGAGTAGTCCTTTTCAGGACATATGGTCCCTCCCAATTTGGCTCCAATTTTAGAGGATTCATTCTAAGTATAATTGGAGTTGTAAGGAACAACACCAATTCTCTATTGAGGAAAGATTGATGGATAACCATTTTTTTGAAGTCCTGTTCAATTCGGTTTTGGAATACTAATAAATGGTGTAAGGTATAAAATATTTTATCATCCAGTTGCTCCAACTCATCGAGTCATTTTTGGTTTTGATCATCTATTGATAGCTGATCAGAGATGGAAATGTGAAGCAAGGGTGATTGAACATCAATGGGTCGAATCACCTTCTTCATGTATACTAATGAGTATGGGGTTTCTTGAATGATGGTGCAGTTCATCATCCAATAATCCCAAAGAGGACATAGGATCTTTTCTAGACATGATGTATTGTCTTTGCCTATCATCATATGGATTATATTTGATTAGGCCTTGTTGAAGGATGCTCTCAATTCATTGGACACTATATTGTAGTGTGATTAATGGTAGGTCTTGATACCATACTCATGATATAATTTCTCCAATTCTGAAGTATAGAAATTGGTGCTCTTGTTTGTTAGTATTGTATGAGGGACACCAAATTTTGTGATGATATAGGATTCCAAAAGGTAGAAAATTATGTTTTCCCTGAACACATTAAGGGGTGAATAGTTTTACCATTTGGAAAATAATTCAGTTGTCGAAAGAATATATTTGAATTTCATGGATATAGTTGAGGATATGGCCCCAAGACATCTATTCCCCATTTGGAAAATGGTGTGGAGTGATTGCCTGTGTGAAGTCACACTAATGGATGGTGGATGAAATTAGCATGAACCAAATAGTAATTTCTTTTTATAGTAAATTTAGCATAATGCAACATCATATTGGCCAAATAGTATCCAAAAATTCTAATTTGATGAGAGAACATGGATTATGATTGATGGTCCCCACAAGATCTAACATGAACTTCCCTTATGAAGGAAAATGTCAATTATCTATTAATGACCATAAGAAGAACCCCATTAATGCCCCTTTTATTGAGGACCTTTTTTTATTTGTGCTATCATATAGAACAAAGTTGATCACTCATCTTTGGATTTTATCCCTTCTAGTTCAATGTGGTGGGAGTTCTCCATTTTCAAGGTAATCTATAGTGGGATTCATTCAGTTGGTTGTGAGACCATATGGCTCAGGGATAGGACTAATCTCATTGATTTATTCCAAGTTGGTTTGAATGAATGGTTAGACCATACATTAGTATGAAATGATGAATAGTATTTCATCCCATTCTGAATCTTTCAGATCTATGGATGCATTTACTATTTCATTTGCCTTTGAATTTTATGAATGGGGGACATGAGTTTACATCTTTTCTGAGGGGAACTCTATCATCAAGTCTTGGGAATGTTCCATCAAAGGGATTATATCCTCCTTCTTGATAGAATAGTCTCTATTAAATTTCTTGATGACTATTTTCTAATCATATTTTATCTTCAAATATTTCACTTGTACTTTATGTGAATTCTATAGGCCTACAATGAGAGCCTGATACTCTACTTCACTATTTTTGTACCCCATTGATAGTAAGAAACAGTAAGGAAGAACTGCCTTTTTTTTAAATATATGAGTATAGATCCCATCCCCACATTATTGAGGTTTGGGTCTTCTATCATTTTTTCATATCAGGCTTTTTCATGCAGCATCAAAATTCATCTCCCATGTTAGGGAGTCCTCATGAAATGGGAAAACCACTTCATTTGGTAGTTCGACATCCAATGTAGTGATTTCTTTTGAGGGATGTTCTTTCATAAAATCTATTAAAACATAGCCTTTAATGGATTTATCAAGTATGAATCATATATCTAACTACAACAGGATGACCACCCACTATGATATGAATTACAACAATGGATGACTAAAAATTTACTTGTGGGGTTTTCTATGAGAGACCACGTGGACCTCATGGTTCTACAGGTAGTGTCATAGTTTATAGGCCATGAATATTAGTTCAAAGTAGCTCTTCTTGATATAGTAATAATGGGTCGCTACATCAATCATAGTCCATCTAAGATAAAAATGATTTTTTGGATTTCAAGTGTCATTCTTCTATGCAAGGAAGGCGCCTAACGACCACTATAAATCCATAACATAAAGTATGAGGGAAATTCTTTCAACATGTGGCTTTCACCCTGGTAGTATTAAGATTTTTCTCTTAATACTTTGGGATTATTTCTTAAAATCGTTAATCTATTGATACAAAACCCCATTTTTATCTACCTAGTGTAGGGAAACCATTTTCCTACAATTTTGTGTATTAAGTGTTGAATGTAGGCTTTATGTCCGTGATGTCCACTCAACACTATGAGGTTTCAAGGAGGTTACATTCCACGTATGACCTTAATTTTCTTGATTTTGAATTAAATTCCATGATAGAATATGAATTAGATGAGTAATTTTTATATGGTGACACCGAAATCACATTTCAAGGGGTTCATTTTTAGGTTGTGTTGTCAAGATTTGTTGAAGAATACCTCATGAACTAACAGGTGGTCTAAGAGTTTTCAAGATTTATCCACCATGTCATCAAAATAAAATTTAATGAACCTTCCTAGGAAGTGATTGA
Source organism: Viscum album (assembly GCA_963277665.1). Lineage (NCBI taxonomy): Eukaryota > Viridiplantae > Streptophyta > Magnoliopsida > Santalales > Viscaceae > Viscum > Viscum album. The sequence continues at coordinate 1,887,041,265 of OY728140.1, forward strand.
AGATGCGATTCATATTAATGTTGATATGTGGCACCATAAATTTTCAAACTAAAGGGAATTACCATGTAGAAAAATACTCTATGGGAGGCCCTAAAGGTGGTAAATTCTCCATATTATCGATCCATTCATAAATGGTTGTATCCTAAATATCTATCCATGAAATATTTATCCTGGTATCCCATAGTTTCATCTATCAAAAATTTTGTGATTGGTATTGGAAGGTCATCTTTCAGGTAATGTCGATCAGAATCAAGGAAATCGATGAAAACTTTAATTTGTCTATTCATTTTTTGGTGACGACTATATTGAACATATATATGGGATATTAGACATCTTAAATGATTTTTTCTCTGATGATATTATAAACTTCACGCTCTATTGTTTTCAAGATGTGTGGGGTGCATCCTTTTGGATGCTTGCTTGTAAGCATGGAGGGCTTCCCATAGGCCCATGTGGTGAGTGGCCTCCTCAAGATCACGACCAAGAATTTCTATATAGTTCCAGGTGAAAACATATTGATTTTAAATTATGAAGTAGGTTTATGCATATTTCTATCAAAATACATGGACACACTAATCAGAGTGAGTTGAGGGTCTTATTCAGTACCTTATTTTATTTCATTGAGTTCATCAATGGTGGTAGAGAAACCCTCCTCAAATGTTGGAGGGGCATCCCAAAGGACTTATTACTATTCCTATTCCTCATCAACATTTTCATTATCTTATTCATATTATAGGGAAACAATTGTCAATATAACCTCTTCAAATTTAAGACAAGAGTTACAATTTTGGCATTTAGAGGATGAGGATAATTCTTAGGACTCAGCTGATAGTCGGGTAGATTTTGGAGAGGATGGGGTGAGGGAATAGAAAATGTCTTCTTTCCCTCTTGTATTAGTGGGTACAAAAGGTATTATATGGAGCTCTATGGACAGATTGAGGTAATTTATATTCATAAATTCATCATTATCTTGTGGGAATGTGGAGTTTCTTCCATTGGTAGGCTCAGTGGCCATGACGGAAATTATGAGGACTACAGAATGTGCATACAAACATGTACTCTTTTCACTCAACCTGATTAATGGGAAGTATGTATTCATCACTGAGATTCATGAGGGGATCAGAAGGGACCATTTCCAAATATTTGGATTGGTGACCCAATAAATATCATCGACTGGGGGTTGCTTCCCCTTATTCTCATATAATCCAACATCAATATAGTATGACTCATAAGTTTCAATTGGGGCCTTATCATTACACAATGTCCCATTATATCCATTAATGAAAATTTTGACCCACTGCTAGTCTGAAGAGGGAATCACTATGTGTTGTTACAACAAGTTCCATGAAACAAGGATATTGAGAGTAGTGTTTTGTTGAATGACCAGAAATTATGAGTCGGTTATAAGGTCTCCAAACCAAGATTTTAGTTTTATTAGGCATAGTGGATTCTATTCACTTTTTCCATAGCCCAACAATGATGTTGTGTAATATGTCATATTATCTTTATTGCATCTCTAATGATAAGGTTTCTATAGTGGGATGAGATTAAATCCATATCCATTGTCAATAAAGACTTTTCATACATTGATACCATTTAACACACCAGGAACATATAAGGTTTTGATGTGTCCCTAAATAATGTCCTTTCCATATCAATCTATAAAGTTGATAACAGCATGTCATTCTTCCTGATCAGTTTCTATCCAATAGACTTTAGCGGTGGTCATTTTGGCTTCGAACTCCTGGGGGATTAGTAAAGCTCCTATAACTACTTCCTTGAGATTTTTTTGAAAAATCTATGGCATCAATGATTGATAGCTTGGTTTGTGCAGAAGCTAATTGTTTTATAATATTATACTTATGATCCAATGTTTTGTTCTTCCTAACTTGGGGATGATCTTTCAAAATCACCTTAGGGTCTTGAGCATTGGATGAGGATGGGTTAGTCATCTGGATATGAGCTGATTGGGCTTCTTTGATTTAGGGGTTCAACAGAGTAGTTTTTCCTACCCTCCATGGGTGATTCGACATTTTTTCCTCCTCTGATGGATATTATAGGACCATTAGGCCAAACTGGCTTCCAGTAGGGATAATTTAATTCTTAAATCATTGTTGGGACTACTAAAGGGATCTTCAGTAAGTTTCAACAACATTGATGGTTTGTGATAGGGTGCAGCTAGAAATTTGGTTTCTCTAATGAATGTATCTTCCCTTGTATACTCAGCTCCTATAACCTCTTCCTCTAGTTCCCCGATTGGGTGCAAGGAACAAGGGTTCATATCCATACTCTTAATCCTTAAAGGTATCCATTATGTGAATTACATTATTGGAATATAATATCAGTTCCTCATACAATGATGAGTCTCATTGGATAACTATTTCTAGTGGTTCCATTTTGTGATAGGGTTAAAGCTAACTTTTTCCTTATCATGGATTCATATTCTTTCACTTTGTCTCTACTGTTCTGGTCAAACTGCTTCTTGGACAGTCGACTCCTGGAGGATTTTTGGGTCAAGGAGGATAGTTTCATTGCATTAGGAGTAGTTTGGGGGAAATAGTTGATTGCTTCAAATATACATGGAGTATTACATGATTTTGGTTAAGTAATTTCCAATTCATCCATCTATCTAACTTCTTCTCCCTTTTACAGACAAATTTTTTCCATTCATCTCCTTTATCTGGGTCATTGGAGAAAAAATATGTCACTTGAGCTGGTGGTAGTCCTAGATTGAATTTCTTTGAATCTATCATTATTTTCAAGAGGTCTTAAAAGAAAAAATAATTCTTTTCTGGTATGCTCTAGTATCTGGTTGAAGGGATAATAATCTCACTGATCATTGAGACCTACTTTATCATCCCTCATTGAACCAGGTAGATGGAGAAAATTTCAATTCATGGTTTATAAAAAGTATCCATGGCCTTGGTCATCTCGGAACAAGTAAATTTTATTCCTTTATTACTCGAAATGATTTTTCTTGGGCCCCTTATGTTCATCTTGTCAAGGATGAAGTTTGTGTTGACATTCAGAAGTCCCTATATGATTTAGTGGGTGGTTAGGAGCTGAATCTTATAGAGGGGGTGGGATAAGTGTAATAGAGGCTGATTTAGCTCTTCCCAATCCATTTCTTGGGGATGGTGGGGCTACCCGAGACTTGAGGTTAGTCTATTATATAGAATATTCTATTCTGTGGGAAATTTTTGTTAATTCCCAAAATCGACTTCTATATTTTATTGAGATGAGTGGTGTTCATAGATCGTCGTGAAGGTTATCAGTGCACATAGAAATATTCTCATCATGGGGAGTGTCTAGCTCAAATAGTAGGTCATTCCTTCCCATATAGTAGTATTTTACGACACAGTCTCGTTCTCCTAAAATTTTAAATTCATGAGGTCATTTATTATTGATGTCGAAAACATTGATCTGAGCTAGAAAATAAACTGCTATCAAAGATCCTCCCAACCTGTAATAAAATATGATGGAAATATATTATACCGTATAAAGGTTGAATATTTTAGAGTTCACATGATGCATATTAGTTTAATTTCTTCTTATTGCTATGGGTTTCCCATCATGGGATCATAATAAGACACATAATTCAATAGATGTTATTATAGGTCACTTAATCCACTAAATATTTGGAACATGGGGTTCCTGAAATTTTGTAGAGGTTGATTGTTTCTCAAAAAGTCTGGGTGAGGATTTCATCCAATTTGTATTGTATAACACCATCCATCCATGACATAAAATAGATATTCCAATTAATAGAAGGTATTAATCAGTCCTTGATGCATGTCCTATTGAATCGGAGTATTAGTGGGCATAGAAAGAGGAATAATTGGATGTGATAGCACTATTGGTACATAAACTAGATACCAAACTGGGGGAAACCGTTATGGACTTTTATGAATCTATTTTGATTGATTCCATAATGGTAGAAAATCTTGATATCCTTTTATGATTGGATTTAGGTATACTGATTGTACTAATTCTATCTTGGACAATCATTATGGCCTTACTTTATTTCCTTGGATAAACCCTTGCGGTTTATGTTCAGTTAATGGATGTTTATGTTTAATCTCTTTCTAATGAGAATATACGATAGAATGACATTTTTGGAGAATCTCACCATTGATTCACCTCAACTCTTTCACTTCTTCATCTTAATGATTGAATCTATCCTCAAGCATTTGGGACTCTTTCTTATTTGGAGATGTAGGTGGATCATAGGTGACATTTTTTTACTATTTTTGTTATTAGGGATTCAAGAAACAGGTAATAATGGATTGGGGGATAGAGCACCCAAATATAGGCATGTCCTCTTGTTTTGGGTACACACACATCTGGGTTCGATGTGGATCAGATTCTGGGTGTAATCATCTTCTCCCTATTCATCTGCATCTACATTGTTTTCAGTGTGGTCCATTGGATTGATATCCATGAAGTTCATAGACTCATAATGAAATTTTGGTTCCATACCTGGTACCAAATGGCAGGAGATCCATTTACATCCTTTTTTATATCTTCTCCTTCTGTTGTGGGTTCCTATTCGAGTTTCTTGGTGAAGGGTAACTCAGAGGGAAACTTTATATGAATTTATCCTATGCCTCTCTTCTAGGGGATATGAATCATGATATGGGAGGAACTTGGAGACCTCCCTATTTGTCACCCTCCCATATCAAGAAAATATTATCGTCCACAAGGTGGTTGGATGAGATAAAAATGCCCCCATCCCTTTTTTTGGGGGTTGATCCCGCTCCACTGTTCTTGTGACTCAACTAAGATTCATTGGTCATACTGGGAAATTTTTACTCAAAAATGCCTCTAAACCAATGGGATGGGGTGGATACCACACTTTAGTTGGTGCTACTACCATTTCTTCTTTATTCATCTCATACATTCCCAATTAGATGTGAGATAGATATGGTGTTAGTCAAAAAGTGAAATAATTTTATTTCGAATACCTGAGAAATGTTTTTTGATTTAATCCACATATGTGAGAATCCTATTGAAGGTTCTTGGTTTTTTGGTTTAGGAGCTTTTTAATGGATCTCTCTATCTTCAGGCTTGACGATTTTGAGTGTTACTCAAGGTTGGTTCTTTTCAAGCATACCACCTTTCCTGAAAAAGAATTTCATTTGATTGTCATCGTGGGATAATGAAATTACACGATGATTTTTATAGTGGGTTCTACTGGATAGGAATTAGGGTGAAGTGAAAGTATCTATGTTCTCTCGATCCCTGAAAATCAACTCCAGATGAGGAATCACCAATAAAGAAACAAAAAATATGTAGTTCATAGAGGTAGGTCATTTCAAGATCTTTCTTTCACCTCTCTAATTGTGGTCGCCACACAAATATTGAAGGATTCCATTCCAATTTGACAACTGATCTCTCCTTTTATTTTTAAAAGGTATTCATACCCATCAAAAGGAAAAAAAATTCATGTGGAGGAAGATTTTTTAGAGATTGAGGAGAATTTTATATATAAATTTCAATGAAAATTCCGTTGGTGTGTTGAACTAAGATGTTTCTTTGGGATAAAAAAGAATTGGTATGTCATCCCTAGATAATTGTCTCCTCATTAGTAAAATGTCCATTATTTCTTCTAAAAAATACCCCTCTACTTGATTTTCACAATTTTTACACTTCTTGATGATATCTATATATGTAGCGGGGCTTGTAGTGATCTCATTGATATGTGAACGTCATGGGGTCGGCTCAGTAGAGGAGCATGGACCCAGGCCATCTTCTGGTTGTGTAACGATGTCACTTGTTATTGATAAGGTATCTAATATGTCTAACCAAATTTTTTCAAGTTCCTCAAAATATGAGGAATTCCTCCTATTTTAATTGGAAATGGGAGGACCTTTTTTCTAGTGTGAATTATGACTGTAGGGATGGCATTCACAATTTTTACTGTTATGGCGAGGGCTACCATCGTAGTACGTGGTTTGTCCTCTGGGAGAGTATCTGTGGTGTGCATCATAAGGAGAATCTTCATGTTGGAATCCAGCAATGGAGGTCCTTATTATTTCTTTATGTTACTGTGGGGATGGGCCTTGTAGTGACATCCATCATGGTGAGGACTATCATCATAGCTTTATTTCTGACCTTAGGGAGAATTTCTGCAGTGTATACCATGTGGAGGACCATTAGTGTGGATGAAAAGAGGGGTAAACTTCTTGGTAACTGATCTTCTGGACAAGATGAGGGATACAATGACACTCATCAAGAGACAGTAGCTCATTATTGATCATGTATTACCCAAAAAGTAATCCTTTTTGGTACATGATATGATGAGGACAAGTAGAGTTTCTAGTAACAATGTTGTGGGGCGGACCTTCACAACTGCTTCTACCACTTCTTCATACTGGTAATATATTTTTAGGATCCTAATCCTATATTCTTAAATGTTTGATGGAATCAGTAATTAAAAATTCCAGTAGATCAGGGTCATGAATATTCTTTTCATTTTCTAGTTGTATTAGGAACATTTCATTTTTTGGGTGCCCTCTTGTGGGTGACTGGTGTCGTATGCTATTTATAATGTCCTATATATGTGTTTTAATGTTTGAGTGACCCCCATGATGCCACTGGGATATGCTAATTGGAATCTTGAGTTTCGGTAGTGATATTTTCCCACACTGGAGTGTCCACAACAGTGGACTGGTGTCCCCGAGTCGGAACATGTATTAGATACTGATCCAGTTTCCCATTTATCACAGAATATCAACAAAGAACCTCCTGAACAATATTATAGAAGCAAGTATACTCTGAAGTGACCATCCTATCTAGTGGATGATTCAACCCCTTGAGGAGAAGGGGTTGTGGTCCTGACTCATTACTATTTTTGTTTAAGTGATTGCATATTGAAATTTTTGGAGGATATGTTTTGTAATTGACATCTCATCCTCCATTATTATCAGGTTGTGCTGAGACACATCTTTGGCGAGAATGGGTATGTATTCCCACTCCAATGTTATAGTTGGAATGCGTTTCAGATCTGGTCCTCCGTATTCTTCTAGTGGGTAGTGGCATTTCTCCACTGTTGGGGAAGAGAAACAAGTTTACCATTGTTTTATGGATGGTATATTCCAGTGATTTTCTTTGGTATCAATATTTTTTGACTGATGGGTTTCATATTTGTGAGTAAGAATTTTTTTCTACTTGTTTTACACCATATTTTCTGATGAGTTAGGTATGAAGCCGTAAGAATTTGACTCTTTCTATATATGGGTTCCACCATATTTGACTGATAGGATTCATTTTCCTTAACCAGAACATATACTTTCCTATATTCTACCTCCCCATTTAGATGAAAGTATTCATGCACATTATTAGGGATTTCCATATACCTATAATTTTCCACCCTATATGCATGTAAGTATTGGAATTTAGTAGTGGGATTTTTCACATACTCATTATTTATGCCATATTCTTTGGGAGGACTTCAAAAGAGGGAACCTGAATATATGTTTACTAATAGTGTGCTATAATATTTTCCTGATAGATCTCTTCACCCTAAAACAGGGTTATGACATGTTCCTAGTTATTTGTTCATTTCCCTTGGTGGTCAGCCTGGAGGACCTGTGTCTGTCTACATTTAATAGGGACCCTCGGAACTGTATTATCCTCAAAGTGAGGATATTAGGCTACATGGAACTGGGGGGAACATATTTTTGAAGGGGCCGATGAGTGGGACCCCATGTGAAAAAGGGGAAATGTGATTAGTTATGAATTCATCAAAATACCTATGATAATGGAGTTACCTATTGTTGCATTTTGAGGATAGACACTTAAACTGATTGAAGATGACTAGTGGATCCATATGGTTCTGGATAGTTGGTTATTGTTGGGTGGGAAGCTAGTGGGATTTCACTGGCTTAAGGGTCTGTCTTGCTACCTGAAATGTTGTGAGATTACTGGTCTGGTGGAACTCCAGAATCAGTTCATTGGAGACCCATCATTGGAGACAATGGGTGGGTGACATAGTCCTTTGTTTCTGGGAGGACTCATTCAGTGTGTTGGTTGACTTGTGAATTTTTTTGAGAACTTCTGGGATTCTATTGTATTTATAGAAGCTCTTAAGAATGCCTAAAAATGTATGTGTAATTATAGACAACAATATATTTTCAAATTATAATTTCATGAGTAGATGTATAATTGATGATTTGACATGGCCCACTTCTCTTTGGAATGTTAAAGAGGCTTGAGTTGGGGCAACACCACTGCCTTGGTTAAGGATTCACGTTGAGTTCACCATTTTAGTTTCTCCTAAATACATGTGTGTTTCAGAAATGAAAATGGTTCAATGGGGATTGGGTAATATATCATTTTTATCATACAAATTAGGTTCCATAGTCAAGTCATTTTGGTCAGGTCTACCATTTTTCTTGAACCGAAGGTGCATTTGTGGCATAAAATTTGATTGGAGGGTGTTGAATATTGTGAAATCACAAATTTTAAATATAAGGTCTTCGATGGTCTCTAAAAGTTTTATTCTTGGATCCATAAATGTCCAAAAACTATTAGATCCATGATTCATGGACCTTCCTTCCAACGGAAATAATTCATTGGATGATTGGCCAATGACACTTAAGAAATCACATTGTTCAAGGGGAGGGGAACTCAAACTCATATCACACTTTGGGGGGACCTCTCTCTTGTTTTAGGACTCTCTTATAGATTTAATCTAGGTTCATATGTTCATGACTCCCAGGTTCATTCTAAAAAATTTGTTCATAGATTTACCCTATGTAAGATCAATCATAAATATGCATGAGTTTTAGAATTATCTATATGTATTTGAGGTTCTCCATCAACATTACCCTTTTGTGGATAGATTATGTATTCCATTTTCATTAATTGAGACAATGCTAGTTCAATCCACATGATGAGGCTCTCTTGATATTATTAACATCCTGAGGGATGGGTATTATTTCAATGTTGTGATTGAATCTATATGGTGGGTTTCCTACATATCCTCATGAGAGGAATCCAAACCCACGTAGTTAAGTGACAATTATATAAACACATAACCTTTTATGGTCATGTGATGATTACCCATGCATACAGTTTAACGTTATGCATTGAGGATGTCTAGGTGGAAGGTTCCTAGTCAAGATTTAATGAGAGACATACATTGAGGAGGGAAAGGGGTCCCATAAGAGATGTGGTCTTTTTGGGTGGACATAACACTAATGGAGACATTCTTAGAGAACATTATGGTGGATATGAGAGCTCGGTTTAGACCTTATGGAGGCTTATTATGTATCTCGGTTGGTTGACAATCAAGACAAACATATTTTGGTGGTACTTATGCTTTTCTAACAACATGTGATGAGGAAAGAGTGAACTAATGTGACAATTATGGTGTCAGGATTCAACCTAGGGGAGGTTTCTTATGTACCCCAATTAATTCAGAATCAATTTCCACATATTTATGACAATTGGGGATTATGCATGTGAGCTTACCATTTAGTTTATAGCTGGGGATTACATATATGGATAAGTCCCCTTTGAAATTTTGTTCCATATAGTTGTTACGATCACCAATAATCTCTAATACCAAGTTATTCATGCTCGATGTGAGAAACAAGAGAAATAAATAGATCAGATGATCATGTAACCTTCCCCATCGACTAATGGGAAGTGTTGGAGCCCTAAGGTGGAGAGAGAGGGTATTATAGTGTGCTCATTTCCTCTATTGTATTTATATACAAAATTTTCATGTTTAGTGATATACCCTAACACATACTAGGATAAGGTGAAGAGGAGAAAGAATGTCAAATTCCTTAAATAATTCTAGGGTATTTCCTTAGTGGTATTGAACATAAATTGGTTCTGGGAAAGGGTAGGAGCATCATTCCTTGTCAAAATGAAATGAAATCATGATATCCGTTGTTTAATTTTGACCCTCATCAAAGGTAAAGGCCAATGATTCCACATAATACCTAGAACTGAGATGTTTACATGAGTATCCTAAGGTTGAATCATAAGTTACCATGGGAATATAAAATTTGGGACATTCCGAGAGTCCTCCCTATTGTGATGATTTCTCACATGTCTTTTATACCAATGGTATGTCAACTTAGAGGGGTGAACTGATGTTCTCGATGGTCTCATCATATATGTATGTTGTCTTTGAGATTTTATTTTTCTAATGTCATGGGACTGGATAATAGAGGGACTTCCAATGATGTGATAGAAATGGATGGAAATGATGTGAACCAGTGGGTGGAACTCCCTAGGATACCCCATTCTTCATATCATATCCTTATGCAGGATGGGGTTTCCTCCATATGGTGTATTTCTATGTAGGTAGGGGATGTTCCACACACCATGGTTGGTACGTAGTCCTAGGTTCAATCTACGTAGCAATTTTCTATGTGGAGCAGGTTCTATCTGTGTAGCATGTTGCTAAAGAGGATCAAGTTCCTCTCATATAGTGATTTTCTATGTGAGATTCCAGTATAAAAATTGGGACATGGGCTCTTCACCTTTTTGGGAAAATTCTAGTGAATGATGTTTAGTTCCCGAACAACCAAATTGATTTAATTTTATCTTCCTTAATTCTATGCAGTGGGGTTTTACCTATAGGGATTCCTCAAAAGAGTATATATATTGAAGTTCTCTATTCTTCTATGCCTTCATTGATTAATTTATCTTCTGATCGTCCATAACCATTCCCGTAAGACTCTATTTATATAGAATAGAGTTATTAGATACTAGTGTAACCAGTCGTTTGTGATGAGGCCACAATCCGCTGATTTCAGAAGTACATAGAAGAAACCCAACTTGTGGATGACTCTGTTTGTGGGGGAATAGGGTCATTGTATGCAACTAGGAGGATCATCACCTCAGTCCTATGAATTAATTCATTTAATTCATGGGAAGTATTCGGTTTTACCCTACCTTTGAAACATTGCAGTTTGTGCGGGATGTCATATGTGTGGTGGATATTTAAGCCTCTTTCCAACATACGATTTCATGTGTGAGGAACTGGCATTTTTGTCTTTCTCCCATGAAATATTTATTCTTTGAGCATATCATGAAGATTATCTCCATGTGGAGCAGCATTCCGTGAAGAATTTATACCCAGTGGCCTGACTTTTTCCATTTCGAATTTTTCTCATTTAAACATTTTGTCTTCAACTCTTACATGGATTTGTTTTCCTTAATTTTTCAAATTATTTGGATTATTAAAATTTCCCTTGAAATGTTTTCATAACCCAATAATTTTTATAGATGATTTATATATTTTAGGTTTTATTATAATTTTAGTGGTTTTAGTGGTTTTATATTTTTATGGGGATTTATGGGTTTTTGGATTTTAATAATTTTATAGTTTTAGGAATTTTAGTGCCATTTTGGGTTTTTATAGATTTTTTTGGATATTTAGGTTTTTATAATTTTATTTTTTTTATAGAGATTTTTATGGTTTTTACTATTTTTTTGGTTTTTAGGGGTTTTTGGGTTTTAGGGATTTCATTTTTTAAGGGAATTTAGCGGTTTTAAGGTATTTTTAGATTTTTAGTGTCTTTTATTTTTAGGATACATTAGGGTTATCGGGTTCTTCTAGGGCTTTCCGGTTTTTTTAGATTCTTACTTCTCTAAGGGTACTTTATGGTTTATAGTTTCTCTTATAATTTTTATGGTTTCTATGTTTTTTATAGGTATTTATTATTTTAGAGTCATTTAGGGGTTTTAGTTTTTTTAGAGTCTTTGAGTGTTATTTGGGGTTTTTTGGATTTTTTAGGTTGCATATTTTGGGTTTTTTTGGGTTTTCATGGGTTTTTAGTGTCTTTAGGTTTTCTTGGGATATTCAAGATCATTTATGATTTTAGGTTCTTAAAGGAGGTTATAGGGATATAGGTTATTTTAGGGGTTTATGGATTTATATGATATTCGTTGGATTTTTAGGTCTTTTATTGTCTTTTTAGGGCATTTTGGTTTTGGGGGTTTTTGGGTCGTTTTAGTGTTTTTGGGTATTTATTGGTTTTATGGTTTTTTATGGGTTTTAGGGCTTTAGGGGATTTATTGTTTCATATGTCTTTTGGGGGGGTTTTAGGTGTTTTAGGGTTATTTAGGTTTTTTGGAATTTTTATGGTTTTTAGGGTGTTGGGGATTTTTATGATTTTTATGGGGTTTTGGGTTTTAAAATTTTTATGATTTTTGTGGGGCTTATCTTTTTCTAAGTATATTTTACAATTTTTAGGATTTTTAGGGGTTTATGGGGATTTTAGTGGTTTTTTTAGGTTTTGAGGGTTTTTAGAGTTTTTAGGCTTGTTATAGGGGTTTAGGGGTGTTTATAGTTGTTTGGAGATTTAGGGGTTTTTAGTTCCTTAAGGGTTTTTACGATCTTTTGGGTTTTTTGGTTTTTTATGGTCTTTTATGTTTTTAAGGATTTTAGGTGTTTTATGGTTCTATGGTTTTTTAGATTATTATAGTGTTTAATGTTTTTATTATTTTTATGTTTTTTGGGTTTTTTATGGTTTGAGGTATTTTTAAGGGTATTATGGATTTAAGGGGAGTTTTAGTGTGTTTAGGGATCTTTTTAGGGTTTTATAATATTTTCAGGGTTTTTAGCCTTCTTATGGTTTTTATGGTTTTTTAGGTTTGTTATGGATTTTTTAGGGTTTTAGAGTATGGGGTTTTTCAGGGTTGTAGTGTTTTACTAGTTTTATGGGTTTTAACATTATTTTTTTCGGCTTTTTAAGGTTTAAAGGTCTTTATAGGGTTTTATTGTTTTTATGGTTTTTTATTTTTTGGGGTTTTGGTGGGTTTTGTGTATTTTATTGTTTTTGAGTATTTTGTTTGGGTTTTGGAGTTTATATTGCGTTTTTAGGTGTTTTGGTGTATTTTTTATTTTTTAGAATTTTTTGGGTTTTAAGGTTATTTAATGTTTTTTATGTTTTGAGGGAGATTATTATATTTCTAGGGGGTATTTAGGGTTTTTGTAGGGACCATTTAATCTATATAGGGGTTTTAGGGTCATTTAAAATTTTTCTGGGTTCTTTTGTCTGTTTAGTATTTTATGGTTTTTAGGATCCATTAGTGTTTATTTATATTTTTTTGAGTCATTGTATTTTTTAAGTATTTTCAGTTATTTTATGGATTTTTTGTTTCTCTTATTGTATTTAGGGGTTTTATAGTCTTTAAAAATCTTTTTAGGGTTTGTAGTCTCTTTTTTGGTTTAAAGGGTGTTTAATGGGATTTAGGATCATTTGGGGTTTTAGGGTATTTTTTTGATTTCCTAGGGGTTATAGGTACTTTTAGGGGTTTTTATGATTTTTAGGGGTTTATATTATTTCATGCTCTTTTTCTGCGTTTTTATATATTTTATGGTCTTTTCATGGTAATTAGTTTTTTGGGGTCTTTAGGGTTTTAGGTTCTTTTTTTCTCTTAAGGGTTTCAATATTTCTTTAAGTATTAAGGGTTTTTGGTTTTTTTTTGGGATTTAGGGTTTTAGGGACTTTTAGGGATTTTTTTGGTAATTTACAATATTTAGGGGTTTTTGGTGTTTTAGGGCCTTTGATGAAGTTTTAGTGTTTTTAGAAAAATTTCAGTGTTTTTAGTGTTTTTAAGATTTTAGGGGTTTTTAGTGCTTTTATGATTTTTAGGGGTTTTGGGATTTTAAGATTATTTTATAGTATTTTTTTTTAGATTTTTTAGGGATTTATTTTATAGTTTTTAGTGTTTTCTAGGGTTTTACCGGATTTAGTGTATTTTTATTTTGTTTTAGTGTCTTTTTATGTTTTAAAGTGTTTTTAGAGTTTTTTTATATTTTTATTGGTTTTAGGGTTTTTTGGGGGTTTTAGTTTGCGGGATTGGTTTTTTTGGGGGGGGGGTAGTTTTTTAGGTTTTTTGGGTTTTTGGGTTTTAAGATCTTTTTGTGGGATTTTCTGTTTTTAAGTCCTTTAAGGTTTTTTTGGTCTTTAATAGTTTTTTGATTTTAAGGGTCGTTTTATAGTTTTTAGGGGTTTTAGGTATTTGAGGGGTTTTTCAGCATTTTAGGGTTTATATAGGGGGTATTATGGTTTTTAAAAATATTAGTTTTTTATTGTTTTAGGATTTTTTTTGGGTTCTTTATGATTTTTAAGGTTTATAATGTTTTTAGGGTTTTTTATTGTTTTTTGGTTTTTATGGTTTTTAGGGGTTTTAGAGGTTTAGTGTTTAAAGTGGTTTTATGAAATTTTTACAGTTTTTTTTGGTGTTTTAGGGTTTCTTATTTTTTTGGTGTTTAAGGAAATTTTAGGGGATTTAGGCATTTTAGGGTTCTTATGGGTGTTTATGGGTTTTAGGTTTTTTATTGTTTTTTAGGGTTTTTAGGATTTTAGGACTTTTATGATTTTTTGGTGTTTTAGAGATTTTAGTATTTCTTGGTTTTAGGGGTATTTCAAAATATTCATTTTTTTAGGTTTTTTAGGGATATTTTGATTTTTTAATGTTCATTAGAATTTGTTTGGGTTTTTGGGTATGTTTTGGTCTTTTAGGGGTTTCAGTGTCATTTATGGGTTTTTAGGGGTTAGGGGACCTTTAGGGTTTTTAGGATTATTGGGTTCTTTTAGGGGTTTTAGGGATTTTGGGGTTTTTTGGTTTTTAGGGTTTATTAAGGGTTTTTAGTGTTTTTTAATGTTTATAGTGTTTTTATGGGTGTTAGTATTGTTTAGTATTTTAGGTTCATTGAGGTATGTTTAGTTTTTTATATTGTTTTTATTCTATTAAGGGTTTTTAGCGTTATTTTTTAGGGTTTTGAAGGGTTTCTGAGTTTTAAATGGTTTTTACGGGCTTTTGTAGGACTTTTAGGTTTTTAGGGTGTTTTCAGGTATTTTAGGGTTTTAGTGTTTTTAATGTTTTTTAGGATTTTAAGAAATTTTTAAAGTTTTTAATATTTTGTGCATTTTTTGGGTTTTTATTGATTTTAGGTGTTTAAGTATCTTTGTGATTTTTTAGGGTTTTTATGATTTTTTAGTGTTTTTTTATTGTTTTATGGGTTTTAACAGTTTTTTTGTATTTCTAGGTTTTTTGGAATTTTTGGGGGGTTTTGGGTTTTATTGGTATTTAAATTTTCAATTTTTTTTGTATTTATGTTTTTTTGGAAGTGTAGGGTTTTTTTATTATGAACTGGTTTTATACTATTAAAAAGTATTTAGGGTTTTAGGGTTTTATGGTATTCTAGGGGTTTTAGGGATTTTAGATCTTTTTTGGGTTTTAGATATTTTTAGGAATTATTTGAGGTTTTGGGGGGGGGGGTTCCTTTTTTAGGGTATTTATATTTTTAGGGGGTTTTTCATGAATTTTTATGGTTTTTTAAGGTTTTAGGGGTTTTTAGGGGATTTAGGGGGTTTGGACAGTTTTAGGGTTTCACAGGGTTTTTATAGTTTTTATGGCCTTTAAGGGGGTTTAGGGGGTTTCAATGTTTTTAGGGGTTTTAATGATTTTAGGGTCTTTAAGTAATCTTTGGGTTTTTGGGATATTTTTGGCTCTTTTCTATTTTAGGTTTTTAGGATGTTTTATATGGTTTAATAGGTTTTTAGTGTCTTTTATTATATTTACAACTTCTGGGGGGGGGGATTTATAGTCTTTATGGAATTTTTAGCTGTTTTATGATCTTTAATATTTTTATGGGTTTTATAGTTTTCTATGGTTTTTTAAGTTTTATTGGGTTTTATAGTTTTAGGGGTTTTTAACGATTTTAG